>CM038623.1:45699341-46029341 GCA_021554675.1 Leuciscus idus | reverse complement strand
TAACCTTAAATGGGTGTTAGATGACAATAACGGAAACCTACATGGATAATTAGGTGAAACGAACATGCAATAACCAATACTGGGTTATATGATAAATTGAAACACTTCTAAAATCGTCTGATAACTGATATGGTACCGATACATAGTGCATAGTGTTCAGAACTGGCTTATGATAAACAAAACTTAAAAAAACAAAATAAAAAATAAAATAAAAAATTGTTAACTGAAATCAAATAAAATATAAATGGATAAAAAAAAGCCAAAATTGCATCTAATAGAATAGAAATAATACTAAAATAACATTTGTCCAGAATTCCAGAACACTTATACTGTACCTCCCTTATACCTCATGTCCACTTCTATCTACCTTAACACAGGTCTAACTAGTAAAACCCAGTGAGGCTAGTAGTAGCCAAGCACCGTAGCTTAGCGTATTGTAACGTCACCTTTAGTTCTGCTAGCGTACCAGCACAGATGGCGATACGTAGAGGAGGTCGCCGCCTGCAACACGCACGCAAACACACCTTTAATGTGGCGGTGGAACACTACAGATGGTGACAGAGAGGAGGCCATAGCCCTCAAGCTGAGACAAGATGCCTGCCGGAGATCAGACGGCACTAATGTGACTCAGAGATGGTGATCAGTCAAGCACAGAAGAACACAAAAGACGCACGCTTGAGATTAAGTTCAGTCAAGTGTTACGGGTATCGTTGACCATGCCGTGGTGGAACAGATCTCACAGTGGAGCTTTATCCTCTTCCACCCTGAGGACACACATGCACACACCACACACACTTCTTAAACTGTGACTTCCATCTGCGATAATAGCTTAAAGGTAAGCTGAAGGTGAACTTTGACAAAAAGCAATCCAATTCTCGCTCTGTCCATACACGTGGCATTTTTCCCATTTCTGTTATTCTTGTAAAGCTTTTCACTCATAGCCTGGCACAGTTCTGCCGTGCGTTAACGTTCATTGCCAGTACCCTTTCCTGGGGTTTTACACAAATGCACTGACACTCATTCTTTCTCTTTGACACATGCTTTGCATACTGTAGCCTAGCGTAACATCAAGTGTTTCTGACAGCATCAAAAGCATTCGGCGATGCGTGAAGCCTTGGCAGGGTAATACGACCTCTCTGCCTCTGTTTAACCTCTGGAAACTGGGCAAAGTTACGTACGGTACCGCTGATTCTCAATGCTCTTTGAATGCTATGCTTATTTGCCAACTTTGTCTGTTTTGTGGTGTTCAATACAACCAGCATATACTTTAACACCCAGCCATAGACACATCACAGATGAACGTGAATCTGGAAACATTTAGTTGGTTGTTGTATGCATAGCAGCAGTTTGTAAATGAGTGAGTGAGTGGCTCTAAATGGTTAATGCTCTATTGTGTTTGAAAATTCATACCATCTACATTAAGCCCAACCCTAACGCTAACCGATAGTGTTAACTGAAGCAAACATGAGATAAAAACCCATTTGCTGAAACAACCATGCCATTTTAGCTGGCTTCTACAAGTCAACCAAACAAGTTCCCTGTTTAGGGTTCATTTCACCTGGAAACTGCAGTGAATTGTATATAGTATCTCTGGAGTTTTGCCAAAAATAAATAAAAATAAAATAAAAAAGGTAGGTAGAGGCAATTAACCTAGCCTGGTTCTTACAGTCCTAGTATAAAATGTAGAAATACTTTGAAGAGATATACTGAAGTTATGTTGTATTAAAAAGGCAGAATTTCCGATCTCCTACTTAAAAAAAACAAAACAATGCAACAGATGACACTTGATGGCACATTTCCAACTTGAAAACTTGGGTGGGATTCTACAACACAGAGAAACGGCAGCATAGAGTCACTCGATACACACAGGGAAATATACACCATTAGTGGTAAACAATGACTTTACTGCCACTCAAAATTAAAGTGGAGTAAACATAAAATCTGCTTAAGAAATGTTGACAGAGGTAAGTTTGTAAACAGTAAATTAATTCTCTGCTGATATTCAAAACCTGTTAAACAATTGCTAGCACTGATATTTTGTTTCTTTGTGTCATCTTCAGATCATCAGATAACAATGATTTATGTTTGAATACATGTAAATGCAACACTTCAATCACTTGACACTCAGTTGTATAATTTATTAGCCTAAAATAATTCATCAGTTGGAAAATTCAGCTTAGATCCCTGTATCTAATATAAGAGGCTCTCTTGAAGAATCAACTCTCTTGAAGAGGGAGTTAAATATATTACTAAAACAAAGAAAGGAAGGGTGCAGGCAGGGGACCACTGCAGTTATATAGTGAAGAAACTTTCGTGACCCAATTTGATAGGGAGCCATGTCATTTCAAGGTAAGTTAATTTTCATGAGTGGCTGTGTAATTAATTTTACAGGAAGACCTCACTTTTAGTGCCACGTTTTCTGAAAATAGCTTGACGGCGTCATGCACTAATTGCGTATCAGAAGTGCCTACCTTTCTATTTAACTTTACATTCAATTACACATTAACGATTACGGAAACAAAATAATTTGGAGGGCAGTCGTGGCCTAATGGTTACAGAGACAGACTGGTAACCCGAAGGTTGCAGGTTCGATTCTCAGCACTGGCCGGAAATGATTGGGGTGCCCGACCCCAAATCGCTCCCTGGGCGCTACAGCAATAATGGCTGCCCACTGCTCTGGGTGTGTGTGTGTCCATGGTTTGCTGTGTGTGTGAGTGTTCACTACTCCTAATTTGTGTGCACTAACCTGGATGGGTTAAATGCACAGGACAAATTAAGAGTATGAGTTAACATACTTGGCCTTCACATGTGACTTTTTTCACTTTTTAATTAAAGACACCATTGGAAAATTTCATGTGAATAATCATCCTCAACCCTTGACCCTATGGCTGAGTTCCTCCTCGGATACAACTGAAGCAGCTCAGAAAAGATCTACCTTGAGCAGTCAATCAGCAGGAAAAGGTCATAGGTCAGCAGTGCATCACAAACAGAACAGGAGCCAATTACAACGCAGGGCCTCTCTGTTGACAAAAGTCTGTCTCCCTCCAAACCGATTTTTAATTTAAAACTGCAACATGGGGGTCAAAACACTCTCATTTCAATAGACAGAAAGGGAGGGGGCGAGAGAGAGTGAGCGGGAGTTAGGATATAGAGAAATTATGTTTGAATAGAAAATTTACGAGGACTAATATGCTCTGTTGCAGAGTTAAATATGCATACTCAAGTGAAAATATTCATATTGAAGTGAAGTGCTTCGGTACAGAGGGTTTTCTCTACATTTTGTCTCTTCACAGCCTCTGTCATGCAATTAGCAATATGTGTTTATTTTCACTTTGTTATTTACTCAATTATACTTCACCTTTGAAAATTACAATGTGTAATAATTATAAACTTTGCTAAAGGACCATCCATGCATATCTGTAGAAAGAATGTGCAACATTACATATTTTCAAATCAACTAGTTATCCGAATGACTAGTCAGTCGCAAGGACGCCCTGCATAATTAGGGTCCATCAGACGTGTGTTTTATGGTCCCTTCCACCAAGATCAGTGGTTCTTGATCTTTTTGAAAGCAGACTGAATGCAAAAGGTGATCTGAACAGCAATTATCCATAAATGTATTGTTATGTATACTTTTCACTAGAATTTAGTTGCACGTGTAAATGCAAGTTTGAACCGGAATGTCGGAATTCTTTTTATTCTTAGTGATACCGTGCAAGTATATGATGCAACTCTTTGAGTGTGTATATAAAACATCACACTATTATGTCAGTTTTGTCTAATATGTTTGTATTTTCTAGCTGTGTGAACTGGTAATGAACAAAATCTTCCCAGAATTTTTCGGAAACTCTAGCCACGTACACACTACAGCTAAAACTAGTTGTCAATACGCCTTTTAGTGCTCAATCCTGTTCTGTACACGCAGTTCAGTGATTTACATGAGTGACATTCTACATTCCAAATTAACTCCAAAAAAATGCAAGTAGTGACAACCACATTTACAGGTTTTAATTAAATTTTTTTAAACTAGTTGTTAATGATGCACTTAAACGTGCATCAGAGATGAGTCTCTCTGCTGTATGCGAGGTGCAAGAAAATCACAGAGGAAGATGTACTAAATTTGACTCATTCATGTTGTCAGATCTTGCTTAAAAATGATATAATGAAAACAAGATAAAAATATTGTAACCCTGCACCTGCCATTTTTAATATCTCCATATACTAGATCACTTTATGAGCCAAGCTCAAACAACAAGTCCAAAGTTCAAAAACACTTATAATATGTGGACCTGGCAACAGTGCAAGAGTATGCTCTGAGAAGCAGCCTTCCAAGCTGTAATATTAATTTGGTAAAAAATAGCCGAATCAAAATCTGTGGGACAAAACATTGCAATGGTTACCATGGTGTTAAAGGGATCATCCCAAAATGAAAATGCTGTCATTAATTACTCACCCTCATGTCATTCCAAACCGGTAAGACTTTATTTTATCTTCGGAACACAAATCAAGATCTTTTTGATGAAATCAGAGCTTTCTGTCCCTCCACTGACAGCTACACAACTACCACTTTGACGCTTCAAAAAGTTCATAAAGAGATCGTAAAAGAGTGGTTTAGTCATAATGTTCTGCAGAGACTTGAACATTATTAGACGTTGGTTCCACAAGAACCAATGAGGTTTGTTCTCATGTTACACAGCACGTTTGAGCTTCCGCAAGAACCAATGAGTAGGACTGTCGTGGTGAAGGAATTTCCCTTGCGGTAATTTTGAGTGGTATAAATAAAGTGTTACGATGTGGTCAGCATGCACAAAAACAAGGACATTTTCAGTAACCAATGTAACCGAAACTAAACAGCGTCTCTGCACACTGAAAGGCTGTCACTCAGCACGCAGTTACGCAAAGGACTGTCTTTGAGAGTCATTAAACCGTTCATTCAATGAACACGTTCAAAAACGCTGATTCATTAAAAGATAGATGTAATGAAACAAGGTGTTTATTATTTTTAACTTTGAGCTCCACTTTTCAAGGCTCAGCTGACCAGTAATGCGTCGCATGGGTAACGCTGAAGCTGATGCTTCACTTAATAGAGACCAATGGCATTAGCCGCGTTTCCACTGTCGGGCCAGGGCCGGGCCGTGCTAGTGCGTGCTAGTGCGTGCCAGGGCCAGTCGCGTTTCCACTGTCACTTCCGGGGCTTGATCGGGGCTTACTCTGGGCCAATGGCCAGGATTTCTGGCCCGTCGAATACCTTGGGCCAGAGCGGGCCAGCTCGGGCTAGAGGAGTGGTTACGAACAGAGTCGGGAGACGGCAGCGCCGGATGATTCTGTCAGCATTAAAGACTTTTAAAATAATTTAACTCGCGTTCATGTTTGAATGCCTTGTGTTTGTGATGCAAAAGAATATGCGCGCTAACCATTACCATAGTAAACATAGTAAACGCTTGAAGATACGCATAGTAAAAAAAACATACGCTTGAAGAAATCAGACCAATCATAAAGGCTATCACAGTCATGTTTTTTATTTTATCTGTCAGTAGCCTACGTCTTGTCTCTTTATACCGGACTATCATAAAATAAAGCAACTTTTTTTTCGGGAGCTTCCTCTGTTTCTCTGACTGAAAATATCTGTATGGGAGTCGAGAGAGTGCTAAAGCTCCTCAGGTCGTATTTTTGGTGGCATATATTTGTAGAAATTATTATTCTTTCTAAATGTGATGTAAATATGTCCTGTAACTACCAGATAAACAGTAACAGACGTGACTGAAGAAGTAAGTGTGTCCTCTTTCTTTTGTGAAATAGACCTAACGGTAATTTATTTCTGAGTGACTAATGTGCAATTTTGACATAAGTTAATTCATTATGATCAATGTATCACTTTTTATTGTAAACCTCTGGTAAAACATCGATGCTTGGGTTTTAAATATTCAAGTAAACAACAAAAATGCCAGCAAACGGCCGCTTTTATCATGTTTGTTTTCAACGCTGTTTCCAGTGATTTCTGATTAGTTTTCTGCAGGGCCGGAGTGGGGCCACTTTTCAGCCCGGGAGTTTCAGGCCCAAGACCGGCCCTCTTTTTCCATGGTGGAAATCCAAATTAGCACTTTTTCCAAATTGGATAAATGAAGCAACAGTTCAGCTCTTACTATTGTGTAGTTTTTATTAATAACATGGTTCAACAAATAATGTAAAGGTTAAATAATAATTCACTTAAGCTGAGAAGTTAACAAAAAATGTTCCACTATTCCACAAGGATAGGTTGATAAATTAACAAAAGCAGAAAGAAAGAAAGAAAGAAAGAAAGAAAGAAAGAAAGAAAGAAAGAAAGAAAGAAAGAAAGAAAGAAAGAAAGAAAGAAAGCATTTGAAATGTATCAAATTCTTCCACAAAGAGGCATATTGAACTAATGTTTACAGATTTATTTGTATTAAAAAATATTCAAAAATAATGCTTTTTTAATCAAAAAACGTGATACCTAATGACATTTGAGGTTATTAAAACACGAAGTCCCGCCCATCGACTGCCAAAAATAAAAGTGTTCGAGCGAGCAGAAGCAGGAGATCAAGCGCGAGAGCCTGGGGAATGATCATGCGCACGCGCGAGGGTTTGTATTGCGTGCAGAGGGAGATGTCATGCGCGCGCAGGGTTTGAATGAGCTCGCGAGTTCCCGTTTCCTCGCGTGTAGATCTGTTATCCCCTCGCGAATGTCATTTACTGCGCGCGCCAGCATCAGTTGTGCGCTCCTTTAATTTTGTCATTGATTTGCCGCCATAGGGCCGGCCCAGCTATCGGTAGGCGCCGGCGGTGCCGCGGTAGCCTACCTGAGAAAACGTTTTGGAAAAGACGGGCTATGGACCCAACCAACTCTATGGGAGGGGAGGGGAGGGGAGGGGAGGGGAGGGGAGAACTCCCTCTCATGGTACAGCCCATGCAGAGGCTGGCTGCGGTGTCAGAATGCGGAACGTGTGTAGCCTAATGTAACTAACGTGACAAATGTAAAAAAAAAAATACAAAAAATTCCTCGACCGGCCCAAAAGTGAGGCGGCCCACCGGGAATTCTCCCGATTCTCCCGATTACCCACCCCGGGCCTGGTTTTCTGATAAAACTTCCATTTGTTGGTGAATGGGTTAGTGTGACGTTGTTCCAGAGAGGCGTGTTACGGGCGTGTTTTAGTGAAGCGCTGTGGAGCTTCTGGCTCGACAGTGGAAACGCAGGCCCGGTGCTATTAGCCCGAGGCTATTAGCCCGGCACGGCCCGTTTAAAGCCCTGGCTCGCACTGGCCCGACAGTGGAAACGCGGCTATTGATTCAATGCGTGACTAGCTGATTTTTTTTTTCGCGACTTCCTTTGCGCTGTGGAATGCTGACCACCGCTGCCGCCATTCATGGTAAATACCCTTAAACGTTAAAAGGATACGACCAGAGGCGGACAGAGTACACAGCTTCATTACTTGAGTAAAAGTACAGATACCCCTTGCTAAATTTTACTCAAGTACAAGTAAAAGTACTACAGTCAGATGTCTACTTAAGTAAAAGTACTGAAGTACTTGTTTTTAAAAGTACTTGAGTATCAAGAGTACAAGAGTACATTTTCTAAATATTGCATTACTACTGCCACAGTGCTTACATTGGTAAACACAGCAAACACTTGAAGCGAAAACTATCATTAAATTGTTCCGGAAATTGAAATAGTCTGGTGAGGTGGGGCCACGGGTTGGCACATTCCCGGGAGCGATATTTTTTTTCCCAGGATGGTAGGGGAAGACTCATGAATATTCATTAGGGAAGTCATCCCTGATTGGTCTAATAAACTACCCCCTAACCCCACCCCTAAACCTACCCATCACTGGGGTTAAGACCAATCAGGGATGACTTCCTAATGAATATTCATGAGTCTTCCCCTACCATCCTGGAAAAAAAAAATATCGCTTCCCGCGATGGACCTTCATCCATTGTTTCGTCCATGGTTTCGTCTCTTATCTAAATCTGACCATGGAGTTGACTTTGGCGGAAAGCTGAAGGTGATTGCTGATAGACTGTCCCAATCAGTGGCGCCTGCACAATCCAATCACGTTTGAGAGGGAAACAACAAATCGAGGGTTTCCGAGATTTTTATTTTTTCCTTTTTTTTTTTTTTTTTTTAGAAGAAGTAATGGGTACTCACGGTTATGGATAGAAATGTAGTGGAGTAAAGAGTACAATATTTGCCTCTCAAATGTACTTGAGTAAAGTCATGAGTACTCCCCAAAAATGATACTCGAGTAAAGTACAGATCCCTCAAAATTGTACTTAAGTACTGTACTCAAGTAAATGTACTCCGTTACTGTCCGGCTCTGGATACGACAAATATTTCGCTTTCCTTGGACAGGGCAACCTTTTCATGAATATATGACTTGACTTGACCTCAAAGACAGACGCAGGTAATCGCACACACTCAGTCGATCTCTCATTCACTGTCTGTTTAGGCTTAAGTGCAAATCCATGAAACCTCTGTACAAATCACCATGATAAACATTGTAATCATTATTAACTTATTTAACATTCAATACACATTGCACAAAGTTCAAAACAAGAAGGGTATAGCCTTATGAAAAAAGAAACATGCGAATATCACGGTTGCTGCAGTTACTTGCACTCCTTTGCGTTTGGCATGTCAGTAGCGCGATACTACAATATTGTGGTTATCGCGACAGCCCTTCCAATGAGGTTTGTTCTCGTGCGTCAATCAGGTTCAGTTGAGCTTCTGTTTATGTTCGCTGCTAAATTAAATCTGTTCATCAAATGTGCTGCGTAATACAGTAGAATAAACCCCATTGGTTCTTGCGGAAGCTCAAATGTGCTGCGTAACACGAGAATGAACCTCATTGGTTCTCGCACGTCAAGCGAACATGCTTGAGCTTTCGTTTACCACGACTGATGTGTGAGTTGATATGTTAATATGTTAATAAAAGCCTAAATTCAGTCTGTTCATCACCAACCAAATGTATTAATGTTTTTTTGTTTGTTTTTTTTTGGTGGATTTTAGTAGGTATGAGTCAGCGTGATGTGTGTGTCTGTGTGAGAGAATAAGACTGAGGAAAGGGTGAAAGAGAGAGAGGTGAGACTTTAACCTTTCTTGTTTGTGTGCATGTCTGTGGCTGTTGTTGCCATCGAGGTGTTGCTAGGGGGCCATCTTGACAACTTCCTGTGATGGGCTGTAATCAGGCTGGCGGCCCTCCTCACACCTGATCTGAGTGTGTGTGGCCTCCACCTAAATTTAGCTCAGTGACATGTGTGAAAGTACACATAGAAACAGAAACACACTCTCATCACAAATGCATTATACCAGATAATACAAAACACACACACTGAAACATAAATCTTCACCCATTCACATTTAGTCACACACAAATTTAAACTTTGACAGGAAAGCCTAATAGACCAACAAACCTAATCCTTTTCGAATACACAGGGTCGTATACTTAACATATCTAATGACCCAAAAACCAAACACGCTCTCACACGGTCGCACACACACATTAATTCAATGCACAAACGCTGGACAAACACCAGAGCCTGAGTACACACACAACCTCTCTGAACATACAGCGACTGTAATTCCTGTAAACATCAACAAGAGGATAGCTGTCACTTCCAAGCTATCGGCAGCTCACTAAGAGACAGGGCAAGCCTGAGGTGCAATACACTCTCCTTATAACCTTACTGTCAACATTTCAGCCTGCACACACATGCTGGTGGGGGGAGGGGGGGTGTTTGGGGGAATTAACCGCATACTCTGTCAACCGCTCAACCTGGGTCTGACTCACAGATAAAAAGCAGCAGCACACCTTTCCAAATGGAGATACTACTTAAAGGAATAGTTCACCCAAAATGAAAATTCAGTGATAATTTACACACTCTCATGTCATCCCACACACACACACACACAAAAGATATGAAAAATATTTTGAAATAATAGTTTGTTTTTGGTTCATTCAAATTTTGATCCCCAATGACAAAATAAACACAGAGACATTTTTTCTAAATATCTTCTTATGTGGTCCACATAAGAAAGTATTATATAGTATACCTAGTAATATATATGCAGTTCAAAAGTTTGGGGTAAGAAAGATTTTTTGTTTTGTTTTATTTAGCAAGGATGGATTAGACTGATCAAAAGTGACAGTGAAGACTTTTTACATTATTACAACATATTTCTATTTCAAATGTTCTTTTGAACGTTCTATTAATCAAATAAAACACATTCACATTTTCCACAAAAATATTAAGCAGCAATGTTTTCAATAAATGTTTCTCGAGCAGCAAATCAGCATATTAGAATGATTCCTGAAGGATCGGTGACACTGAAGACTGACAGCTGAGATTTCTGCTTAGCACTCAGAGGAATAAATTACATTGCATTACATGCCTTTCAAAGTTCCTCCTGAACCAAAACAATGAGCTTATGCTGTGGTCACACCATGTCGTAACGTAATTACGAGATGGCAAATCGTGACATTCTACCCGGAGCTGTTTACGTCCTCAAACCATTTTTATGATAACTTGATATTTTGTTTAGTTTTTCTCAACAATTCTTTTGTTTTGTTTTTTAAAGTGCAGAGTCTAAATGTGTGACTACATCCCCATATTCTCACTGTGTCTCCATAGCCCTGTGTATCACCCCACAGTTTCCTTGAATTACTGCATGCCTTCCCAAATGTTTTGTCTCTCCGCTGATGATGTCTCAGTTGGATTCTGAGTGCGTACATGCATTTGGATCCGTCTCTCAATGCTTGGCTGGTATTTCCGCTATTATCAGGAGGTCATGGACTAGGAAAGTAGCATTTGTTGAACATTAGGAGAATGTTTGTTTTCTGATGTTGGAATAAAAAGTGTTTGTGCAGCTTCTTGAACATCCCTCCTGACAAATGACTCATCCATCAAAGCGAGGTAAACTGATTTGTTCATTTGTGCTACTTCGCTGCCATGAGATCTTGATTGCTTCCCTGCATCATCTCTGCGCAGTTCTCACTACCGCCCATGCAAAAAAAGACTTTAAAATGTCAGGATGTTAAAATCTGAGTAAAAATGAAAGTGGCACAGATAAATTTAGATACATCTGCAGCACCTGAGAATGAAAGAGAAGACGAGCGGAGATTAAAGGCAAACTTGTGCCGTATCCGGTCAGCATTCCAGGCCTGTGCTTTAAATTAAATTAATTCTGCTCTCATTTCTCTAACAAATTAAATAAGCACCCCCGAATTCCATAGTGCAGGTTTACTGCTAACTGTAGGCAAGAACATTTTCCCCTTGACATTATCCATATGATTGCTGCTCCCCAGGCCTTGAGTCTACCCACGCTATTACTGCTGCTCTAACCATGAGCCATCTGTGGAAAATTCGACTCAGTCCAATTGACCTGTTTGATTAATTGACTGTGTTCAATGAAAATCTATTTAATAAGGCCATAATGACTGCTACAGCCCCAATGAGTGATTATGATTATGGTAGGATGTATCTTGTGCGTCAGTATTTGCAGAGGTGGCTTTTTTCCCTTAGTGGGAAGCATTTGTAAGACAGCCTTCTTGTATATAATAATATGCCTATAGTAACAGCAAAACCTCAGCTATACATCTAAAATTATATTTCTCTGATCGCTGATAACTGTTCCAAAAGTACTCACTTAAATGTAATGAATGTCAGTGAATACTCGGCTAGACAGTTATACCTTTAGTAGTGAATGAGGCAAGCGCAAAAGCTATTCATTTTCATTTCACTGCCACATATTTGGCCATGGCCAGACACTACACTTAGTAAAAAATCTGGTGTTTCTGTTTTCAACGTGTCAGGACTGGCTGTGATCATAAAGGAGCTGTAGCTTATTTTGTGGAGCCTTTTTAAATCAAATTTATTGTCTATCATCTTTTTGTGCCATGTGCTGCTGATTGGATCATCCATCGTCGATGCCATTTACTTGGACACTGTGGCCTCACCCTATGCAAATGAGTAGAATACATAAACCAATCACTGTAGCAGCTCAGTGTGAGCATAATTCATATTTCCTGCGCTACGGTATAATATCAGGCAGAGAGAGAGAGAAAGATGGAGAGTCCTTGTGTCTGGTCTGCTATGCTCTAAATATCTGTGGTGGGTTACTGTAGCTTAATTTATCTTATTTAGCTTTTTATTTATTTATTTATGCATGATAAGGGCTGAATTAATCAACTAATGTAGAAAAGGAGAGTGAACACAGAACCTTTTAGCTGCTAATGCAGGACTTAAATTTCTTGACGGATGAACGGATAAAGATAAATCGCTTCGTCCATCCATCCATCGAGATGGGATAAAGAATTCTTATAAAAAAATAATAATACCAGTTGTAGGATAGTCAACTAAATCCAATAATGTCACATTATTTTGATTGATGGAAGAGAGAGGGAGGTCATCTCTTCAGGGTGGAGAGACCTACTTTGCAGTTTATTGTTATATCTTAATTTACTGGATAAAATAAACTCACAATATGGAAATGTGGAAATTAAACTAGCTTTCATTTTCTCACAATATAACAATTTAGTCAACATATAGGGATGAACTGTAAATAATTTCACTATTTTGCTCGAGCAGATGTCAACTTTCAAAAAGAAAAACAATTTATTAAAACTATGTTAGGTGTTTCTTCATTTTTTTTTTCAAAATTTTTTTTCACGATATTTTAAATAGCAATCAAGTTGGTAGTTGACAAAAAATATATATATACTGAGATATAGACACACACACACACACACAGACATTCCACACAACAAACCTGTATGCATTTGTAAAAGTTACAGAATTCAAACATTCCTGTACCTCTTATACTATAACAGTAATGACCCTCCTACATTATTTTACAACTATAAAAACTTTTCCAATCCATATTGCGCCTCTCTCCTCATTCCTGACTGATGGCATTAACGGTGAAACTCGGGAGCAAGTGGGAATGTTTAAATTGCTGGAGGCAGGAGAGAGAGGAGCGCTTTGAACATTGGCGTAGGGTAATTCTGTAACGGTAATCTGTGAAGCGCAGATAGCGCATTTCGGATATGAGTGGAATATGAGAGTGATGATATCGCGGCCAGGCAGGCTCTGCAGCGCCTCTGATTATTAGCACTGATATGAATGTTGTTTGATTAGGCAAATATGGATTGAAGATGGCACGCATATAATACGGGGAGGTGTCGTCGACAACTGGTGTCTGGTCAGCGGAGGGACGGGGCGGTCTGTGCCCAATCATCCGTAACTTAAATTTAACATTAGTCTTTTCCGTGTCTCACAATGTCATCAAAAAGAAAATAGGCCCTGATATGCAGTGGCATAAACAAATAATAATCTTCGAAGAAAGATTTTACACGTCAAAAAAAAAACAAAGCGTTTTGTTTCTTTGCACATGAAGCGTTTTCTCTCTCCATAAATGTAGAGGATGGAGGGAGGAGGGAGGGAGGGAGCTGTATGGTGATATGCACAGAGAAAGCATAACTCCAAATCTCGGAAGAGCTGTAAGCTGTGATTGAGGGTCAATAGCATAGCCGGGGGCTGATTCAAATTCATGTTGGGAAAAAGCTTCATATTTTCATTTCTACGGCGCATTTGAGACAAATCGCTCAATACCTGAAAGACAAGGAAATTTAAGCAATGTGTTTTCCTCTCATTCCACAGCGGTAATTTCTCATTTGTAATCCATTTTTCTCCCACGGCTCCGTGGTCTCTGGGAGCACATATGGGCTGCGGAAAAGGGAAGACGCAGGGAGATGCATCATTTGACTCGGAAAAACAACATCTCTGAAGTGGGCCGCACACACAAAAAGAGTGTCGCTCTCATCTAATTGCAAATTCCAATTTTCTTGAAAAAGACGACCTCAAATATGTAAATCCTTGTTGAGGGTGCTTAGATGGATCAGATTATCTAGTCTTCCAATGCAAGGATGGAAGCCGGGCAGAGCGGCAAATCTTCTTTAAAAAGCTTTGATACAAAAAGCAAGTCCCTGCATGGCAGTCCACATTATCATTCACAAATGGAGTGGCTGCGTGAGGACCCTTTCGGAAATATAGAACATTAAGAGCAATGAGACCCATTTGCATGTTCTACCATGATTAAAAATGAAAAGAAAAAAAAACCTCAGCTTTTATACTATTGATTAAGGGACAATGTTAATTAACATCACAGTTCTTTCTAACTCTATGCATTCCTTGTCTCTAGCATGTTTGTTTTCTGGTCTCATCTAGAGCTTCCATTTAAAGTCCCATTTCCAGTTAAAATATATAAAGACTGTCACAAATATCAATTCAACAGACTGTCTCTGAATATACGGCATTAGTTGTAAAAAATAAATAAAAATAAATAGTAATAATAAACTCAAATATTAAATTAAGTTCCCTACAATTGGATTGTAACCCTGATACAACATGACTGTAGCGGCTTACCGGCTACTACCACCTCCTGTTATATTACCACTACCACATATATTTAGTCATTATTTTGTTGGTTTAGTTTCATTTTCATGGACTTTGAGTTTATCATCAGCCACCCGTTTCCTTTGTTCAAGTTTCCCTCTCTTATCATTTACCATGGCACTTCATTTGTTCATCACACCTGTTAGTCTTTTAGTTCATTATCATTGTATAACTTAAGTCCCTAGGTTTCCTATGTTCATTGTCGGCTATTGTTTGGGTGTTGAGAAAACTACACTATGTTGGATTACACTGTTTGTTCTTTTATTAAATACCTTTGGATTGGAACTTTTGACTCGTCTTCATCTTTGGACTCTTTAAACTGTGACAGGGGGTTGCAAAATTTACAGACCTCGTTTCATTTTCTCTCCAAATAAAATGCACATATTTTCACTGGCCATTTCTTTTTCAGGCCTCCTTTTTTGTACCCTATTTGTGGAAAGCTCCACCTCTATCGGTTGGTTCGAGACCAACTAGAAAGGAGGGCTGGATCTCAGTCTTTCATGAAGACCCTTACAAACAACAGTCTTTTGTGCAATGATATGAGGCCCTGACGGGTCTTAAAAGCTCTCACGCACTCACATTAATTAGGTCAGAGATGGCTTTCACCGAGAGGCACACGGGTCAGATCACTGAAGACATTACCGGGGTGACTATTATCAAATGAAGCATGGCATGTGAAGGAACTGCCTGCAGAGAAAAGGAGCGCGAGCAAGGATCATTTTTTCCACTTCTAAGTGTGGATGAAACAGTCAGTGCCTCCAGCGTGGCCTTCGGTGACCTGTTCCAAACATACACATTCCACACAGGTAATTTCCTGCTCAGTGTGAGCGAATGTGTGTGGAAAGAAAGACAAAGAAACAAAAGGGGAGAGTGAGATGGAAGGAGTGTCACAGAGAGAAGAAGACAGAGACATGGAGAGAGAAAGTCAGGCATGAAGACCGAGATCTAAGAAAAGCCTGGTGTTGAAATGTTCCCCCTTTGGCAAAGTGACAAGCCTGTAATCAATATCGCAGCATTACAGAGGCTGACCCCTGGAGGACTGTGTGTAGTTCTGAGAGGAACCTGACAGTGATGAGAGGAGATATTAGCTCTGATGTCACATGAACATGAAATTATAAATTCCTCATTGCGCTCGCTTCAGCGGAGCTCAAGCTGACAGACAGGTTCCATGCTGCTTTCATGCTGCTTTCGTTCTCAGCTTCACAATAGAATGGGATGGTTTGCACACCCGCTAAGCAATGGCAGCTCTTGGCGGAGGCTTTAAACGCATAGCTCGGAATCGGATGAGGACACTGGTGTAGCCGGCATCAGAGCAACGTAACAAATCATTCAGACTTGTTTTGTAAACTGGATTTACTGGTTCATTGGAAAGATCCGACTCAGATGATTCGTTTACAAACTGGACATCGTGACTTCTCTCATGAATGTGCTAAGGAGAGTAAGAGTGGACAAAGAGTGGAGAAATCAATAAAAAAATAAAATAAAATAAAAACACTGATATTTTGTTTTTACCATTTACCAGAGCCATGTACTATGCTATTTACTATAGGTACCCTGGGGTATTTTTTTGCACAGAGAACAAAAGTCTGTGAGAAATATTTTTTTGCACAGAGAACAAAAGTCTGTGAGAAATACACTAATGATCAGTGTTGTTATTAACTAAAACTAAAAAAGATAAAAAATCATTGTTACCTTGGTAATTATAAACGTTCAATCTTCAATCGCGCCTTATAATTCAGCTTCAATTATCACCCCGAAAGAACAATTACAGTGCTTTACAACTATAGAACAAAAAGAGTTAAATAAACTTATCACTTCATCTAAAACAACAACATGTTTATTAGATCCTATACCAACTAAACTACTGAAAGAAGTGTTACCTGTAGTGGAAGAGCCTCTCCTCAATATTATTAACTCGTCTTTATCTTTAGGTCATGTTCCAAGAACATTTAAACTGGCAGTTATAAAACCTCTCATTAAGAAACCACAATTAGATCATAATAATCTAGCAAATTATAGACCCATTTCAAATCTTCCATTTATGTCTAAAATATTAGAAAAAGTGGTGTCCGCTCAACTGGGATCTTTCTTGCAACAAAATGATATCTATGAAAAGTTTCAGTCTGGATTCAGACCGCATCATAGCACTGAAACTGTGCTCGTTAAAATCACAAATGATTTACTTTTAGCTTCTGACCAAGGCTGTATCTCAATACTAGTTTTACTTGATCTTAGTGCTGCGTTCGATACTATAGATCACACAATACTCTTAGATCGACTACAAAATTATACTGGTGTTCAAGGACAAGCACTAAGCTGGTTCAAATCATACCTATCTGACCGCTACCATTTTGTCTATTTAAATGGAGAAAAATCGATCATAACTCCAGTAAACTATGGAGTGCCGCAGGGATCTGTATTAGGACCTCTGTTATTTTCAATATATATGATGCCACTTGGAAATATTATAAGGAAACATGGAATTAGTTTCCATTGTTATGCTGATGACACTCAAGTATATATTTCATCACGGCCGGATGAAAACGCTACATTTTCCAAATTGACAGAGTGTGTTAAAGATATAAAAGATTGGATGACGCGTAATTTTCTTTTATTAAATCCAGACAAGACAGAGGTAATACTTATCGGTTCAAAAAACCGCCCACAAAACCTCGCACAATACAACTTTAACATCATAGGATGTCCTGTTACTTTATCCTCTACAGTAAAAGACCTGGGTGTTATACTCGATTGCAACCTGTCTTTTGAAAATCATATTTCATATGTTACAAAAACAGCCTTTTTCCACCTTAGAAACATTGCTAAGCTACGTAATATGCTATCAGTTTCTGATGCAGAAAAGTTAGTTCATGCATTCATGACCTCGAGACTGGATTACTGTAATGCTTTATTAGCTGGTTGTCCTGCATCCTCAATAAACAAGCTACAGTTAGTCCAAAATGCCGCCGCTAGAGTTCTTACGAGATCAAGAAAATATGATCATATAACACCGATTTTATCATCACTGCATTGGTTACCTATAAAGTTCCGTATTAATTACAAGGTATTGCTACTGACTTATAAAGCCCTAAACGGCTTAGCTCCAGTCTATTTAACGGATCTTCTATCGCCCTATAATCCATCGCGCTCTTTAAGATCACTAAATTCAAGGCTTTTGGTCATACCTAGGATATCCAGAACCACCAAAGGAGGGAGAGCATTTTCACATTTGGCTCCAAAACTCTGGAATAGACTTCCTGATACTGTTCGTTGCTCAGACTCGCTCTCCCAGTTTAAAACTAGATTAAAGTCGCATCTCTTCAGCCAGGCATTCATATAATCCTACAGTTCAAACTACAATCCGGCCTCTATCCAATGCCAGAGGAGAACTGGCCCCCGACTGAGCCTGGGTTCTCCCAAGGTTTTTTTTTCTCCATTAAGGCACCTGATGGAGTTTTAGGACACCATTAGGTCACTTGATGGAGTTTTTCGGTTCCTTGCCACTGTTGCCTTTGGCTTGCTCAGTTGGGGATATAATGGGGATATTTAATTTAATTTTATCAATCAATAAATTCCTCTTGAAACAAACTTTGTTGTATTATTTTAATTTAATACTGTGAAGCTGCTTTGATGCAATCTGTATTGTGAAAAGCGCTATACAAATAAACTTGACTTGACTTGACTTGACTTAATTACCTAAAATAAGTTTAAGCTGAAGTACTAAAATTACTAAACAAGATACAAATAATTCCAAATAGGAAAAAAAAAAAATGACAAAAGCACAAATTACTACAACTTAAACTGAAATAAATTAAAACCGGCATAAATATATATATATATATATATATATATATTTATATATTTATATTATATACATTTATAATAGTATATAAATTATACTAAATTAACACTGACGTCTGATTCTTACGAATGTTTTTTCTTTTTCTTTTTTTTTTCGGTTCTTCAACTAGATCAACAGATCAGAGGTTTGGACCAGCACATGAGCTTCTGGGAATGCATTTCAGCAGGTTAAATAAAATATATAATAATTTAACCAAAATATTTACTTAGTTTGGGTGTTTTTAAATATACCCATGGGAATGTGTTTGACCAATGACTCCTTTCTGATTGATCAAAATGAACTGGACTTCAAATCATAGAAAACCACACCTCAGAAGTGCGAGACAACTTGTGCTCTTCATCAGCTCCATTCTAGTGTATCTGTGTATCAAATAAGTACAGCTGTTTCCGTTCATTAAAATGCTTCTAGATTACTTATTTTCCTTTTGGCATTCAGTTTCTGAAAATATTTCCACCATATTTCTTACAGGCATATGAGACACTTACTAGTATGCAAGAGAGTCAGACACAAAACACAGCCTTTTGTTCTCATGTTTGTAGATGTGTGAGAGCGATAGGAGCATTTTGAAACAGAAGCAGTATGACAAGAGAAAGAGAGAGAGAGATTGCTGATTCAGCAATATGAATAATGCATAAATGTCATTATCAGTGGAGTTGATTCAAGAGCTTAGCGTATTTACTCATTCACTGGATTCAAGGCCAGTTATCGAAGCCTGTGAATGTGTGTGTGTGTGTGTGTGTGTGTGTGTGTGTGTGTGTGTGTGTGTGTGTGTGTGCGTGCATGAGTGCAAAGACCAATGGAGACTTCAGCTGATAGTGAAATTACTGTAAGGGATAAACAGCACTAACACATAGACTGTTAACCCTTAAAATCGATGTTATGGGGTACTGAGTGAACAATTATCATCTGCATTAATTCATTTGTGCGTTGACTCAGTTTGCATTTTCATTCTCTTTAGCTAACCTCATTCATCCCATACCGTTGGAGTGACTAAATATTCAATCTGAAAAGTAAGATGAGAAGAGAGCAGGGATAATTGTAATGCTTAACATCAATATTAACGTCATGCACAGTGCACTCACAATTGCCACATCAAATTCAGCAAGCATGCATTAAATTGATCAAAAATGGCAGTAAAATCATGTATGATGTTAAAAGATTTCTGTTTCTATTTTTCTATTTCTGTTTCTTTCTATTTATCAAAGAATCCTGAAGAAAAAAAAAATCTGCATATTAGAATGATTTCTGAAGGATCATGTGACACTGAAGTAATGATGCTGCAGCTTTGCCATCACAGGAATAAAATATATTTTAAAATATATTTAATTAGACAGCAGTTATTTTACAATGTAATAATATTGTATTTGTAATAATAATGCAGCTTTTGTAAGCATGCCTCTTTTCAAAAACATACAAAGACAATTGCACAGTCGCCACATTTTTAAACAGTATACTGTATTTGCATTAGAATGATCTCAGCTCTGTATACTTTTTAATAATAATAAACAATAATTATCTAATTTTGAATAAAAGTATTATTAATATTCATAAAATATACTAGCAAATAGCAATTTATATTATTATTAGTATTATTAGTATTTTTTGTAATACATGTTACAAATACAGTATAGACAGAAACAGTAGAGGTAGAGATAAGAGGCAACACCATCATAGGTTTGAATCTGAATGCAAAAAACAATAAAACCTATCCGTAACCTTGAATGCTTTGGGCAAAAGTATCTGCCAAATGCAATGTAAATGTACAATTAATCCTGCAGCTCTCTATGCATCAAATAAGTTACACTTGCAAATACAGATTGGCTAGAGTCACAGTCTATAGAGTAGAACAAATATTATAGGCTTAGACAAGACAAAATACATACATGAATAACAAATACTCTCTTGCACGTACAGATAAACTAAAATTAAAGGCCACAAACCGCATATTCAGGATTCTGGAGGCCACTCGGCCATTTAAACCCATACGGCACTATGACGGTTACGGCCCTGTAATGTACATCCCTTTATTTGCCATTATGGATACTTGTATAGATGTTTCACAATATATTAACACTTTTTACAATGACATACTTTCTCTTTCCTTGAATACTGTAAGAGCTTCTAAGGGCGTTTTTCCACTGGGTTCGTTTGCTGCAGTCCGAACCCGAGTGCGCTCGTTTCCGGCGCCCCCCGCAGCATTGGTCTGGTTTCACACTCAATTAGTTGTATCGAACCCAGGTGCGTTTGCAGTGATCTTACGTCATCGCAAACGCACACGGAAAATGCATGGATAATACAACTCGACTGAGCATAGCTGTAATTTGTCTGTTTTTTTGGTGCTATTATGCACAACATAGTGAGAGACATCACCTCTTCAGTGTCCCACAACGTTCCCCTGCCACTCATGGTTGTCGTGTGTGAGGAAACAATGATATCGACAGTGATACGCATGCGCGGGATACTATACTTCCTGAACAAGCGCGCACCCGAGTCCGTGTTGCTTGCACATTAACGCGAACCGCGCCACGGTTCGGGAGCAACCGAGCTCAGACCACCTCCTCCAGGTAGTCTCGGGTTCGGTACTCTAGTGCGCACCCGGGTCCGATGACAGCGTTTACATTAGCGATTTTTCATGCGAACCGTGCCCTGGTCCGCACTAAACTGCCAGTGTGAAAGCGCCCTAAGTGAGGTGCACAGTGATGCGTGACTTTTGAAGGACACACTTTAAGAATCACTGCAATGTTCTAGTGACTCTACTGTACCTTACATTGAAATGATAAGGGTCAACCTACTAGTAACTCTGACATCCTTCCTTTAATGGACGCTTGTGTGGATCTGGAAAGCAAAAAAGAGAGAAAGAAAACCAACCAGTAAAATGATAATTAAAAATAAATAAATATGTGCAGTACAGCAACATTCAATCAAGGCTAAGCACGTTCAAGAACTCTTCAGTTTATACCATGCTGAAGCTGTATTTATAGTGTTATTTGTGAGATAATACATCTTAGATGGGATTTTAATAGCAGAGGAGTGTGTCATTGAACAAAATTGTGTTATTTAAGGTCATCAGATGACAAAAATCTTTAAACATACTAAACTCATGTATTTTTAGCATAAATATGATCACACAGCACATATACTGTATGGAGCAGTAACATTTTTGGTTGTTAAGGTAGATGCACAAAATTCTATGTCAAGTACTGCAGATTGTTAGGTATAAATTAAATGATTTGTTATGACAACACAAGGTAAATTACAAACACGTATGCAAATGAGTGGATGCATTCGTTTTCCACAAAGAGTCTACAAAGACTTTTTTAAAGGCACTAGAAAGGTCCTCTCTACAAAAGCAGGCAGTCAGTTCTCACAATGCTACAAAAACACTCGGAATTCAGCATGCGCTGTCATCTTCTTCACCGATTCACAGTTTTGACAGAAGCGCAAAGAGAAGGAAGATGGCGGGATGAAGAAGAGCAGGATGAAAAAGAATAGCGCAGTTATCATTAAAGTGGAAGCAGACAGACTCAAGACGAGCTGGGATGTAAAAGACAATGGGAATGATTCGAATGGACAGATGGAGTCCTTTAAAACATCTGAGCTCATGTATTGTTTAGCACAATTAATTTATAATGCACATTTTTGTGGACTTCAGCAAACGGGGAAAAATGTCAGGTCAAAACATCTTGGCATTGAAAAGTAACCAAGATTTACTAATAGATTTGATCAATTCAGGTGTGCGACCTAGGGTGAGGATAAGAGCAGGATGCAATACACAAGCCTTAATAAAACACACATACACATACATATATATACACATACATATATATATCTCCACATGCGAGATGAATGACCGCGGCCGATGGCGAGGTCCCATTCGTGTAGAAGAGAGGAAATGGAATGGTCACCCATCTGCTGAACCCATGTTCGGTGTGGGCTACCAGTTGGTCTTTTCCAACCATTAGGAGCGCGTCTTTCAGTATGGCGGGCACCATAGGCAGGAGTATGACTTCCCAGCCGGGCCACAGGCCCGTACGGAGCAGTGTGGAGACGTGAGATTACGTCGGTGATTGTTGGCAGGCCGGTATGCAAGTTGACAACAGCCGCATTTGTTATAAGGTCAAACCAGCGAATACACAAAATTTGACACTGGCAGCGCATGTGAAATGACTGTAATCTTTTGCCATCTTGCGATTGAAGAGTCCGAATCTCGGAACCGCACAGGAGGATTGGCAGCACACATGTGGAATTGAACCGGAGTTTTGTTCTAAGCTGAATCCTCTGCTGACGCCATATAAAGTACTGTGCAAAAGTCTTAGGCATGTTAAACTTCTATTAACTAATTCAAATCAATATATGGTGTAACGACCCTTTGCGTTTAAAACGGCTTTTGAACACTTGCGCATAGTGTTTCAGGTAGCTTTGCAGGAAGGTTTCTTCAAGCATCTTGGAGACGTTCCCGCAGTTCTTCTGGATTTAGTTTCAGTTTTTTGTAATCACAGACGGACTCGATGATGGTGAGATCAGATCATACCGGCTGTTGTCAGACTCCTTGTGCATACACAAATCTCACTGGATTATTACAATTAATGGCAAAAAGAATGTTTGGAAATGTAAACTGATATTTCCTACTGACACACTACAGAAAAAAAGGGGGGGGGGGGGGGGGGGGGGTGATATTAACATGCCTAAGACTTTTGCACAGTACTGTATACATATATATATATATATATATATATATATATATATATATATATATATATATATTTATTTGTGTGACGTCTAACCAGCAGAGCGTTGGTCCTAACCAGATGTCTCATTAAAACTGTCACCTGGTAGGATGGCTTTGCAACAAGTCAATTCAGGAAAATTCATTGGTGCTAGATATTCCATGGTCAACTGTACGTGGTATTATTGGAAAGTATAAAAGACGAGAAGAGCAGCGCCGCATCGCGTCTTTAAGATTTGAACGCATTATTTGCCATATGTCCGCAGCTACAACTCAGGACCCTGTTCAAAATCTTGCCGTGCCACAGAGCGCCATTTACATTTTTACATTTTATATTAAATTTACATTATATTTGTCTCAAATGGTCATTAATGTACGTACTGACTTCACCCTGTGAAGGGTGAATTTTTTTCTCAATCATGTTCCAGCCTCTTCTCCCCATCATATCATGTAATCTATCTATCTGTATCATTAAAATATGAGACAAAAGACCAAAACGCATAGCTAAAAACTTGACCTGTAATCATTTCAAATGGAACCAAAAGACTGAAAGCTCTCTTTCATTTCTGCAGTGTCCCTTAATCAAGATGGAACGTTCCAGACCTTCAGTACGCTTGCCTAGGGGATGCTAGTGGCCATTTCTCAATTAGTGACACTAAAGAGAGTGAAAGAGAAGAAGGACAGGGTCCGTAGAGGGACAAAAAGGCACCTGGAAGTTTAATAGGATTAGATTAGGAGACAGCGAGACACGAGTTCCCAAATGATCAAACGCTGGGCTTTACAGAGTTGGAAAAGTGAGAGCTACAGATTCAGAAATCGAGGTCAGGCTCTCAGAAAGAAGGGATGGAGATACGAGCGAGTTTGCATCTGAGGTGACAGTTTTAATGAGACGTCTGGTTAGGAGAAACCTCTGTAGCAGAGCTGAAAGGTAGAGCGCCCTCAATCCCAATGGTGACACAAGTAGATTATTAAAATTTCAATGAGCCCTGGTGGAGTAAAAAAAAATCATGCAATGTATATGTAGGAATTAGGAAAGACTGCAATTATGAACATTGTTCATTTTGTATAACATAATGTATCTTTTTCCCTGATACCAACCACAACACAGTGTTAAAAGTGTCAGCACTGCAAATGGTAAATTGCACCTTCCTATGTAAATTGACCAGATTTTTGTGACTAAAACCAGGATGTTTCTAGTTCAGCATTTTATTTTAAAATTGTTATCTATGAATTAAAAATTTACAGAAAGTCCCAGTTTGTTAATGGAAATGTAATCGCAAGCAATTAGTAGAATATGAATGATAATGCGACTAGAAGCTATTATAGCAAGTAGAGCCCTCAATGGTTAAGTCAAACACAACACGATTGTGACGTAACCTGTACAATCTGCTGCTGTGGGGGTAAGCAATGAAAGTTACAAAAGTACAAAAGCCTTTCAAAAGATTTCAAAAGTTTAAAGAAAGCGTGATTGCTTATGATACTACTGTTTAATAGACAAATTACTAGTCTCACTCTTGAAAAATACATAGAAATCGTGTAGCAGATAAACGTACAAAATAATGCACTGGAAAAAATTGGATTTCTGAAAGATGCATTTATGGCATTGAACATTTCATCTTTTCACGTGCTGGAACATTGCATACTGACAAGACATACATCCACTTACAATGCAAAATAACATCCAGCTCTTGTAACCACTTGGCCAGCCACTTATGTACATCCACTCTATTTTTACATTATGATTGTATTTTCTCTTACCTCTGGATTTGCATTTATGGCTTAATTATGTGGGAGAAGCACTTTTATGACAGCCACCCATTGCAGCACTAAAAATATGTATTGTGACACCGTGACATCTTGAATGCAGATTCCAAGTCTGTTTGACATTATTCTCAAATGCATTAAGTCGAAAGATGTACAGCTCAAATTAGAATTAATGGGACATGCATATTAATAGAAAATAAGTGACACTTGCAGATAAAACGACTTCAAATTCTCCTAATATTTCCAACAAGAATCATCATGAACAGGGCACTGAGTACCAACAGCACACAGGCTCCGTTCCAAACCTGCCAACAGCAGTTTTTAGCCATCACAGGTGCATTCCCGATGTGGAGGCTGTTCTAAAACAGTATCCAACAAAATTCTGCTACCTTAAAGCCTTGTTTTAGGCCAGATTCTAAAGGCAGCATCACATTTAACCTTCACGAATACAGCAATCTCTGAATACATTGCGAGTCGAAAAATCCTAACCCTATATAGTGACTTTATAACTTATAACAATAGCTTATAATTTATAGCTTATAACAGCACAGCCAATGAGCGCGCTATAGTCAGCTCTGCTCTGCGCTCGCTGTGCAGCTGCACTGCGTTTTAAAATAAAGGCTTCAATATTCTCGAGAAAAGGAGTTTTCCCATAGAGTTTAGCTACGCGAAATGAGAGAACGTTCTTGAAAGGGAACTTGCGTTACTTGTAATGCATCAGGAGTAGAGTACCTTGATTCACCTGTTAAAAAAGTGAATTCAGACATTAACTGAGGGGTGATATGGAATGAACACTCAATCATAGGTGTGAGAGACTGAACCTGATCTTCCTTTTAACTCACATCACTTCCCTTCACACCAGCATGGACTCAGGTCATGCTCAAAACAGACCCGTGGGCCAGACTGCCATCACATGAGAATAGAACACAATCTCACTCAGTAATAGTGTCACCCTGCCTGCCCCAAGGGTGGCCATCTTAACTGCACCTCTCCTCACCAAACCCGAATAATGTGAACCACAATCATTGCATACACATACACACAGAGAGAAAGAGAAAGACTCATATAAAAGAGATTTCTATTCTAATCTCCTATAGAGGCCCACGGGAGCTGCAGTCGGAAGGGTTTTCCTTGGCTCTCTTTCAGGATTCATGCATTTCTGTGATTTATGGATATTACTTAGAATACAAGCAATATCAGAAGTAGTGCAGGAGAGGACAAATATCAGTCAGTGCCAATGATGTTAAGTTTCTTTTCTTAATCTTTATTGATACGAAATTCCAGCCCTTCAGATTTTACAGGCAGCACCAAATCTTCTGGGTTTGCTCTGGGGCTAAGGTGAGAGAAAGAAAAAAGAAAAGAAAAGAAAAACACCAATAGATTTATAGAGTGATATTGAAATATGAGATAAATACAATATATTACAGCACTTTATGGCCAAATTGATCCATTTCATAATTTGCTCCCTGTTAAATGTTCATCTTTAGTATGTAATTTAACTTTAGTATGTAATTGCCTCTCTCTCTCTCTCTCTCTCAAAGAATACAGTGAATTTGCAATATTCCTATGGTGTCAAAAAACATATAGTAAAAACAAATTAGGAGTTTGGCTTTAGTGCTTTAGTGTAGAGATTCACTCCAAAAGGTGATTTAAACTTGCTTTTACCATGTGACCGAAGCTGCTTCAAATTCTAAATGACTCAGAACGTGCTTTATCACACAGCAGTAGAGGTATATGCGTTTCTTAAATGTATTCCTCAGTATCGATTCACACCTCTCTTATTGTCTTCACTGTGACATTAGCCTCACCTCTGAAAAATCTCCGAAAAGGAAAAACCGTAGGGTAGTCAGACAGATAGACAGACAGAGAAAGGCCAGACAGAGAGAGAAAACAGGATGACAGAGAGGGAGGTAGAAGGGTGGAAGAAAAGTACTTCACTTCTAGTCGGATTTGTGCGCAGATCTGAAGCTGAGCCAGAGGAAATCTGTGTAAAATTATGCTAATCCGTCTATATAATATGCAGGGAGCTGCTACAAAACAGTTTTATTTTTTCCATAGAAGAGGAGGGGATTTATCTCACAAAAGGAGGCGGGTTACACCGGTGCTTAAAAAAAAAAAAAAAAAGGAAATGTAGGATGTAGGTGTTGTGAAGATTGAGATTTGTTGGACATGTGAACAGACCAGGCAGGACAGTGTGACGCTTAACTGAAACCACAAAACCAACAGACAAACTGAAGTCTTTGAGCAATCAGACGTCTTGCCGAATCAGTTGAACAGGCACAAAGACACCCATGCATGCTCAAGCACTAGGACAAGCACTCTGGAATACTACAAAAATAAACTTACAACACCATCTGGTCATATTCAGACACTTAGCACATATAATAAATGTAAATTGCAGCTCAACGTGGCCATTTTGTATTTCAACGACAACCCTTTTCTCAACACAGTTACTATATTTATCTAATTTCACAGTATCAGTAACTGACAGAGAAAAAAAAAAAAAACCTTCTTGATGACTAATTTGTAGTTATGTCAAATCCAGATGAGGCATTTAACTAAGGCAATTTGTAATGTGGAAATTAATAAATGAAGCTCAGGCATGAATTCACCTACCGTATGAGCAAACCGTAATTTTTACGAGCATTAATGAGTGGACCACACAACCACTGCCTTAAATAGGCTCTTGAAATTTACTATGAGAGCAATCAAATATTTTTCAATCAAACAACAAAAAGAAAAAGGCCAGAGCATATATAATAATTTACACAAACCAATAATTATTTAAATACAATAACCATTTATATATAAAAGGTCAGAAATCTATAAAATGTAAAAAATGACTACAGTAAAAAAAAAAACACTTTCAAAAGATGTTACCTTAGTATATACGGTGAAAACAAGTAAATTGTTTAACATTACAGTATATGTAATGTTACTTTGTAAATACTGTCAAACGTATGGGAAGTTCCTGTGTGGCACATTATTATTTTTAATTGAAATAGTTTTGTTAGGGTGTTTTGTGTTAAATTTTGTGTTATTTAGTTAATGTTTATTGCATTATTTTAGAGTCATGTGTAGGGATGGGTATCGTTAAGGTTTTAACGGTATTACTACTCTTACCGATACTCCTTATCGATCCGGTACTTTAACGGTATTCTTATCGGTTCTTTTTGTTATATTAAAAAAAGGGGGGAAAATAATTTAGAACATAATTAATATTGCTTTATATTTTGAAATGTAAAATAAATATCTATAGCAAAAGAAAAAGCAATGCTTTAACAAAACAAATAAAACATGTATGTTATGCAGAAGGGTGCAGGCTTTTGTGTTTTATATAGACAGAAGGACGCCAAAAACAAAGTACAAACACATGGTCAAACAAAAAAAAAAGTATACAATAAAACAAATATACAAATTATATACCCAGTGCTTTAATTTCAGTAATGTCTACTGACATTACTGTTCAGGAGTAATATGGGTTAAAAAGACATCTAATAAAGTCAGATGTAAAATAACACTGCATAGTTTATCATAGATAGATTAAAGCTTATATCATTCAAGAGCTGTGACTGATTTTCTCTTTGCCTTTTGTTGTTTGATTCACATTAATGGAGCAATCGTCAGCAGGATTATTAGACTGCTGCCTCTTTAAGACCAAATGCAGATCTAATCATTATTAAGCCTCATATTTTCTCCCAACTATTTACGCCGATTTAAGACATAAACTGTATTTAAGTGAATAAACTGTTTAAGTGAATCTCCAAGACGGCCATTTTGACATATTTGTGTATTTGATCGTTTAGATGCGCACACGAAGCCCAAAATATACGTTGCTATATCTCGTTGCGGTGTGTTTCGGAGCGCGCGCCGCATTTTGGAACAGCGTCTATTGCGTCAATTTTGGTACTTTTAATAGCCTTTTATTATCAAACGCGTCCCGCAGTTTAGCAACAGTATAGACTACATTTTACAACAATCACCGATCGTGCAGATTCTGACGTTACTTTTGGGTTTTAGGGAGAAATGACAGCGCATCGCTCTGTGAAGGTAAGGAAGTTGCGCTGGAGAGAATGTGGCTTAGTTATTAGTTTTTAATGGTTACACCTCAAATATCTTCTTTTTTATAATCATTGGAAGCCAAAATCTAAATCTAAAATAAAATTTGTTTAATATCAAAGATCTAAAGTGTAACCTTTTGAATGTTCTGTCCTCATGTCACTCATTAAGCAGGGCTGTTGTGTTGCGCGCGCCGTGGCTTTGCGTGAAAGATCGCTCGCTCTCGCTCTCTCTCTCTCTCTCACACACACACACACACACTCTCTCTCTCTCTCTCTCTCTCTTTAGCAAAAATGCATCACAGACAAATGGTTCAATATATATTCGCAAGATAATAATTTCTTAATAGCAATAATAAATAGCACGTGTAGGGCTACTTTCATAATTTCTCCAGTACCGACAGCAGAACCGATAACGTCCGAGCTTAACGATCCAGCGGTCTTTCAAAATTCAGCACCGGGGCCGTTTAATACCGGGTTTCGGTACCCATCCCTAGTCATGTGTGCTTTGTCTTTGTGTGAATTACCCTGTGCACCGTCTATATGCAACACTGCGAGTAATGTTTTATGAACAGGCCAGTTATTCCTGTTTTACCACCTGTTTTATGGTGGTTATCAGTATATTTTTAAGGTAAAAATCTGATGCTAGTAGTACATGTAGTTTGGTATATTAACATTACATCACTTAATGAAATATTTATGGTTGATGGAAGATGTTAAATAAGCAGGCACTAATATGGCATCCTGTAATACCTGAAACATTGTCACAGTATTTTTACAGCGGGAAAGTTTTTTTTTTACCGTAAATTCAACAGGATATTTTTAAGACATAAATCATTTACCCAATAACACATATAGAAAGTGGAAACGCAGATCCACTGAAATGTGCTGCAAAACAAATAAGAATTACAACACTAATTCACTTAGAAAGTTTTAAGACCTTATCCCTGCTTTCTGATAAACAAGTATAAAGTGCAAAATCTTCTGAAGTGAAAGCAGGGCAGTGTTCTACAAGCCTTAAAAGATTATTAAAATGGACTCCACTGAAATGGATTTGCTCTTTTGTTATTACTAAAAACAAACAACAACAACCACATGTCCTCTCATATCACTCCTTAGAAATCTTTCTGCTGTACATCCAGAGTAAACTTTTTGTTTTTCTCCTTAGCAGACTGCTCAGCGCTCTGCCTGAGTTATATAATTTTACAGCCAGAGTTATTAATAAAACAATACACTAATACAGCCCCGCTTTATTACCAGCAAGCGTTGTTATGGTGCTGCAGTGACCTCAATTAAATTTAAAGGCCATTTTACTGGCTTAGGATTTCTCTAGAGGTTTAATCTCTCGAGACCTGAATAACCCAAAGGCAGTGTGACTTTTAAGCTCTCTTTCTCTCTCAAAATGAAATAATTCACTTTCGTTATTATGTATATTATTACGTGTCATATTTATATAGTGGATTTAGTATAAAATGATGCATTCTGAATGCTTTAAGAACTGCTGCAATAATTGTCTCTTCCTTAGTTTTTCATTGTTTCATAGTAGCACAGAGATAATGTTAAAACAACCCTTTTTCTAAAGATAGTAGTCAGATTATAGGTCCTATTTGGGAGGATTATTGTCTAAAGTCAAAATGATTACCAAAAATGGGATTATGATTGAAAACAGGTTTTAAAACAAGAAATCACTGAGCTGAAAACAAGAGATCATCAAAAACAGATTATACAAAAAACAATGTTCAAGAGCTCAACCAACCAATCAGAGATTCCAACATTAATGACATCACAATGAGATCATTCTAATCATCTTCTTTAGATCCTTAACACAGGTTACAATGACTTCACTGATAATCAACATGAACATCTGTTCATATTAGAACACTCCACAATGGAATCTATAAAACGGTGAGCACAAACAACAGGGCATTAAACTGATTAAAGGAATGTGATGGCACCGCACAATGAGTTTCATCAGATCACTAACATTTCAATCAATGCCGTAAGGAATGTGATAAGCACTTAGATTAAACCAGCATATACCGTATCATAAACAATAGCTTTGTAGGAAATGAATAAAAAAATAAGATCAGGCACTGGTCAAAACAGATGTTTTTCAGGAGGATTAAACATCTCTAAAATAAGCAAACAAATTTCAGTTATTGAAATTAATATATGATATGTGTTGGATAGTTTTAATAGCTCATAACATGGATCACTAAGGGAGGTCATGATTTGAACTCCAAATACATGAATGAGCAGATCCAGCTTCACCTCTTTCCACAAGGTCTATGTGATTCCTGTAAATGCAAACATGATGCATCTTTGTCTTTGTTTAAGAGTCTTACTAGTTTTTTTACACATTTTAACATCCAAAATGGTGCATTGAAAAGGCTTGTTCTTTAGTTGTTAAAATATAAACATAAAAATTTACTGACATTATTGTTTTAGACCTATTGGTTAAATAAAGTGGCCCGAATAGCTCTGCAACGTGCAAATACAGAGATGAGATGCCTGTCAACTGAATGAGAGTTGCATTACGTGCTTCCAGTGAAGGCAGCTTCATTGATAATAATGTGCTCTAGTTTTGTGCAATCTACGTTTGTGTCTAGCCTTGAGTTGTTGTTATGAACACTTTATCTGGACATTTTCCCACCTCCAGCCTCCTAAGTTGTTCTTTGCTGTAGATCAGCAAGGTTATGGGGCCTCAAACCATCTTTTCTTTGGTGGAAACTTGCAACACAGGTCTAGATTGAACACTGTCGTGAAAAATTGGGTCCTCCCTCAAAACCAGGTCTCCATTAGGATCCAGAGTGATCCCATTGGGTCAAAGTACTTTTGATGGGAACTCTTTTAAATGCCTGATTAGAATTCCAACAAAATCACATTATATACAGTGCTTAACAAATGTATTAGACCGATTCCAAATGTAAGGTTTGTGCCACAGCTGACCAAAACTAACAGTATTGGTGATTACCAAAATCATTTTCTTATGTTTCTGTAATGGTTAACCCACCCGTATGTGCAAGCTCTTTAGTCAGTTGACCAAGTTAAAGGTCCAGACTTGAATCGTAAAAAAAAAGAAAAAAAAAGGGATTTAGTGGATTCAAAGATAGATCGCACAATTTTGAACAAAAAGCAAGTCTTTGGGAACAACTAGAAACTATTTGGAAGTCAAGTAAATAACAGAGACTGTGGAAAAGTACTGTACATAAAAACAATGCCAGCAAGAAAGAATGCAAGCAGTTATCAAGGCAAAAGGACGCCATACAAAATATTACGTTTTTTAGTTATTATGTGTGAATAAAGACATAAAGGAAAGAAAATAAAGAAAACGTTTGTTGTTTCATGTAGTTTGTTATTTACCTAATAAATGACAATACATTTTTAGTTTTAAACAAGTTTTTGACAGATTACTAAAATATGTGTGTTTTCTCTTTATTGTGATAGGTGGTCTAATACATTTGTTAATGTACTTATAAAAGTGTTAAATATCCAAATATTTCAGTTATTAAAAGAATGATGTACTGTAAGTATTGTTATTATTTATTTAGTTTGTCAAGTGAAAGAAAAGACATTGTCCAATGAGTTTTATGAAACACTATAGTAAGTAATTATATTCATGTTTAAAATAAAATAAAATAAATTGATAACTGATAACCCATTTCACGGAGGATCTGATTTGTCACGACACCAACACTGTGTTAGTATAAAAGCGGTCTGAGTGATACACCCCAGATGTCATGTGAACAACTCTCTTATTAGTTTATTTAGGATCAACTCATTAATTTGATATTTTTAGTTGGGAATTTTTATTCTTTTTAAAATGAGCCTGCAGAAATGCTGGAGTTTGAACTTAGTGGTGGACAGTAGTGGACAGCTGTCTACAACAATTACTGAAGTATGTCACAGCTTCAAGAATGTGTGATGCATCAGCTGTCAATCAAAGCCCTGTCTCATCATTTTAAGACCATCATCCTAATGAACAGGGTTTGTAAATTTCCTCTGTGACTGACTGATGTTAACATACAGGTAGACATTACATTTGAAAAGCAATCAAATGGAGTCCTAAAAAAAGCACAATTTCTATTGAGCACATAGCCTTTTCCAATTATCCATCTCCTGTGCATGTTCCGCTCGGTTCTGTCAAAGCGTCCAAGATGCATCCTCTCCACCCCCAACCTCACGTCCCAGAGGGTCATGGCGTATTTACCCAGGGACTGATTGAGCTAATATTGAAATGTAATTTAGCGGGAGCCAAGACCTGCGAGCGCGTCTATCACAAGGCCCATTTAAACTAATGAAAGAGGAGGAAGGTTCCCTGCAGGAGGGGGGACATGATTCAAAGCGACACTGCTGACAGTCAGCAAACAGACTATAGGGGTGATGATGATTAATCTTCACAAATTAAAGTTGATCTGAAATAAATAAAAAGTGTCAGAGGGTGAGAGGAGATGAGATAATGAGAGAGGGTGGAGACATTCACAGTAGGGTGAGACAGGCCCATCTGCACTGACTTCACCTGTGCAAAGTGTCACTCAAAGAAAACACTTCCACACTACAACACATAGACTAAAGTGTCAGTCATTTCTTACCCAGAACAAGTAAACGCAGACATGCATTTATTTATTTTTTTAAGTACTTGTGGGATTTAGTAAAAAATAAATAAATAAAAAAGAACAGTAAAGTTGTACAAAATAGTCCTTTTTAAAACTTCTAGGTACAAAAACTTCTGGTTATGTGTTGCATTTTTATTTTTATTTTTTTGGTTGGAGTTTGTTTCATGTAAACATAAGCTTTAGCTCTTTAGTTTATAACGGAAGTAGCAATGTGTGATTCATGAACGATTAATTTAGATAGGTCAAAACTTTAAATGATTTGTTTGATCCAAATTCACAAAAATAGTCTAAATGATTGATGATGATAAATGGAACTGATCCGCTTCTCAAGCTCAACTCACTAACTTAAAACCGGCTGCAACTTTTAACAGCTCATTGGAGTGGACAATTTTGAACGACTTAAATTAAGCCACACAAAGTCTCTTTCCGGTATGCTTGTGTTTCTTGCTAAACTTTTTATGGTTTTACCATCTTGAATATCTAGAAAGACACCTTTGCACAGATGCGATCAGTAAGCGATTCCATCACACAAGTCTCAAACCAACATGAATAAAGTATTATGGCTATACCTTTAAAACAGTGTGAATATTAATGCTATTTTGCCACAAATGCTGCCGACAGAGCTTATTTCGCATTGAACCTGGATCTCTCCTTAAAGTCTGTCGTAGCATCCAGCACTAACTCCACTGAACTCCGTAAAGCCGCCTCAGAAATGAATCCTGTGCATTTGCCGATTACATCTCCTGCAGCTAGCGGCATTGTAAGAATATTATATCTGTGCGGGTGGGCTTACTCGAATCGAATGAAATGAAAAGGAAAGCTCTCATATTAAAGCCAAGATGTGGCTTCTTCTGTTGAGAGGGATCATTTTCGGCATCTCTCATCCGGATGTTTGGTTTATTTTTTGACCTTGCAGTGTCTCCTGTGCTTACGGAGGAAGAGAGAAAGTAATAGACCGAAAGAGAGAAGGGGAAAAGCTAGTTTATTCTTGTCTGTATGGACGTTTATAGAGTGTCACGCAGCCAGTGTGTGACAGGAAATGCAAGGAATCATGGCAGGCTTTTGGCGGTGATTGGGGCAGCTATTGAAGGCGCTGGAACAGAGAGAAATTGTTGCTTATGATGGACTGATGTTTCCGTCTGCACTTCAACATCAGCTCGCTTCACTCTCTCTCTCTCTCTCGCTCTATTCACTTCTTTTCCTGTTTTACACTGAAGCCCACAGGAGCCATATATTACGGTGGGCTTAAAAGCAGTCCACTCTCTCTGAACATTCTGCTTAAAATACCAAAAGCAATTAGCGATTCAGCACCCTGCATTATGCAATGAAACCATTTGATTCCGCCTTGTTTCCTGTGCCTATCCCAACTCGTTCACACTCTCTAGCTTGAAGGACAAAGCGGACGAGAGCAGGGCTCCTCATTAGAGCAATATGTGTGACACCTTTTACAGTTGTCAATTCTGAGGGGAGGGAGCCAGTTTCTGATTGGCCCCCGGCGGTTGACATGTCACATCAATGAAAAACAGCACTCTGATTGGTCCCAGCCTGCGGAGAGAGACACTCACAGATCTGCATCAACTTACCCCTAAAAGACAAGTTAGACAAATAAATTAAAAATGAGAACCAGTCAGAAGAGAAGAATTTCATAAACCCCACAGATTGAGATGAGGGATATGAAATGTATGAATTTGTTATTTGCTGTGAAAGCAATAGCAGCTGTATTGACATGTTTCCAATTCTATTTGTTTTGTGCGTCTGAACCGAATGCCGTTTTGCTGTTATTTCAGGAATTGGCTCGGGTTGTGGCATGTCTATGCAAAAATAAAGGAGACAAACAAAGGAGACGGAGACAAAGAGAGTGAGAGAATGAGAAAGAGGGTGTTTAAAGTCTGCACGGTGAAGGTGTAGTGAAGGTTGAGGTAATTTCAAAGACTTTTTGATGGTTTTACATACAATAGCAAAAGGAAATAGAAACTTATAGGGATAGTTTACCCAAAAAAGGAAATTCTGTCCTTTTTACTTAACTTTTTTTTTTGTTTTTGTTTTTTTTTGGAATATCACTTTCTTCCTTTTGTGAACACACACACACACACACACACACACACAATAATACAAAATAATAATAAATAAAAATCATTTAAAGAATATCCTTTAGGTCTTCTTGACACATTCTTGACAGAAATAGCGATGTCCGATCGTTCTTTTGAGATTAATCTTTTCCACTGATCCAGTTCACAGAAATGGTCTAAATGTCTCATTCACAAAATACAGGTACACTTCTTGAGTTCACCTCTCTTATTCTATTATATGACTGTTTGGAATATAACATACAAGTAGTATAACCTATTTTACAAGTACTTGTATGGTTCTTTTTTGAAGACAAACAGCTTATTTATAATAAAAAGTGAGGCTTATATATTCTTTAAAAAATTACGTTTTGTGTTCCACAAAAAAAAAGTAGACCAGAAATACACAGACAGTGCCAACAAAACCCTGTCTGTGTTAAAAATAAAATAAAATAAATAAAAGAAAAAGACAAACAAACTGTTCCATCACTACTGATCCCTCCTGCACGCCACATTTAGTTCAGACCACTTCTGAAAATCACCATGAAATTGTAAAAATGCTCCCTTCTTCCAAAAAGTACGCAGCCATTCACAACACCCAGGATATCTCCAAACACAAAGCGTGTAATTATCATTTTGGTCCCAAACTATATGATACTGAAAAGTGTTTGCTTTGTTTGCAACATGCATCAAGGTCCTTTCAGAAATAAGACCTGCAATAAGCCAAGATGAGAGTTACGTATTGGTGGGCTGCTGCATCAAAAGCATTTCCAACTTTTTTTTTTTTTTTTATAAGAAAATTGCTCTCTCCTGGGAAGATTTTTTTTTTTTTTTCTCCAAAGTTGAGAGGGATGAGGAGGAGAAAAAGAATATGAACTCAAGGTGAGAGACTAGAGGAGAATTGTCATGGGAGCGCAAGATTATCAGAAGGGTAAGGGAGACAAGCTGTAACAGGCATTTTAAAGCAGATATTTGTTCAGGGGAGGCCACAGAAAGAAAAACTGTGCCCTTGAGAGCAAAAATGCAAGAGAGGAGGAGAAAAAGAAGAGGAGAGAGAGGGTGAACTGAGAGAAAAGGAGAGATGCACAGGTCATGAAGGATCAGGGTAAATTGGAGGGCTTAGAAAAACAAGTGTCATGGGTTCAAAACCCTCAGCACTTAAGAGAGACGGTTCCCAAACAATGCCAGTGAGTGGAGTGACAAACACAACACTCAAAAACTTACCTCAAAAATGAACGACAAAATGCTGCTGGAAACAGTCTTCAATAATAAAACGCAATGCTAACATATGTAAAGTACATCTCAACTAAATGAGTAATCATACCTGAGAGATGTCTGCCAGTCACTGATAACATAAGAAATTTGAAATGTGAAAAATAGCCTACAAAATGTTCTTGTCAACAGGTGAGAAGAACAAGCTTAATAAAAAATGTAAAAAGATAAAATAAAAAAATGAAATAATTTAGATGTATAGTGTTTATTTTCATCACCTCGTTTGTCATATTGGGTTTATTTTTTCACTGACCATTGGGACACATGAAATGCTGACTTAGAATTTGGCTGAAACTAGTTTTTTTTTTAACAGGCAGTATAATTATGTTCCCTGTCTTGATGCCTTAACGTGTAGCTTACGGAGAGAAACAAAAAGATAGAAAGCTCAAACAGAATTGAAAGTTTGTTTGAAAGCTTGCAAACAAGAAATAAAGCAAGCAAGCAAGAAAGAAAAGATAAGAGTACTCATTCACTGCTGCAAACCTTCTACCAGCTCTCTTACTAACCCTTTTAGCCTTGAAAACGTCCATCTTTCTTCAATCTTGATTTTTCATTCTTACCCTCCCACTGCCTCTCTATAGACCTGTGTTTCACCTCCTATAGATGGGTAATCAGAGGGATGTTCTATTAAGAGGCAATCTTGTCAAGCAGGTACCAAAAGGTCAACCTGACGAAATAGAAGGGTGGATTGCTCTCCATCATACACACTTGGGGGTGTGCTGTAATCTCTATCATCTGCTGTAGGATTAAAGGACAGTGTGTAAAATCATATTCTGATAGCCTGAGTGCACTGCGTAGTGATCAAATTCAAAGATTCACGCAGACCAAATCACAAAGTAGACCAACTGTAGGTAACAATTCCGGGAATAAAAATAAATGGCCATGAATTCATTTTAGTTTTAGATGCCTGGTATATTATAAAATGAGAGACATTAGCTGTATTAAACATGAAATTGCCTCTAGTTTTTACTATAACACTAGATGGTCCTGTTAATTCTGAACACCTAGACAATTCTGAAAATACAAACTAAACTATGAAGATTGACAAATGCTAAATTAACTAAATTGAAAATGAATAGAAATAAAAAACTTAATAAAAAATACAAAACCATTATAACCCTAAAGTCAACAATTCTTACAGCATTTATTTATTCAGGTTAATGTTAATTATAAATAATTGCACATTAAAATTGTTCATCATTTTATTACATTTCAAACATTGTACTTTCATAATACATTAAGTGTTATTTATACAACTTACAATTATATAAATGTATCTGCATAAGCAGAAATTAACATTAACCAAGAGTAATAAATGGTGTACAAGTACTGTCCATTGCCCTATAAAATCAGGAATAAAAATATGACCAAAAACATATCTTAAATTGTGGTTCTTGACCACAAATTGCACAACAATTTAGTAGGCCTATAGTTTAGGCTAATGCATGTTCTAGAGTAGACAAACAGGCCACTGTTTATTTTATCTGTAATAACACCATATTTTACATATTGTCAAATCTTAGTAGAGTCAAATGTAGTGTTCATAGACATTGTCAGTTTAATCAGAACCAGAAAGAGCTTTATTGCCAAGTGTGGTTACACACAAGGAATTTTTCTTAATATACTGAAGCTTTCAGTGCACACATACAAATACAACAACAAGAACATAGTAGTAAAAAAAAATTAAAAAAAATATTATGAATATGAGTATTATGAATAATGTGAATAAATATCAACTGAATTTACAAAGATATTGCAGATATTGGACATGTGCTTTGTTTAAAAGAGTTTTGTAATCTTTTCTTTTGCCGTGTGTTGTTGATACTGTATGTGGGTGTAAAAAGGAATGAGATAAATTATTTTTTTTTGTTACTGCACACACAAACAGTGCAAACGCCCTCCAGTGCACGGTTTGAATAGCAGCGTTCTAAATCAAACTAGAAATCGCAGTCTCTGTGGTCCACGCACCAACGCTTTCACGGAGAACTCATAGATTATACGCTATTGGCATGAACGCTGGTGCCAAAACCACTCCATTGGCATAATCAAGCAATACTATAGCCTAAATCTTCAAGGGCCTTGGGCCCAGTGGATTGATCTATTTCACATTGGCAGCAAACAGACTGACATCAATATAAATCCACCAAGTATGAATGACCCGCTGATTCCATCTGATTCCAACATTTCCAGTCTTATTGCAGAGCTGCTCTCATTAATTCATACTCAATACAGCTGTGTCAAGTTTACTGACATTAAACTCTCGTTAAATGGCTGATAAATGTCAGCATTGTAAAACCAAGAAATAGTTTTGATTGGAAAATCAATCAAAATCCATAAGGTTATGGAGGGGTACTAGTTAACACAAGGCCCAGGAGTGATGAGTGAGAGAAGCAATGCCGTGATGCTTATAAAAGAGCTGTCAGGCATAGGTCAAACAGTTTAACATTACAATTGCATTAGTGTTGTCTTTACAATCCATGAATTATTGAAGGCTGTGAAAAATAGGTTGCGTAGATTATCAACTCATTGTGCCAGCAAATGTAAGCTTCAGGAAGAAATCTAATTGTGCCGGCCAATGATAAATTGTGGACACAAAGACAAAACCGTCCACAAATTGCTTATTGTAAGGATTAGTCATCATTTTACTGGTTCTCAAGGATCTTTCAGAGTAATTTGAAGGCTGTTTCATACAAACTTGCAAATGAAGCAAGACCTCCAGTGAAGTGTGCTTCTAAGGACCTTGGTATGCTGGGGACAGGTGGAAATGGATGGACAAAAGAGTCTTCAGTCCTTCAGGGACGTGAAGGATTAGCACTAGAGGCCTCTGTCTGAAGGGAGAGATTTCCGGGTGAAAGAGTATGTTAATGTGAGAGGTTAAATGTGCAGAAGATGACAGGAAGCACTTGACTTCTGAACCCACAATCGTTCGGCCCTCACGCAGCACAAGAATTCACCATTCATTGGCCGAAGCTCTCTTGTCTGTCAAAAGTTCTGCTCTGTGAGATTGGGCGGATTAAGCGTATGCTGATTAGGTTTAATTAACATTTAAATGCTTGTAAGAATGTCCTGTTTTAGACTCGATTGGAGAGGCCTGGTTTATGCTAATTCACTCTGAGGAGAGAGTTTATGGGTCTTTGGTTTTGAGAAAGGGATTAACGGACACCTGATTATGACCAATGAAAGGTCAAGTGAAGCTCTGATGAATGCCAGGCATTGGTATGAATTTATATTCCTTACCCTAATTTGAAACTTTCAACTCAAAGAACTTGCCAAAGAGGCAGTTAGAGAAAAAAAGCATGTAATCCTTTTATCTGGACTTCAGAATAACTTGATCATAAATTTAAAACAGACAAGACTTCATAGATAAATAATACACAAACAAAGAAACACTTCCATGTCTTAACTGAAGACTCCATGTAAACATTCACAGTGTAAAAAGTATGTAAACTCTTGGATTTAATAACTGATTGACCCTCCTTTTACAGCAGTAACCTTTACCAAATATTTCCTGTAATTGCAGATCAGACCTGTGCAACAGTCAGGGGGAAATTTTCAGCATTCCTCTTAAAAAAAATGCTCAAGTTCAGCAATATTATTGGGATCTTTGGTGCAAATAATTTTCTTGAGGTCATGCCAAATTATTCCAATTGAGTTGAGGTCAGGACTCTGATTGGGCCACTGAAGAAGGTCTTCTGTTGTTGATTTACTTTCATGCTTTGGGTTGCAAGACAGGGGTAAATCAACTTCTGTTGAGCTTAAACTGGCAGAAATATGACCTTTCCTTTTCCTGCAAAAAGCCACACATTTCGATGGCCCCATCCACCACAATTTACAGTTCAGGGGAAAAGTGTTATGTGTTTTCCAAATAAATAAACTTTGGTAAATTCTGTCCACAGAACATTCTGCCAAAGTTTCTCTACAGGGCCTGACCAAAACTTTCAGCTTTGTCTTCGACTGGATTCTTGACTCAGTTAGCTTTTGAAGAAAACATTAGCTTAGGGCAGTGTTGGGCCACTGTGCTACAGAGTTTAGCTCCATCCCTAAACAAACAGTTATGCATTTGACAGACACTTTTATCCAAAGTGACTTACATTACATTCAAGGTACACATTTTATTCTTGTTTTCCCTAGAAATCAAACCTATGACCTTAAAGGGATAGTTCATTTTGAAATTAAATTTTGGTATGTTTTAGCTTACCTCAAGGGCATCCAAGATGTAGGTGTCTTTTTTTCCGCAGTAGTTTCAATTTTGATATTTTTAGGTCAAACCGTTCTTGTCTGTCAGTCATATAATGCAGGTCGATGGTCACTTGTCTCAAACAGCATGCACAGAGTCCAAATTAAAACAATTCCCCGTCGTCCAAATTAAACAATTCCCCATCGTAAGTACACATTGATGGCCTAAGACACGAAACGAGCGGTTTGTGTGAGAAAACGAACTGTTTTTATATCGTTTTTACCTCTTGAACTCAGCCACGTCCAAGTGATCTGAGAGCGCGGGCGGGTATAGATATATACAATAGATGTCAATAGATGATACAGAATTAAACAATTCCCCATCGTAAGTACACATTGATGGCCTAAGACACGAAACGAGCGGTTTGTGTGAGAAAACGAACAGTTTTTATATCGTTTTTACCTCTTGAACTCAGCCACGTCCAAGTGATCTGAGAGCGCGGGCGGGTATAGATATATACAATAGATGTCAATAGATGATACAGAATTAAACAATTCCCCATCGTAAGTACACATTGATGGCCTAAGACACGAAACGAGCGGTTTGTGTGAGAAAACGAACAGTTTTTATATCGTTTTTACCTCTTGAACTCAGCCACGTCCAAGTGATCTGAGAGCGCGGGCGGGTATAGATATATACAATAGATGTCGCCTTGGCTACGGTGTCGCAGTAGCCAAGGTGAAATCTATGCTGTTTGAGACAAGTGACCATCGACCTGCATTATATGACTGACAGACAAGAACGGTTTGACCTAAAAATATCAAAATTGAAACTACTGCGGAAAAAAAGACACCTACATCTTGGATGCCCTTGAGGTAAGCTAAAACATACCAAAATTTAATTTCAAAGTGAACTATCCCTTTAACACAGCTTGTGCCATTCTCAACTATTTGAGCTACAGTTATAAAGGTGACCTATTATGCCCATTTTCACATTATGTAATGTAATTCTCTGATGTCCTCAGAATGTGTCTGTGAAGTTTCAGCTCAAACTACCACCCATATTTTGCATTATAGCTTGTCAAACATGCCCCTTTTTGGGTGTGAGGGAAAACGCAGAGCCATAAAATGTATGCTGCATGGAGCAGGTATCGTTTAGTTTACGGTTATAATGTCGGACTGCTGCTTCTCCCTCTAGTGCAGATCTAGTGCAGATCGTCACCAGTTGTGGGCGGGGTTTCCCTACTCTTACTTAGGAGTAGGGGGAAATTTGAAACAGCTTGTTGTGAGAGATTGATAATGATATATGGGGATTATAAAAAAAAAAATATTGGGTGGATTTTTACCATTATAGGCTGGTTGTTTACAAACACTGCACACACACATATGTGTTCAAACACCTTATAAAAGTGAATTTTGCATAATAGGTCCCCTTTAAGTTCTTTACATTTTTTGAGTTGTGTTTGATTAGGGATTGAACTAAACTCTGCAGGACAGTTGCCCTCCAGGACCGGAATTGTCCATGCCTGGCCTACGGATTCACATATTGTTAGCGCCCTGCACTGTTTAACCTGTTCTGGTCAATAAATAAAAATATGACTTACTGAATTTGAGAAACAGATAAAATGATGACCAGTTCATGCAGAAAGCCAAGCACATCCAAAGGATTCACACGGTTACCTGCGACACTTACAGTTTTACACAATCTGAGAAACATCACACACAATAAAACATACGACAATAAGCAAATGCTAATGGTCTATCAGCAGTAGTATTTAAACAAAAACACTGATCGACTCAAAAGAACTGGACTCAAACACTGGGCCTTTTAATACAAGTCAATATTTACTCCATGCAACAAATGGCATGGTCTACTTATTAAAAGCCCTTAAAGTGAATCAGTTATCACTAAAACTCAATGACATTGCATCACTGTCCAACCTACAGGCTGTGTTTTGAGTTGTTTTATAAAGTGTGGTATGTAGTTTAATGAGCATGTTACACTAGCTTTCAACTACACTAACAGCACAGGATGACAAGACCAAGAGCGTTCTGATGAAAGAGCCATGGAGAGCATTTCTGCAGCCTGTGACAGAACCGGATGACACTTCAATCTGATCACACACATTAACTCCTCATGTCTGAAGTAGGAGGGAGAGAGAAAGAGAGAGATACACCAGTCCGCCTCATATGTTTGATCAACCTATAAGCAGCCTCATCACAGATCTCTGTTTATTTTTTTTCCTATTTTCAAACGAGGAGTGCAGAAAACAGAAAGGTCCATTTTCAAAGTAACAAAAGATATATATAAAAAATGTTTTCTAACTAATTCCCCTGCAATTTGTCTCGAGCACCAAGGTCTGAAAATGTAACAGTTTGATCAACAAGCATTCTGTATAATGTGAAGAGGAAAAAAGGCAGGAGGGAAAAAAGCCTTTTTGACCTCATGCAAATTGCAAGCTTCCACTTCTATCACTGATGACCCTAAATACATTTCAATTCATTATGAAAGAATTCAGTTTCCCTCCTCTACTCCCACTTCCATCCAAGACTCTATCTCTCCAAGTCCTTCAATAATTAACATTGCTGCAAACTCAGTCGTCTCACAAAGCTGTGAATAATAGGAGACATTTGCATTCCCTTTCACTCACGCACATACCCAAGCGCGTTCACTCAGGAGAACTAAAGGTTGATTAATTCAGCAGGCCTGAGTGTCTAGAGCAGATGCTCAGGTGGCTAACGAAGGCAGGCTCATTCATATGGAAGACGGGACTGCTCACAAAGAAATAACGGGAGAAGTGTTCTACTTAGAGAGATCCTTGGTTTTTCCCAGTTCCTCAGAATGTTCACCATTAACTAGAAGAAAAGGTAAATTCAAGGTATTTCACTTCTTGAAAAAAAGACACTTAAAGAACACTTGTGGGATGTGAAAAGCCAGAATGATCCTTCTTGTGAGGTCTTTATACTGCAATTTGAGGCAAATCTTACAAAATTGACTGTTCACGAGTTCGCACTTGCATATAATCAAATAGAGTAAAGAGTATGCGCATTTGGTCTGCTGTCTGGGGGGAGGGCTCCAAGCTCAGAATGTGGCCCGGACCCAGATAGCAAAAAAATTGATTTATCGATTCATCTTTTTTTTTTTTTTTCAATGTGGTCGATTTGATATTGATTCTCAAAAGCCATGAATCAATCTTTTTTCTGTATTTATTTCTGCAAACATTGTACATAATATCTGATTGACGTTAATCTTATTAGTCCTCTCCAATATATGTCATCCTCTTATTTACATAGCACAATGTTACAGCAGGGACACTGTCATTCATTCAGTTCTTAACATGGCAGATGCAGGTTTCCCCTTCACCGTGAAAGACGTTTCATACAGCTACAGGAATTGTCGTGCCTGCATGGTCAAGAAAGTTTATCATTTGCACACATTTTCAAACCTTGCCAATTTAAACATTCAAGCGCATGGATATGCAAAAGAGAACTTGCGAGCGCTGTGTCAAGTCAAGTCAAGTTTATTTGTATAGCGCTTTTCACAATACAGATTGCATCAAAGCAGCTTCACAGTATTAAATTAAAATAATACAACAAAGTTTGTTTCAAGAGGAATTTATTGATTGATAAAATTAAATTAAATATCCCCAAAATATCCCCAACTGAGCAAGCCAAAGGCAACAGTGGCAAGGAACCGAAAAACTCCATCAAGTGACCTAATGGTGTCCTAAAACTCCATCAGGTGCCTTAATGGAGAAAAAAAAACCTTGGGAAAACCCAGGCTCAGTCGGAGGCCAGTTCTCCTCTGGCATTGGATAGAGGCCGGATTGTAGTTTGAACTGTAGGATTATATGAATGCCTGGCTGAAGAGATGCGACTTTAATCTAGTTTTAAACTGGGAGAGCGAGTCTGAGCAACGAACAGTATCAGGAAGACTATTCCAGAGTTTTGGAGCCAAATGTGAAAATGCTCTCCCTCCTTTGGTGGTTCTGGATATCCTAGGTATGACCAAAAGCCTTGAATTTAGTGATCTTAAAGAGCGCGATGGATTATAGGGCGATAGAAGATCCGTTAAATAGACTGGAGCTAAGCCGTTTAGGGCTTTATAAGTCAGTAGCAATACCTTGTAATTAATACGGAACTTTATAGGTAACCAATGCAGTGATGATAAAATCGGTGTTATATGATCATATTTTCTTGATCTCGTAAGAACTCTAGCGGCGGCATTTTGGACTAACTGTAGCTTGTTTATTGAGGATGCAGGACAACCAGCTAATAAAGCATTACAGTAATCCAGTCTCGAGGTCATGAATGCATGAACTAACTTTTCTGCATCAGAAACTGATAGCATATTACGTAGCTTAGCAATGTTTCTAAGGTGGAAAAAGGCTGTTTTTGTAACATATGAAATATGATTTTCAAAAGACAGGTTGCAATCGAGTATAACACCCAGGTCTTTTACTGTAGAGGATAAAGTAACAGGACATCCTATGATGTTAAAGTTGTATTGTGCGAGGTTTTGTGGGCGGTTTTTTGAACCGATAAGTATTACCTCTGTCTTGTCTGGATTTAATAAAAGAAAATTACGCGTCATCCAATCTTTTATATCTTTAACACACTCTGTCAATTTGGAAAATGTAGCGCTTTCATCCGGCCGTGATGAAATATATATTTGAGTGTCATCAGCATAACAATGGAAACTAATTCCATGTTTCCTTATAATATTTCCAAGTGGCATCATATATATTGAAAATAACAGAGGGCCTAATACAGATCCCTGCGGCACTCCATAGTTTACTGGAGTTATGATCGATTTTTCTCCATTTAAATAGACAAAATGGTAGCGGTCAGATAGGTATGATTTGAACCAGCTTAGTGCTTGTCCTTGAACACCAGTATAATTTTGTAGTCGATCTAAGAGTATTGTGTGATCTATAGTATCGAACGCAGCACTAAGATCAAGTAAAACTAGTATTGAGATACAGCCTTGGTCAGAAGCTAAAAGTAAATCATTTGTGATTTTAACAAGCGCAGTTTCAGTGCTATGATGCGGTCTGAATCCAGACTGAAACTTTTCATAGATATCATTTTGTTGCAAGAAAGATCCCAGTTGAGCGGACACCACTTTTTCTAATATTTTAGACATAAATGGAAGATTTGAAATGGGTCTATAATTTGCTAGATTATTATGATCTAATTGTGGTTTCTTAATGAGAGGTTTTATAACTGCCAGTTTAAATGTTCTTGGAACATGACCTAAAGATAAAGACGAGTTAATAATATTGAGGAGAGGCTCTTCCACTACAGGTAACACTTCTTTCAGTAGTTTAGTTGGTATAGGATCTAATAAACATGTTGTTGTTTTAGATGAAGTGATAAGTTTATTTAACTCTTTTTGTTCTATAGTTGTAAAGCACTGTAATTGTTCTTTCGGGGTGATAATTGAAGCTGAATTATAAGGCGCGATTGAAGATTGAACGTTTATAATTGTGGTTCTGATGCTTTCTATTTTCTCAGTGAAGAAGTTCATGAAATCATTACTACTGAACTGTAACGGGATATTTTGTTCGGGTGACGTCTGTTTATTTGTTAGTCTAGCCACGGTGTTAAATAGAAACCTTGGATTGTTTTGGTTGTTTTCTATTAGTTTGCGGAGGTGCTCAGCCCTGGCAGCTTTTAGGGCCTTTTTATAACGCGACATACTGTCTTTCCACGCGATTCTAAAGACCTCTAAATTAGTTTGTTTCCATTTACGCTCTAAAATACGGGTTTCTCTCTTTAAAACATGCGTAGTATTGTTATACCATGGTGCTTTATTTTTCTCTCTGACCTTTTTTAATTTAATAGGTGCAACCACATCCAATGTTCTAGAGAGAATGGTGCTCATAGTGCTAGTTAGTTCTTCTAGTTCATCTGTTTGTTTGGGTTCAGGCAGCAGCTGAGACAGATTAGATAAGCAATTTGAGAAATTATCTATGGTGGATGGGAGGATTGTTCTGCCTGGTTGATAACGCGACGCCGCATGACATATTACAGCAGTACGTAATATGCAAGTTACCATGTAGTGATCAGTGACTTCATCACTTTGTGGAATGATATCTATATCGGTTGGATCGGTTCCATGTGATATAATTAAATCGAGTGTATGATTAAGACGATGAGTTGGTCCGGTGACGTTTTGCTTGACCCCAAATGAATTTAATAAATCTGTAAACGCAGCTCCTAACGCATCATTTGGATTATCTACGTGTATGTTAAAATCTCCAACAATTAATGCTTTATCGACATTGACTAATAGGTCTGAGAGAAAATCTGCAAACTCTTTTAGGAAATCAGCGTAAGGCCCTGGCGGTCTATATACGGTAGCCAAGGCTAGAGATAATAGGGATGTTTTTCTAACATCTAAGAGCGTAACATTTAGTACAAGTACTTCAAATGAAATAAACTTATAACCCGTTTTCTGAGTAACATTTAGAATATCTTTATAAATGGTTGCAACACCTCCGCCACGGCCAATCAGACGGGGCTCATGCTTATAACAGTATCCAGGAGGAGTAGACTCATTAATACCGAAATAATCATTTGGTTTAAGCCAGGTTTCAGTAAGGCAAAGTACATCGAAGCTATTATCTGTGACTATTTCATTTACAATAACTGCCTTAGGTGTGAGTGATCTAATGTTTAGAAGACCTAGCTTTAGAAATAGTTTTTGTTTACTAATAGCAACATTTTCTGTTTTAATAACAATTAGATTTTTCCTAGATCCTGCATTAGATTTATTATTTGATCTCACTAAACGAGGAATAGACACGGTTTCTATGCAATGTTCTACACTAGTATTTATATCAGTTGAATTGGTGCAGCAGAGACTATGATTTGGACTTTTGGTTACTAGTCAAAGGGTATTTAACATTTTGGAGATGTTATCTGACAGAAGATCCGCTCCGAATCTGCTTGGGTGTAAGCCATCAGCACGGAAAAGCCTAGGACGCTCCCAAAACAGATTCCAATTATTTACAAAGAGCAGTTTCTGCTCATTGCACCATGACATTAACCATTCATTTAGCGCAAATAATCTGCTGAACTTTTCATGCCCTAGTCGGTACGTGGGAAGCGGTCCTGACACAATGATCGTTGTTTCAGGCGATGTGCTGCGTACCGTATCGATTAGATTCCTGAAGTCTTTCTTCAGAATCTCCGTCTGGCGCAGCCTGATGTCGTTCACTCCCGCGTGCAGGACCACAGTTCCGACGCGCTCGTCACCGTTCAGGATCTCGGGAACGCGAGCAGCGATTTCAGAAACACGAGCACCAGGGAAGCAGTGACTTTGCACCTTACTTTTACCTAACGTAGCGTGTACGTGCCGAACGATGGAATCGCCGATGATCACAGCATCGCGTTCTGTTTCGCGTAGAGGGGAGAAGCGGTTTTGTGTGGATAACTCGAAAACCGGGAGGGTCGGAGAAAGTCTTGGTCTAAACCTGACTCGCGTCTTCCGCTGCGGAACCACCCAGGCTTCGTGGTGGCGTGTTGGAGCCGGAGTGAACGAGACCATGGCTGATTGCGACCGATGCTGAGGAACGCACGGAGTAGACGCGGTCGGAGTCAGCTGGTTAGTAACGTTAAACACTGATTTGTGTGCATCGGCGCGTGATGTTTCAAGAGCCAAACACCGGTCTCTCAGCTCGGCCTGTCTCAATAAAAGGTTGTGGATCTGTTTCTCAACAGCTTCCAGCTCAGACTGCAGTGCGTGAAGCTCAAATGTGTCCTCACCTGCACCAAGCGGTAGACTACTTACATCTGATATATTCGCCATTTTAACAGATGGACAGTGAGTTAGCAACGAAGCTACCAGTGATGCTATCAATATTAATACTAATTTATATTATAAGTTTGTTTGTAAGTGAGTGTGGAGAAGACGCGTTCAGCCGTGATCCACGGACGTAACCTTTAAGAGTATGCAGCGTTGGATCACTAATAGGCTTGAGACGCGTCTGCTCAACAGTCCGCGTTGTAACTATGAGGTTTTTTAGTGGTAGGGGTGTAGAGTAGACGCACGATAGGCGAAAAAAAAAGTGTTTGTTTATAAGTGAGTGTGGAGAAGACGCTATCAGCCGTGATCCACGGACGTAACCTTTAAGAGTATCCAGCGTTGGATCACTAATAGGCTTGAGACGCGTCTGCTCAACAGTCCGCGTTGTAACAATGAGGTTTGAGCAGTAGTGCTTCTCAGTGAGGAAAAGTAGAAAATGTTCGTTGTAAGCGAGTTTAAAGAAAAATCAAGAATTATAAATCAAATCGATAGAGCTCCAAAAACAACAACGCATTCAGACGCAACGCATGATAATGACAGGACAAGACATTACTCACCGTGTTTGTTGAGTGTTTCTTATTCACCTGAGCTTTTATGAACTCAAAGGCGCGAGAGAAAATAAATAAATAAAAATAGCTGAGCGCACGGGTGGCGCGTTAACAGGCTAGCGAATTACTAGCGTGTTGTGCGTCAGGGTTGGGTAAGCTGTATTTAGTAGTAATATAAACAACTAGAAATTGTAGTAAATGATGGTTCAAAACAAGGAAATACGAGGCTAAGACGGAGCTTACAGCTCCGAAGCAAACACACTCACAGCAGGCAGCGATCGAGGCAGAGAGAAAAATCAAGAATTATAAATCAAATCGATAGAGCTCCAAAAACAACATCGAAAAACATAGATAGAGCTCCAAAAACAACTTCTGTGTGAGAAGTTGTGTGTGTGCACACACAGAAAGCTGCACATCTCACTCAGACAACGTTCAAATAGTAAAATTAATTATCTTTCACGTCTCCTTGCGCTTGAATGGACAAATTCATAGATTTATCTCAAAATGCTTGCCTTGGCGAGTATCCTAGTAGTCGGTTATGGCTAAAGTCAATGTTAACAGGAAGACAACGCATGTGTATCATTATATTGGATCCGTGCATTAGTCTTAAAGTGGTGGGGCCAGTGAAAATGTAATTATTGAATCAAAAATCGAGAATTGAATGGAATTGAGATCTTTTGGATGGGAATCGAATCGGGACATACTTGGCTGGGATAGGAACAGATAAGACTGAGGAGTTGGGCTGAAGGAGGGATGCTGGAAAACTGTTGTGGGACAGAGGTGAGTCAGCTATTAATATACTGATTGGGTAGATGATCTGAACGTGCTCATTCAAAGCTTTGTTAATAAAACATATGTTGGAAAGTGCTCATGTATTATGCTATGATAATCTTTTTAAACGTTCCCAGTCGCACAATGCCAAAAGCTAACTTCACATGCAGAGCGCTTCTTTCCTTATCACTCGTATCTTCAAAGTCTAACACACACCCGGCGGTTCTTAAAATGACTCGCTCCTAAAAACCATAAAGCATAGAAATGACACACCCACACTCTCCATCAAGAACACAAGGATTTTTATGGCAAGTGAGGTGACAAATGAAACATTATTTGTACTATTTTAGTGTCAGAGGCAAGCGAGAATTCCTTTCTCCTCTAACCTATAACTAGGGCCACAATCGGCTTATAAATCAATAAAAAACCGTCAAGGCGCATTTATGATGGTTGCCGCACTGACACTCCGGCACACGATCTACATCACGTGCCATGAGGAAAAATGCATGATGTGTCCAGGCAGGAAATATGTAGCCGGACTGCTTTCCGGCCTAGCAGCTGCTCCCACTCCTGACAGCGCATCAGTCATGGAATTTGACTGGCTCACCGGCAGTAGAGATTACATTTGAAGGGGTCGGGAAGGCTGAAAGATGGCTCGACTGTCAGCGTTTCAATCTGCACACGCAAGGATAATTTGTTCACAGAATTTAAGAGTGGTCCCAGGGAGAGGTGGGGTAGCAATGCATTGGGAAGGACCGAATGAATGGTTCTAATTTATCTGCAATAGACTGCCCTGACCAGGAACTGAGAGAGTGGTGATGCCGATATGACACAATGTCGTTGGTAAGGTCACCTCCTCTATGAATGTATCACAGGTTGTACCAATGTAAGTGAGTAGAGAAAGGAAGATGTCCTCGTGATCTGTTAAAAGGTGCTAAAAAAAAAAAGAAGCTATCATAACTGCCTTGTGTGACTAATTCATCCGCAAAAGATGACATTGAGATTTCAATACGAGTTGCATGATGAGACACCGCAGAAATAGAAACCAAAGAACCGATAAAATGTAGTATAGCAAATGGTTAGGGCAAAACACAGACTACCATGGAAGATTTTTCCTTTTAAAATCGCTTATGACAAAAGGCTTTAGAGATACGGTGCACACAAATTACTATTAATGGGAGAAAGTGCAACCCGAAATATTGCATAATAGGTCCCGCCTTCAAAATAAAAGAGCCAGTCACCAATTGACAAAGTCATCATGTCATCAGTAATCATCATCTACCAGCAACAAAGCTCTGGTTTCCATAGAAACAGTCAGTGTCCTGAAACATACACTTAGGACTGCATATGCACATTGGCTGGTATTAGCTTTTTTTAACACTATTTGAGCATAAGAAATAACATTTAGGTGCGGTAGTGCGATACATGTTAGATTTTGTTTTACGATTTGAGCTATGCTATTTAAAGTGTGGAAAGCAGTTTTTGAGATTTCAGGAGATCCCCATTCTTTGGTCTTGAACACCCAAAAAAGCTGCCAAGAGGCATTGCAAATATTGCCACTAACTGATGATGTCCTGTTCAAGGAAAGTCAGTTCACTCAATGTCATCCCGTCTGGCTACAAAAGTTTTGTTTAATACTTTTCTGTGCATCATGTGACTTGCACCAGAAGCCTCTGAAGAAAAATATTCATTTTACTCCCAAAGGACAGAACGGACTTAAAAGCAAAATGGCATAAGTGTTAAATATGTATAATTAGGTGTACAAGTCTTTGAATGTGTTTGATCGCTGCTTACAGCAGATGGTGCGCAGACATACCTATAACACTATGTTCTCAGCAGACACAATCTGTCTCAGAAACAGGTGTTTCACCTCTTTTTGTCTCCTTTCCTCTTTTTACAGACAGGCATCCCCAGCCGAAGAGCTGTCTCCGTTGACTCTGCATGCTGCCGTTTCACGCTCGTTTCTTTCCCGGTTCTTAAGAGGCCATTTCAAGCAGTCCTCGAAGACTAAGCGACATGTCTCCCCTTTTGCAAGGCCAATAAGTGCTATTTGTTTATTTTTAGGCTGTATCCTGCTGACCCAGGAGAGGCTTTTAGCACATTTCCTTGCTTTTCCACCCCCTCCCTCGCGCTTTTTTCCCTGTATTGTTTTGAGCGTTTTTCCCCCACTCGTCTTTTGTATTGAACGAGTTTGCTGGAGGGAGAGAGAGTTGGCAGGAGAACAAACGAATCTGTCGGTGACTCTCACTTTCGCTCAATCTGTTGCTCTCTCTCCCACTTCCTTCCACCGCTCGTTCTCTCTCTAAGCAGCACAGGTGTTGATGTGGCAATGATGGCAGCCTTTGTCTGGCACCGTGAACTTTGTTATTGCATCTACACACTCGAACATCCCAGATCAGACAGTCACACACACAAACGCATGTACACACACACACACACGCAACGATCAGTTGTATCAGTGTCCTCGACGTTTCATCATCAAAGGAGCGTGTGGCCGGCGGTTTGAGGAGCAGAATATGAAACGGATAAAACAAATCGTTTGATGTCGGAGAGACAGGCATGCCGTCAGAAAGTACTTAAGCTCTTCCTCCCGACGGAGCGCACAAATTCCTCTTTTTCTTTCCTCATTAAGTTTCCTCCGTCTTCACGCTTCTTTTGTCTCCCCCGTCAGGGCAGTTTCAGAAAGCTTGCATCATTGTTTATGATGCTGTATTGTCAGGAGATTAATGAAATAATAAATATTGACTTAAACATTCTGTCAAAGGATAAGGTGCGTGATCTTTGTGTGTGCGTGAGCAACCGTGCATAACTAGATCTTTACCCGAAGAAACCAGTTACTGATGTGACTTCAATGCAGGCATACCTTTCCACAAAACTCTATAGAAGAAAATAACAGTATGTTTTTGATACCCGTTCATTGATTTAGAGAGCCTAGTGGTTTATTTACTTTTGTTTTGACAAATATGGTTTATTCTAGCAGTGTTTACATGTGGTCTGGTCGAGCAGTGGCGTGTGGTGGGCTTCTGAAGTAAGGTGGCATGCTCTGTGCTTGCATTTTATTTTTCCCAGTTCCATCTGATCTTTAGACCTTTTCCTGGTTAAAGACAACACCGTTTTACCTTAAACTTGGGACAACCATAAAGCATCCAATATTATAATCTAGCAGCTACTTACACCAAGTTTAGATGTCACAATAAGTGCAAATAACTTCTGATACTATTTGCACCAAGTATTAATAGCAACTCTCAACCTGTCACATGTATTTTGCCGTTTCCCTCCTTGACAATGACATTTGACTAACATTTTATCGTGCTCTAGGACGAAATTACTTTAGAGATCAAACATTGTAAAGCAATGTTTGTTTAGTGTTTGTATCTATTGTCAGTTATTTTCAAATCTTTTTTTTCACCCAAAAAGGCACTCCCACATCTCCTCAGATAAAACAGCCCGGATGAAATCGTATCTCAAAGAGATCACACTCATCACCACCGATCTGCCACACATACACGGCAAAGAGGAGTCAAGCAGCCTTTAAAGTGTAAATATATCAGAACGACCTTTGTTTAGTCAAATATGAATATGCGTTCATATATTTTGAAGATGAAAGGGTCGATATCTAACATGTATCCAACCTCATCCCTTTGAGTCTTTGATGTGCTTCTGAGAACTACGTTTTGAAGACATTCTTATGTTAACCATTTGATTGATCACTTGATGATATGGCATAGATGAAAGAATGTTTGCGATTTAAAAATAAGGTCAAAGCAAGTGCAAATAGGGTGATTTATTTTTTTTTTTTATTTTTTTTTTCTGGCCATTTTGTTTCTCTGTTATGATCTCCCAGGACTTTTACTTTTACTGTCACTGGACTCGCACTAGATCCTCAGACTAAACAACAGCATGTCTTTGAAATTGTCAGTGTGAAAATCAGTCAAAACACAATTATAGGTGAAACTACATCCTAACACAACAGATGGCAAAGTGTCTAAAGAGGCTTTGGGACATATCCTGCACTCAAAAGAATAAAGAAACATTGTATAGGCAATTCAGTATTGAAAAATATTAGTGCTGTAAAATCGATTAATTGCATCTAACATAAAAGTTTGTGTTTATATAATATATGAGTATGCGTATATATAATACTGTAAATGTGCACATACACACAATGTGCAAAAAAATCGATACAGCTAACGATCGCGATTTTTCACGATAGTGTATCGATATTCCAACCTCTAGACATTTTTTTAGCATGTTTTAAACGGATTTAAAATGACGTTAGCATTTCATCAAATCCCAGTGTGTCAAACGACCTCCTCAGTTCCTGTAGATCGCTGACTCGCTGTCTACGTTGCCCGCCGTTCACATGGCCAATGTCTCAGAAGTAAGCGGAAAATTTAAGAGCGCCTCCAACTTGCAGAGCCAACGTGTGGGTGCACTTTGTTTTTAAAATAAGTCAGGGAGTAATGAACAAGATGAAACAAATGTCGTTTGTAAGCTTTGCCAGGCTACACAAAAATAGTCAGGAAACAACCAACTTGCGTTATCACTTAAGACACAACGCAGATGAAATGGCGGCACTGCAACCTCCGCCGAAATCTGTTGATTCAAGGCAAATACACTGGATAATAACACCAACAAGCTTCCGTCTATCTCAGCTCGTGCAAAGAAGATAACGGAGTCGGAGGCGCATTTCATTTGTAAGGATTTGCGACCATATAGTGTGGTTGAAAACCCCGGCTTAAGGCATATGGTGAACACCAGGGGCGTCGGACTGGGGGTAAAACCAGTACTGATTACCAGGGCCCCAAGGGGAGAGAGGGCCCTTGAAAAGTCTAGGGGTGACCCCGAATAGTCGAAGATTCGATGCTTCGATAGGAGGAGCCTGATTCGACTACCGATCTCACGGTCGAATCTTCGCGGAGGTGTTATGAAATGAGGATCATGCCACTTTGGCTATATGAGGGCGCTCAATGTCTGATTTCACATAGAAATAGCTTTTATGTCAATACGTTAATATTCAGCCTATTATGATAATGCTGTAGGCCTATATAAAAATGTGCAAAGAAAGAAGCTTTTAATAAATATTTTTTAACGTGCGTGAATAAATCCAAACACCCCGTGACAGATTTAAGTTTCACTTTCAATCCGTGACCGACAGAGGAGCGTCTTCGCAGCAAGGATTTAAATCTTTAACAATGTCTGGGATAAGAAAATCAAAAGTGTGGATGTACACCATCAGAAAGGATATTCTCCAAGGCTGGATTTAGCATCAGGAAAACCATGATCGCACTTCTGCCGGCCAACGTTAACATGTTTCACGCATAGACTGGGTTTCACGTTAGAATGTATTTTATCCGCGCGCAAGATTTGAAAAGACTCCAACGGACAGACAGAGTGAAAGACTTTCAGGATTTGTTCTCTCGATCAGGTACAATTGATTTCAAAACTTTTCAGCCGGTTCTAATTTTATTTTTGGATGCTGTGAACATTTTTAGCTAAAAAGACTGCCACTCCAGTTTAGCATTTATTGTTGTTTCTGCAGTTAAAAAGACAAAGTTGAAAATTCTGGATACTATCGTTATTTTAATAATTTCTTTATTTTTATTTTATTTATTAATCTGTCAGGGTTATCTAATCTAACTATTTGTGGCTTGTGTTTTGAATATATGTTCCCCTGCACTTTAGGCATTTTGCACACATTTGCTGCTCATCCTGTGACTTGATTCTGATTTATTTCGTTTTGTATTTTTATTTATTAGAAAGGAATATTCTGTTCTAATTTAATTTAGTAAATTAATTGTTTATTTCTTCGGTGCATCGATGTTGTGCTGTAGGCTGGCCTGCTCGCACAGGTAATTTAGCCGATTTAATTTGATTTGCATGTGAAATGCAAATCTGCAGTGTGGCCTTTCTGGAGTTATTTATGTTATTTATTAGTTTTATTGATCAAAAATGTTTTTATACATTTTCTTCTATATCTTTGTGTGATTTTCTGTACATCGCGGCTTTGAAACGTTAAAGCCCCGCCCCCATACACATGATTCGACTATTAGTCGACTATAGGCAAGACATGACGATTCTGATTCGACTATGAAAATCCATAGTCGGGGACAGCCCTAGAAAAGTCTGGAATATATTTTATTTTACCTGGATATTTTCATTTCCTAATTAAATTTCATAATGAATGTCAGATGAAATGTAAAGTTTGTGTATTGGCTGAATAACTGAAAAGCTGACTGACTGACTGACTGACTACATTTTGTATACAAAAAAAGTAAAGACTATCTAAGGTTTCAAGGTCCCACCCCTTGCTAATGCACCAAATGGTTTAGTCCAGTGGTTCCCAACCTTTTTCCTTGGGGCCCCCCCTATGTACATATTTAACAATCCAGCCCCCCCCCCCCATATATATATATATATATAAGGGGTGTAACGGTTCACAAAATTCACGGTTCGGTTCAATACGATACACTTGTGTCACGGTTCGGTTCGGTTCGGTATGTTTTTGATACAGCAAAAAGAAAGAAATGCCAGAGAAATTTCCTTGACTGAATTTTTTGTATTCTTTTTTATATTAAAACTAACATCATAAAGTATGATTTTTTTTTTTTTTTACTTTGCGCAATTCTATAGCTATAATTCACTCTTCTTATGAGCATATAAAACAAAACAGCTCCTTGGAAAAAATTAAATGTAATATTGTAGTAGTTATAAACAAAGGTTTATTTTATTTCAGATTTACATTTGAGGGCAGCAATTGTATTCATAATGTCGAAATAAAACCGACGTAATGTTACTTGAAGGCATTATGCCTACTATTCCTGCAAAACTTCCATTGCAGTTAGTGTTACTACAGTAAATCCATGGTGAATGTTGCTGATCTGTGGACACTGGATAGTTCATTCATGGCACAATGTTTCTTCCTGGTTTCCACGTCAGCGCTGTTTGATCCGTTAATAACGGAGAAATGTGAATGTTTGTCACTAGATCTCGCAGCGATGTTATTACTTCTGTGGCGAATTCAAATGCTTTCTTTACTGGATCTCTTATTAGCGCTGTGTAGTAACAGTGTCGCATGATCACGATCGGCTCTCGCGCTGCACTGGTCCAAACTGATAAACGGTCCTTCAACCACACAATAACGAGCAGTTTCGTTCCACTTGCTTTACGTTTGTCATTTGATGTTGGGCAATGTTGTGGTCGCGCCGGCGTCTCAAATTATGAGCGCGCTTGCCACGCGCCTACATTTGAAATAACGAAATTGTAATTGAAATCGGCATTGTAAGCATATGATTTTTTTAAAACTTTGAAAAAATATTTTTATATAAAATTATTAGTGGAACATTTTATGCATCTTTATTCACCTCAAAGCATATCCGCACCAGCGCCCCCCCTGTGAACTCTAGCGCCCCCCTGAGGGGGGCGCGGACCCCAGGTTGGGAACCAATGGTTTAGTCCATCTGCACGCATTTTGTTTATGTTAGTTAGTTGAGCATCTGATGGAGCGCAAACTTCTGCTGTAGAAATGTCTCTCAAAGAAAGCCAAATCAAGCCACCAAAAAAGAAAGGAAAGACAGGAGAAGGAAAGAAAACAAAATGAGGGGAAACAATTGGTAACTGACTTCTTTTCAAAGAAAGGTGAGCATAAACTAGAACACAATATCGGAATATCTCCACGATCGTTAGTGCTAAAAATGAACTGAGACAACCCATTGAAAGAGCAGAACATATACTTTCAGATGATAATTTGCTTATACATGTAATCTGAGGTAAAGGCTAAATAAATAATGCTGTGCACTAATAGGCTAATCAGTGTCATAGGTAGCTTGGTAGCTCATCGGTAGCTACATATCATGTCAACATTATATTTGTCAGATTTAGTAGAAGCAGATCTTAACATTGTGAAACACATGGCCCTCAGTTTCAGTAGCTGTCACATCAGGGAGTGTAGCAACAGACCCTTCATCCTCCTCTTTGGATTTGAGGAACATGGGGGCCCATCAGGACTGACTATGCATACGGCCCGGGGTCTTGTGTGAACACTATGGATGCGCTCGCTGTGATCGCGACTCGCAGATGAGTTATCAAAATATCAAATATCAACAAAAAAATTGCAGCATAATAGAGCATAGTCAAGTCACCTTTATTTATATTGCACTCTTTGCAAAACTGAGATTGTTTCAAAGCAGCTTTACAGTGATAACAGGAAAATAATGCAACGTTTGTTAAAGCTTTTACAGCAGCTCTAGAAGAAAATAGTGTCATTGTCCATATTAAGTTTGTTCAGTACTTGATTAATTTAGGTTGTAAAAATCATTAGTTATTAATTTAGTTTATTTATACAGCAGCTCTGGAAAAAACAGTGATGTCATCGATCAGTTCAGTTCTCATAATCAAGCGCATTAGTTCTGGCAGGTCACGCTAGTCAAGCTCGCATCAGCTGACTCTCAGATGATCCACGTCCACCTATAGGAATACAACGCCTATCACTGTATACATATAAGCTCCTTCAGTTTTATCAGCAGCTATCACGTTTCTCAGGAGCTATCACATGTATCGTGATATGTATCGTAACGTGAGCCCCTTGCCAATACACAGCCCTAATATATACAGTATATATAAACAGTATATAATATACACTCTCAGAAAAAAAGGTACAAAAGCTGTCACTGTGGCGGTACCTTTTCAAAAGGTACACTTTTGTACCTAAAGAGTACATATTAGTCCCTCAAAGGTACATATATGTACCTCAAAAGTACATATATGTACCTTTGAGGGACTAATATGTACTCTTTAGGTACAAAAGTGTACCTTTTGAAAAGGTACCGCCACAGTGACAGCTTTTGTACCTTTTTTTCTGAGAGTGTATATACACATTTTAAATAAACTCAAACTGTTGTGTTAGATGCGATTAATCATGCTTAATCAATTTGACACCACTAAACAGTATACATCCACATGTCACAGATTGTCGAGAGACAGAGTGACCCAGACCCACAACAATAACACAACTATGACGTCATCAGTTAAATCAACAGTACATCTTTGACACTGTTATAATTTGATGCCAGAAGGGGATTGTCTGTGAACAATGGAACACAGCAGAGGTTTTTTTTTTTTCTTTTTTTTCTCTACTTCGGAATGGAAGGATGAAACAAATCGCTCGGATGTCAACTGAACGAGAGAGTTAATAATTCATTTGTCTGGTGGGGTGGGGTGGGGTTGTTGAGAGAGGGAAAGAGAGAGAGAGTCTTTGAAGAAGGGGTACAGATGGTCATCAGATGGGGCTCAGACTCAGAGTGTGGCACGGTGCTTTGACATCACCTGGGTGCACACACACCATATGCCACTAGACCTGACAACCTACCCCCCCACCCCCCCCCCCCCACACACACACCTGTTTGTGAACTCACTCATGTTTAACACCTCTCCATGCATACTAATCCAGCCTAAAATGAGCAAGTTGTACCACCATGTTGTTTTAACTGTTGATCTGCCACATTCTTGTCATTCAGAAGTACAAAACATTTTTACAACGTTACTTTTTGGTTGCAGATAGGTTATGTTGTGCAAAACATTGAAAAAAATTATAATCTTGAAACCATCTAAAAAATTAAAAATTAAATAACTGGGAAAGTTTTTCATGTAATAGTCTTTTCTGCCCTATTGTGACGCATAACGAGAGAACTTGCGATCATAGTAGGCTTTGGGAAACACACCCCTGGTTTGCTGATGTTGTGTGATCTCACGTGAGTGACAGGTTGTCCTGCCCTCGCTCTAATAAGCACGTTGTCAGAGAAGAGATAAGATGTCGCTGCAAGAGGGAGGAGAAGTTATTTTGACTAAAGATTATGATGGCACATGAATAAAAAAAAATAAAAAAAGAATGTGCACAGATTATATATATTTATAATAAATACGGAAATATTCCATAAAAAGAATCATGACTTTAAATTACAATCGGTAGATGGAAGCTCAACCGTACTTGCTTGATGCACAAGAACAAACCTCAAAGCTCAAAACGTGTAGCATGACACGCCAGAATGAACCTCATTAGGTTCTCACATGTCAAGCAAGCATGCTTGAGCTTCTGTTTGCCAAATTTGAGTGCTCAAAGTACGTTCATTGATCAATGATTATATGTGAATAAAAGCCTAAATTAAATCTGTTTATCATATAAAGTGATCATGTCTCTTCAGAAGACTTTTAATGGAGTGACTTGATTCTTGATCACTCAGATTTCATTAAAATATCTTCATTTGTGTTCTGAAGATGAAGGAACAACACTCAGGGTGAGTAATTGATGACAATTTTCATTTTTGTGTGAACTAACCCTTTAATATGATAGATGTCAGTTTTTTTTTTTTTTTTTTTAAATATGCATTTGCATAATGATGCGGAAATATTGTTATGCTGTTTTTAGAATGTATCCTTTTAATGGATTATAAACATAACCCCATCCAATCTGGTACTACTGTATATTCAGCATCACTAAAATGTTTTCACCACATTTATTTGTTAAGTTAAAGTGTTTATGAATAACCCAAAAATGGAGAGCAAAAGAGAGAGAGACTAGATAGACAAGACAACACTGACAATTTGCTCTTCTGAATGTTGAAAGCAACGCAATTCATGTAAATGTGAATAAATTCACATTACCAGAATAGTTTTGTGTACAATTTTGTACTAAAACTAGTCTGTCCGAACACTAAATATTAAAATCTATTTCCAGATAACATGGCATAATCCTGCATTCCCACAGAGTTAGCTTGAAAACTAGGTAATCTCAGATGGCATACTTCATGTATGAATTCAGTAGAGCGTGAACGCAAAATGAGAGAGTGCTCCTTATACACACAAACACACACATGCACACACAAACATTCAGGAAAGAGGTTATTGATGACACAGTCTGCGAGAGATAAGCATCATTACCCCAGTGCAAAAGTGAAGGCAAGAGAGAGAATGAGAGAGAAACCTAAAACTCAGTTTTGAGCAAAAAAAAAAAAAAAATTGTTTAAGTCATGATGTGTAACATGTGCCTTAATTAAATTGCGAGTATCATGGCCATGAACCAAACACTTGCACACAAATCACCATGAAAAAAACATTTCCATCACAGCTAGCATGCAATACATCACAAAATAGTGAGATAAAACTAGATTTTACATTTTCTGAAGAAAAGATGAGTTGTACTTGCCAGTGTTAAAACTTTTTTCTCCAAGCATTTGCAATTCCATCACTAAGGATGCAGTAATTACCTGCAGTAATAAAATCTGGCCAAAACCAATACTGATAATTATATTAATGTTATGGCCAGTAATCAAAAAATGACAAGATTAAAATGATGCACTATTTTGTCCAAATTAATAAGAAAAAAAAAAAAAAAAAAAGAAACACTAAAAAAAATTAGCTGCACATTTTAAACGCTAGATGCAAATTTAGGCATCACAATATTATAATGTACAGTATGAAAGAAGAATATTAATATTACAGTTAACTGTTTTCTTTAATTGTTTTTAAGAGGGTCAATTAAGGGTTAGATGAAGGCAAAGGTCATTTAAATGTATAGGTTAAATTTACATGCACAATTAAATATCCAATCAGCTGATACCACTTTATAAAAAAAATAAGTTGTAAGTTTACACAAGATTTTTTGGCTCATTTTATCATCTACCAAGTGAAAACTCCAATCTTTAAGAGAGCAATATCACACCTCTTCTCAAGACAAACAATTTGAGGTACCATTCATGTCTATAGCACAGTGTGGGACGAGTTATGTGTCCAAGGTTTATACTTAGGGTTAGGGGATTTGAAGACAGTATGAGCAATAGTAATATTGATGTTTTCTTTAGCAAAAACCACTAATGATCTCTCCCACTCCGACACGCACACAAAACTACACCCATCCCCGCCTACCAGCTTCCCTCAAGGGAGAAACTAACAATGGGGGTCAATACTACAGTTTGACATCTCAGACTTTAAAAAATGACCTGACAGGTGAGTGTATCCATGGGCAAACAGTGAGGATACTGTGTGTACGTGTTGTTTCCTCCGAGATGAAATGCTGAGCATGCACAGATCATAAGATGTGAATTGTGCAGCATAAAACAGGGAGAGAATAAATAATGAGTGAATAGAATAAAACAGGAAGGAAGCGAGTCTCAAAAAAAGGAAGCGCTAGAGTGCCAAAAAGGCAACTGGGAATAAAACCCTCTCAGATCACTACATCAATGTTTATACTTTGTGTGAACATAGGTTACATGTGAAAAATAGACTAGCAAAAGAAATGACAAAAGGAAGAGGTGCTAAAAGCGCCTCCTCTTTAAGAAGTAAAAAAGAGAGCGCAATGGTTCCCTGTAAAACAGGAAGTTGAAGACTGTCTGACATGTCCATCCTGCAGCATCTATGAGAGCCGTAGATCACTCATCAAGCCGGAGTGCTGCGTGACACCATCTGAAATATGAAGAGCCGTTTCTTTTGACATCTGGAGTAAATCTGCGGCTCAGCGCTCAATTCTGACACACTAAAGCCACAGAGCCATTTTATGATGACAACAGAATATTAAATTTATATCTCCCACCCTCCCCTTCCGCCCTTCTTCGCTCTGTCTGTTCCTCCACCTCTTCTCCCTCTCGGCCTCCCTCATTTGCTTGTGCGGAGGAGGTTTAATACACTGCAGCTTTGTGGTTGTCCTGAGGTTAAATGGATATTAGAAAATGAGAACAATGTAGAAATGGTTGCTAGCAAGAAGTGTGAGTTTGGGGTAAAAACGTTTCCATTGGTTTTAGACAGGTTCTATGATACATTTTATTACTTATTTCCCCCCCACCCCCCTCACTCCCCCCTCCCCCCTCCCTTCCCCCTCCCTTATGTTCGTAAAGTTTTTGCACCAAAAACAGTTATAATTTAGCTTCTAATAACTATTTTCTACCCTTTTACTGACCCTGTATTTTTTTTTGCAGTACAAGTCTGCATATGCAAAATTTCTCTCATCAAAGAACAGATGTAGCTGTGGGAAGGGCAGTTATTTTGTTTAAAGATTGCCAGGACATGTAAAAAAAAAAAGAAAAAAAAAAGAATATGTGCACGGATAAATCATTTATAATAAACACTGAAATATTCCATTTAAAAAAAATAATTAACAATTTTGATTTCGTGGCGACTTTAAAACTTCATTACGGCCTACATGTACTTTGATAATTATAACCAACTCCAGCAGGCAAGATATGACATTTCTTGTAAAGTTAATTAAAAAAATTCACATGCAGGTATGTGACCCTGTAATAGTTTTCAGAATCTAAATAAATAAACACTTATAATAGAACTTCAGATGCTTATTTCAGCCATTCGAACCTTTCGAAACTTTTTGAAACTGTCATCAAAATTAACTTTCTCATGCCATAATCCTCCTCAATTGACAAAATGAAAGTCTGTACAAACTAACTCACATAAGCCAAATGAGTGTCACAGAGCATGTGCTTACAGTACCACTATATACTGCTTTTGCTAGTTCGATCTCCTCTTTGGCACGCTATTAGATTACCTTCAAATGTCTTTCATTAATACAAAAGGGACTTCATTCAATTATCATCTTATTGTACTTGATCGATTATAGAAGCAGGGGTAAAATTGTAGATTTACCCTGGATTATATCAATCACCTATCCTTTAACAATAAGGATATATTAAACTGCATTAATGCGGAAAGCTGTTAGTATTTAATTGGAATTTAATTGATTTATCAAGCACATAATCTCATTAAATGCCACTAAATCTCAGTTTATTAACAGCAGAGGCGTTACATGTCTCTCATGTGTGCAGAATTAGGCGGAGTGAATTATGAGGTGGTTAAATACAGGCTAGCTGAGTCAGGGTAGCTGTAATAGACAAGGCCTCTCAGCGGCAGAATCTACAGCTATAGAGAGAACACCAAAATGGAAAACTTGAATGGAAAGAAAGAAAAAAAGAAGCACCTCTAGTTGTTAAAGAAGAGAGGGAGGGGGAGAAAGGAAAGTATTATTTATGTGAAAAGTTTTTTTCAACTCGTATTGATTGGTTTCAGGATCACCCGTTAAGCTGATAATAATTGAAAAAAGCTCACGGTGCTCTGTTGGGATGTTGGAGGAAGAGAGAGGGGGAGATGGAGAGAGAGTTTTTGATTTGAGGCTGTTCACCAGACTGAAGAAATGGGCCCTTGGAGTCCACAGACCTGACTGAAGCACACAAACACACTAAAACACAGACAGACAGAGCGTCACACTTCAGACATGCTTTAACACACTCTTTCTCTCTGCTGAAATGTAGCTGCTGCTTTCCTTAATGGAATACTTCACCCAAAAAGGAAAACTCCTTCCCTTTAGAAGATTTGGAATGTAGTGCATGAGTCATATGGACCACTTTTTTGATCCTTTGAGCATGACAGCCCTTGTTCTATTTATTTTTTTATACATGCACAACATTACACAAAGTGTCTTACAAATAAGAAAAACAAAAGAAGTGCCGAAATACAAAGTTTCAAGATGATTCCACCACAAGTCATTTGTGGTGATTCATTGCTTTCGTTATGAGAAGGCTAAATTTATTATTTCCACTGTTCAAAAATGTTTGGGGGTCAATCCGTTTTTTTTTTTTTTTTTTTTTTTTTTTTTTTTAAAGGAATAGTTAACCCAAAAATGAAAATTCTGTCATCATTTACTCTCCCTCAAGTTGTTCCAAACCTGTATGATTTCCTTTCTTCTGCTGAACACAAAAGAAGATATTTTTAAAGAAGGTTGGTAATTAAACAGTTGCTGGTCCCCATTGACATCCATAGTATTTTTTATTTATTTTTTCTACTATGGAAACTATGGAAGTCAATGGGGTCCATCAGTCGTTTGGTTACCGACTTTCTTCAAAATATCTTCTTTTGTGTTCAGCAGAAGAAAGAAAGTCATACAGGTTTGGAACAACTTGAGGGAGAGTAAATGATGACAGAATTTTCATTTTTGGGTGAACTATTCTAAAGAAATTGATTTATTCAGCAAGAATGCATTAAATTGATCATAAAGTCACAGTAGGCTTTTACATTGTTAGAAAAAATCTGTTTCAAATAAATGCCATTCTTTTGAACTTTAATAATCAAGCAATGATGGTTTCATGGTTTCCACAAAAAAAAAGAAAAAAAAGGCAGCACAACCATTTTTGACTTTGATAAGAACTATTACTTAAGCATATTACAATGATTTCTGAAGGATCATATGACACTAGAGTAATGGCTGCTGGAAATTCAACTTTGCCATCACAGGAATAAATTACATTTTAAAATGTATCACAAGAGAAAACAATTTCAAATTGTAATATTAAACAAAATTACTTTGTGCATTTCTAAAATAAATGCATACTTGCTGAGCACAAGATACTTTAAAAAAAAAAAAATTTTTAATTAAAAATAATAATCTTTAGACCATTAGTGCATATTAGTTTCAATACTGTTTCACATTTAATATAATTATCCACACTTTTCTTAGAAAATCTAAGATTTGTCATTGGGCATGAATCATTTGAATCTGTGGTGAAAACTGTTTGAAAATATTTTTTAAAGTTTTGTCATTTCACTACTCCTCTCATTTACTTTGAACCAGCCTAACACATCTGTTTTGCCACCTTTATTTATAGGAGAGTAGAGAGAAAAATAAATTACTGGAACAGGAGGGGGATCGGGACAAGGTGCAAGCTCGATTTGATCCTTCAACGCACAAGCACTGCAGTGCAACATGAATTGAGGTGAAAATAAAAAGAATCTGATTGTAAAACTGTGATGACAACTAGACAGACATGTTGACTACAGTCAGAATTAGTAAAGTAGTAATTAGTGGAATACGTAGTTGGAGGATGTTCTCTATCTGCTAGCAGGTCCAACTTTATTCAGTAGCACTTGTGCATCCAGAAAAATAACTATCAAATGAGAAAATAAATTACAGAATAAACAAACAGAATAAAATAATTAATAGATCAAGTGGCTGAATCCAGCTCATTTTTTTTAACGAGAGACTAGAAAACTTTAGAATTTGCATTCATGTCCAATATCACACAATGTTCTTCCACACAGAGAGTGTCTGTCCTCCGGTGAGATGGTGCTAATCCAGTTCAGAGTTCTGAGAAAGAGCATGACTCTTTCATAGAGAGGATTTGATTTGCATCAATTCATTTTCATATCCTCTCTTTCCTGAGCACACGTGCATAAAGGCACGTGCACAGCCCATAAAATCGTCACATCTGAGCAGTAAACTGACAGCTCAGAGCAGGATTGAGGATCGATGGAGCAATATTCCAGTGACGTCATCATGCTTCAACACCATCCTCATATTTATCCCTCTCTCTTTATGGATTTTTTGATCCACTGAGGTCACTGATTGTTGTTAATATAATCTGGCATGATTTTAATAAGACAAAATCTGCCACCACCATTTATATATATATATATATATATATATATATATATATATATATATATATATATATATATATATATATATATATATATATATTAATAACGCGTTAACGCGTTAACGCAAAATCATATTAACAGCACTAATTTTTTTAACGCGCGATTAGCGCAGCGCGTATTTTCTGTTTGACCCGTGGCCCAACCTCTAGTTGGAGAAATGGAGATACACAGTGTTGCCAACTTAGCGACATTGCAGACCCCTTTAGCGATTTTTTTCCCTTCAACAAAGCGCCCAAACCTTATTTAGTTTCTGAGAATCTCTCTCTCTCTCTCTCTCTCTCTCTCTCTCTCTCTCTCTCTCTCTCAGAGATAGAGAGCACAGATATTATTTTGCTTCACTAATTTTACAAGTATAGCCGAAATCAGAGCACAGATATTGTCTTTATCTTATGTGAATTTGATTTCACCAGACGACGGCTCGATTATCAGAATTGTTGGGCAGATTAACTTAACATCTTGGAAGGGAGAGCTGGTTATCTTAATGGGTCGCGTTTCAGTCACCATTTCAAATTCATTCCGTTGTTTGACAACAGAAACAGTAAAATATACCAATGAAAACAGTTTTATTGAGAATTTAGCTTCATCAAAATGGGCACAGAGAGAGACAAACTACAATGTAATAATAAATAATAAATGTACATTTAGCATTTTCAGAAGAGCTGCCCTGTCATGCAAAATCTAAACATGTTTGTGTTAGTAAATTGCTCAGTGCAAAGAAAGAGAAGTAATGGTAACCTGGCATTTTTTTTTGTTCTTTCTACATGTCTAATAGACATGAACAAGTTCTTTGAAAAACATCTATGACCTTTGAAACATGTCTCGTCTTCATGCTCTATATTGACTATGGTTTCAATAATAAACATACATTTGCATAAAGCATCTATATTTATCCATGCCCAGGTTGATTAGAGTATTACAAACTTGAAAAGTATTAATTTAAGATACATTTAGAACAAATAAAAAAATGTGTGATTAAATGCGATTAATCGCGAGTTAACTCATGACAATCATGTGATTAATCGCGATTAAAATTTTTAATCGATTGACAGCCCTAATATATATATATATATATATATACACCACATGTATACACACATTTATACCTGTAATGGGCTGAAAAAATTATGAATCAAATGAAATAATAAAAGATAATATAAAGATAATATGGTTTTAATTTCTTTTGCTGACCAAGTGTTTATTATTACAGTAAAAACAGTATTAGTATAACATTTTATAACAATTTAAAAACATTCTATTTTATTTTATTTGAAAATGTAATTCATTCCTGTGATGTCAAAGCCGAATTTTCAGCAGCCATCCAGTCTTCAGTGTCACATGATCCTTCAGAAATCAATCTAGAAAGCTGATTTGGTGGTCAAGACGTTTAAGATTTTTTTCTTTCCATATGTAAAAGCCTTTAAAGGGTAACTCTCGCCAAATTGCAACCTAGGGTCTTTTTGTTAATCTACTCGAGGCAAACTTTCGATTAAAAGCATAATTAGAATGGAAACGCCACTTTTAAGTTTGACCGTATTTTCGTTTTCGGTCAGATTGCTTTTTGAATGGGAGTGCTTAATGGGGCACTTATATGATAGCATCAAAAATTGCTATTTTTAAAACACTAAGAAGGCTCGACACAACATGAAACTTTGCTCGAAGTATCACCAGGGGCTCTACACATGAACTCGAGCATTGAGAACATTGTTTGTGTACACAGAGTCAGCTAAAAATAAAGGCTTTGAACAACTGTTGTTGTTTCCAGCCACCGACATTTTGACAGTCAAAAATAGTCGATCTCCGAATGTGAATGAACTGACTCTGAATTTTAGTATTGCTTCTTATATGAGCATCCTTTTTCAAATACAAGGTCAATATTGATTTTCACTAACGACAAAACAACAAATTATCCGTGAATTTATATGGAACTAAGCTTTAGGAGCTTTCCGTCTTTACTCTCCTCCCTGTTACGTTGCATTCGGAGATCGAGCCCCTGGTGATACTTCAAGCACAGTTTCATGTTGTGTCGAGCCTTCTTAGTGTTTTAAAAATAGTGATTTTGATGCTATCACTGTAGTGCCCCATGAAGCACTCCCATTTAAAAGGCATTTTGACCGAAAACGAAAATACGGTCAAACTTAAAAGTGGCGTTTCCATTCTAATTATGCTTTTACACGAATGTTTGACTCGGGTAGATTAACAAAAATAGCCTAGGTTGCAATTTGGCGAGAGTTACCCTTTAATGCCACTTTCGATAAATGCAATGTATCCTTGCTGATCCAAACTCAAGCCACCATTGGTTGGAGATAATGTTGCAATGTTGGAAAGCTCACAAATTACACACTTCACCTTCAAAAAACATCCAGTAATTAAATTTCACATTTAAATTTCTTTGGACAGAACAATCCTGTTATTCATGGAAGGCCATTGTATATTACTGAAAGTCAAAAAAGCATGGATTGTGTTTGTGTGTGTGTGTAAGGCTCACTATAAAATGCTTTAGGGTTTTGACAGACAGAGAATTTGCCCTGCTCTCTCAGCCTGACTAGTGGTCATCACTCTTGTAGACTAAGGCTTATACAGACAGAGAGAGAGAGAGACAGAGGGAGAAAGAGAGGGACTGTGACCTTGATGACAGCAGTAAATTCGGACAGGAATGTCAACAGCCACAAGACATATTAGTGTCACGCCAGTGTGCCCATAAGTTTACCTCTGCCAATTACACAGCGGCCATAAGATCAAAAGAGCCAATCAGAGAGCCTGACCCTTACTTAAATCATGGCTGCCAAAACCGTTTTACCCATCGGATGCCTGAAGAAATCTATGCTGGACATGGTATGCTTCTCATATCTCTTTTCCACCGATCTGGTGAAAGTGTGGGTGCTAGAGCCAATACCCTATCCGGCCCTATTCGGTGTTTGTATCAAATAATGTCAAAAAATGGCTCCGCACCAGCTCTTAAAACCTGCTGTCAAAATGAACAGCACAAAACATCAAAAAAGCGGTGAATACTGGAAGTGATGAGTATTCAGTTGACTAATACCCATTTCTATTTTTGACGCACTGCAAAGTTACTCCAGCCACTTTATTTTCCCTGCCTATCAAAAATTATTTCATGTGTGAATTGACTGCTATGATTTTTATTTGTCATATTAAACAACTTCTTACGGTTACATCAAAGTCAGTGTGTAGAGGCATAAATATGCTGAATTTAATTATATATAATAATGTCAAAATATACACACTGACAGCAACTTGAAAAGCCAAAGCAATTTGAAGTTGTTCATTCTTTGATGAGAGTTGGCGATGTGAGGCTACACGAGATACAGCAACCGTAGGTGATCGACTGGCAGCACATTATGATAAAAATATATCAGACTGATGTAGTTCAACAAATGGGAATTTAGACTTAATATTTAGAATGATTAGATTTAGAGAAGATTCATGAGTTTGTCTGCCCATTCAGACTTAGTTAATGGTCAACAAACTTGGCTTGCTGTCCTCGAAGGAGGCTCGAACCCCAGACTCGACTCGAGCTCCGAGATAAACCTCCCTATAACACTGCACAGAGGAAGAATAAGAGAAATAGAGGCGATGGGGGGGAGGAGGAGGGATGCCAGGGATACCAGCTCTCGCTGGATCCATTCCTCGGCTACCAACGAGAGGAACGTCTGCACCTCGTCTACTGACCAGTCACCACGATTCAGCCATTTCTTTTCATATATATATATATGAAATCCAATGACGTTGTAGTGACGATTCTATCTGACCAATCAGTGATGTGTAGTGTTTTCACGTTACATTTTAGTATCGGTACGGTACGGTTGGAACCTCAACAGAGGTGGTACCATATTATATTTATTCTACTTATTGAACAGCACAAATAACTAATTTAAATAAATAAAAATGTAAAACTAGGTTTGTATCATTTAAAAAAATGTTTTTAGCTTTTTGCAGTTCACAGTGGTTCTATGGATCTTTTTATATTGTACCTTACCATTCAAAAGTTTGTGGTCAGTAAAAGTGACAGTAAATTTCAATCCATTTCAAATAAATGCTGTTCTTTTAAAACTTTCTCAAGAAATCCTGAAAAACAAAAAGTAGCACAACTGTTTTCAACATTGATAAGAAATTATTATTAAATCAGCCTATTACAATGAGAATTTTGACATTGAAGACTGGAGTAATGGCTGCTGAAAATTCAGCTTTGCCATAAAAGATTACTACTGTTTTACTATATTTTTAAATCAGCCTATTACAATGAGAATTGTGACATTGAAGTCTGGAGTAATGGCTGCTGAAAATTCAGCTTTGCCATAAAAGATTACTACTGTTTTACTATATTTTTGATCAAATAAACGCAGCCTTGGTGAGCATAAGATACTTCTTTCTAAAACATTTTTAAAAAATCTTACTGAACACCTAACTTTTGAATGGGAGTTTATTTTTTCATGTTATAGTTTTACACCATTTCACACCTAGTTTCATTATCTTGCTATTATCTGGAAATGCAACCTTCGGCAAAGACCAGATCTGAACTTTGGTAGAAGCAATATAACTATTTCTGTCAAACAGGGATAAACAATGTTCACCTTTGAAACAGAATGCCACCTTTAGTCACTTTGAAATGCTCTAGAGCTTTTGTAAGCATGTACAGTAACTCTTCAGGTTCCTGGAAGCCTGATCCATTGGTGTGGGGTACTGTGTGATCTTTGATGGTTTCATGGTCATTGTGTGGCTGAGAGGAAGACATTCAATCAATGAAGCTCTGAGAACTTCAGCATGTTGAAATCCCAGCCCTCAGCCCTGAACCCTCTTTATCAAACATACTTCCATTCACTCTTTCACTCCATCCTTTCCTCTCCCTGCTCCACACTTACCATACTGTTGTCTCTGAGGGATTTCTTTCATTTAATTCTGTGCTGCAGTAGTCCTGGGCTGAGTTTAAAGGGCTGGGATAACTGTTAGGACTGATCAATACAGCCTGGCACCAACATCAGCTCTCTGGAGACAACACACACACACACACACACACACACACACACACACACACACACACACAGAAAGGACACAGCAATCTTTCATCAATACTACAGTATCTGACTCAAGACTCAAGGCAATTCAACCACCTCCTCGGTCACTAATTATGCCCTTCACCCTGGCTTATCCTTTCAGAAAAAAGAGGTGGGGAAAAGTATGATTTGTTGTTCCATTGCTGAACATTAAGAAGAGGCCATACTGTGCCCTTTTACAAAGTCCTAAATTGTTTTTGGCTCGACTAGAATAGGTTTTCCTGCTTGAATGTAAAACAAGTAAATAAATAAATCACATATTTTACAGTTTTAACACCTCTCTTGCCAGTTTGTCAGTAACTCTTATTGCTGCATCTCAATTCGCCTACATATACTACGCCCTAAAAGTATGTACTCTTTTTGTGAATAAAAAGTACATACTTTTGAGTGTGTAGCAGAAGAGTAGACAAGCTTTGGGACATACTATCAAATCATAAAATAGCATATTTAATGGTTGCTCTCTGCCGCTTAGTTACCTGTTACCGCTTAGTTATTTTTGACCTGTCAATCATCTGGTCAAAAATAAAATCCTCCACATTTAATTATTTAATTCCCTAGTGTATCGAAGAGAAATGCAGAAGCACGTTGTCTTTCATGCAGAGACTCTCCTCACATTCACGCATAATGATGCATTTAAAAGTTAATGGCCAAACGGATCTTTATAAAAGTTCACATTGTTATTGAAGATGAAATATAACATGGATATCATTACATAAATATTTAAATCAGCTTAAATGTTGATTATTAGTCACTCAAACCCCTTTATTATAACCTCTCTACTTAACCAACGGTCGCACACATCCGCCATGTGTAGTTTTCAGAACAATTTTAACTCGTTTGTGTAGTTCTGAACTGAATCTTCTTCCAAAGCGCAATGGATTGTGGGCAATAATAGCTGTTATAATGAGCACAGATCCACACTTCGAAAATCGACCAGAAATAGTGGAGGGATAGTATGGATAGTATGGACATTGAGACTAGGCCTGTCGCGATAATTAAATAACCGTCTGATCGTGTTTATTTGATCTAACCGCGATCGTTTCAGGCAACCGCGATTATTGCGCTCTTAGGCTTACATGGACCAAAAGAAATAGACAAGCACTAATTACGTTTTTACTGCAATATATTCAAAGTCATTTGACACTATTCCATAGCTTAATGTGAGGTACAGAAGTATATTTACATCATTTTTAAATTTCACGGAAACTCGTCTTCCCTCCTCTGCAGCTGTCAATCATTCTCCGTTCAGCATTCAAACAGCGCGCGCACCTCGTCCGGTTACGACAGATGCACGGTAAAACTCTCTCCAATATGATATATTCACGTTAGAACAGTGGCGGCTGGTGCTAAAAAAAATTTGGGGTGGGCGCAACAAACTGAATTATTAATCCAGGACTGAATGTAGGCTAATTGTTAAATAACAATTTAACAGTGATAATAATGTAGCTATCATTAGCCTAAAGTTTAGCTAAAACTTCAGCCGGTAGGGTTGGGAAATAGCCAATTGCCAAATAAATCTGAATTTTTGGGCTAAATGGCGATGTATGGTAATCTGAGTATTTAATTATTATTTTTCTATTTGAATAAAAAAAATTACAATTAATATCCTGATCAATATTGTCCTACAAACAGTGTTCATATTGAAGGTTATAAAAACAAACATAGTGTAACCTTGCTGTCTATCTGCAGTCTATCCAAAAAAGGGGTCAAATCACATTACATTCTAACATTGCAACATTACAATCTAAAAACAAAATAATGCTTTTTAAAGAAGTAGTTAAATTTACTAAACTTAAAATAAAAAATAAAAACAAAGCTAATATCATAAAAATACACATGTAGGTTTGAAATTCTCTAGCACATTTATGTTCACCAACAACAACAAATATTCAACAACAAATATTTTAGCTATATATATTTATAATTTAGTGCTAATGTATATTTTAGTCAGAATAATTGCGCTCTATTCTATTGCGCTCCGTCTGTTCGGCACGCATGCACGAGGCGGCGCTCATTCACGGAAGTTTAGCTTGCAGAAAGCTCGCCCACTCATGACAGCAAACTGGAAATATTGACTTTCTAACATTTACAGATGGAGAATATGTCCGTGAAATGTAAGTTATGCACTGAGGAAATTATTGGATGTCACTTCAGCATATGGCTAAATGTAACTTGTAACTTTATGTAACAAAGTTCGGGAGGAGCACGTTCAGGTAATCAACCAATCAGCTCAAGAGGAAGCCGGTATAAATAAAGCTTTTCCTCACCTTCTGTCTCACGACAAGTTTCTCAGCATCCCTCCACCACCCCATCACCTCACACTCGGCTGGGTCTACCCCAGTATAGGGGGGGGGGGGGGGGGGGGAGTACTCTGGGTTCGGGCAAAATTCTGAGCTCGGAGCCCTCCCCTGGACAGCAAGCCAAATACGCATAAATACTACATTAGATTTCATGTACGTGTGAACTCGTGAAATATTATTAGAGGTATATATGTTTCCACCAATCGCTGCACAAGTGAAGTTTACGTATGATGACGAAAGCACGTTAGTGCTAGCCCTCCCGGAACCCATAGAGAATGCATTGCAGTGCCTGCAGTTCGGGGAAAAAAAATCTTTGAATGTAAGTCTATTGGAACACTCTGGGCGATTTTCGGCCATAGTGAAATCGCCCAAAAAGAGGCGGTACTCCACAGAACGTGACTTGGCGCTGATTGGACTATATCCAGAGATAGAATACAAGTGAGTGACTGCTAGTGTAACTCTGTGGTTGAATGAGATTGTGATTGAAAAAGTCCCTTTCACACTTTGGTGGTGCCTCGCCCGATCGCCCTAATGAAGAAACCGCCGCTGCGTTAGAATGCTTGATCTGTAGATGAAGGGGCTATTGATTAGGGCTGTAACGATTCCTCGATTAAAGTCGAGTACTCGATTAAAAAAAATCCTTGATTGCCATTTACCTGTCGGCAAAATACCGGAAGTGGCGCATTCCACAGACGAGAATCCATGAACCGCAGAATTACACAGTTTTCTAAGACAACGCGATATATTTAAAAACATTTACAATCATAATATAGCATAGTGCTATTGTGAAATCACAAAGGCTGTGATTCAGTTAAATAAATATATCCTCTGTTTTTGTTTTGTTTTTCACAGAGAAACACGACGCTTTAATTACATGAGTGCAGATTACATGTTAAAATTACCTCAGCTCCGTCCACAGTAAACGCTGCTCCAAGCAAACTCAGTCTCTGCAGTGCTGTTTGTTTAGGTTTCCAATAATGTGCATTTGGGAACGCAAGTCGGACGCAGTTTGTGTTTCAAGTTGCACTGTTATCATTTATATTCGTGGAGCGTGTCTCGGGTTTCTCAAACTGCTTCTCGGTTTCTCGAATTGCTGTTCATCACGATTTCAAAATAAGAGTTTAAACTCTCGCTCTGAGGTTGCATGTTTTGATGTGCACATGTTCTTGTTAAAAAAATTACAGTGGCTGTAGCATTTCTATCGTACATAAGTGGCCAAATATTAAAGGTTAAGTTGATATTTGTATTAAATGTTGTTTGGCCAATATTAAACAAGGATTTGATAATGCCTTAGTAGTGTAACAACAACTAACACCAGGCCGCTTGCGCCCTCTGCAGGCATTTGTTATTTATGTACATAAGTTATGTTTATTAGTTTATATCATTTATTTTACATGGGTGTATTTTAACAGTGTTGTTCAATAAAACCCATATAATTACTTACTTTGATACTTTACTTGAACCAATTATTATTGCTTGTTATTTGTATTTTAAGTCATTTTAAAGGCTGTCTTGGATCTATTTTTTACCACAAATTTTTTATCCGATTACTCGATGGAATAATCTGTAGAATACTCGATTACTAAAATAATCGATAGCTACAGCCCTACTATGGATTTGCATAAAATGGCTATTTTGCTGGAGTTTGGTGTTTCTAAACAACTCGCTGCCGTGTGTCTGTTAGATCACACAGCAAATGGACTATGAATTGGCATCAAACGCACAATAACTGGAATTTAAAACTATGAATAACCAAATGATCAATAAACTGTTGGACAGATATACACCAGGATTTGTGAGCTCAAAACTTCTTCGCTTTGTTCCGTGAACCTTTAAATGCGCACTTGTGACAGTCTGTGACTCCATGTTGCTTTAAGCACATCATTCTGCACCCGCGATGTGCATAAGCGCTTTGTGCCACTCTGTTTTGAAAGCGTTTCATTCATATTATCATGGTATCGTTCGTCGACGTAACCAACTTGAGTGGGCAAATGCTCACATTCTATGGTGTCTGGCACTTTGGAAAGTCGTTCTCTTCACAGATGAATCCCGGTTTTCACTGTATAGGGCAGATGGCAGACAGCGTGTATGGCGTTGTGTGGGTGAGCAGCTTGCTGATGTCAACGTTGTGGATCGAGTGGCCCATGGTGGCGATGGGGTTATGGTATGGGCAGGCGTATGTTATGGACAACGAACACAGGTGCATTTTATTGATGGCATTTTGAATGCACAGAGATACCGTGACGTGATCCTGAGGCCCATTGTTGTGCCATTCATCCACGACTATCACCTCATGTTGCAGCATGATAATGCACGGCCCCATGTTGCAAGGATCTGTACACAATTCCTGGAAGCTGAAAACATCCCAGTTCTTGCATGGCCAGCATATTCACCGGACATGTCACCCATTGAGCATGTTTAGGATGCTCTGGATCGGCGTATACAACAGCGTGTTCCAGGTCCTGCCAATATCCAGCAACTTCGCACAGCCATTGAAGATGAGTGGACCAACATTCCACAGGCCACAATCAACAACCTTTTTTTTATATATATATATATATATATATATTATTTTTTTTAATACAGTAAAACTGCACATTTTAGAGTGGCCTTTTATTGTGGCCAGCCGAAGGCACACCTGTGCAATAATCATGCTGTCTAATCAGCATCTTGATATGCTACACCTATGAGGTGGATGGATTATCTCGGCAAAGGAGAAGTGCTCACTAACACAGATTTAGACAGATTTGTGAACAATATTTGAGAGAAATAGGCATTTTGTGTACATAGAAAAAGTCTTAGATCTTTGAGTTTAGCTCATGAAAAATGGGGTCAAAAACAAAAGTGTTGCGTTTATAATTTTGTTCAGTGTATATATATACATTCTATTCTGAAGTGCAATGTGCTCTGATTGGTCAGCTGGACCAGTGTGTTGTGATTGGTCAGCGGTTTTGAGCATGTTTCAGAACAATCGAGGCATTACAGGGAGTTCAGAAACAGTGCTTATTGATAAAGAGAATGATTTGTGCTTTGTAAATTTACAGACACGGTCATGCTCAAACAGCAACATTAAATACTAAAAGTTGAAAAAGTAAAAAAGCATAATTTAAATATCTGAGCATTTCTCAAATGAATATGAATATAATTTACTTTTAGTTATATGAGAGCAGAAATAGAATAGTTTACATATTTTAAGGTTCCCCAGTTACAGTGTAACTACACAAATAAAGTAGGCTACTTCATAATAATAATTAATGTACTTTCTGGGGTTATGGTTAGTTAATTACACTATTCAAATTAAAATAAATAAATAAATAAACATAAATGGTGTTTGAAAGGGTTAGTTCACCCAAAAATGAACCTTAAGGGTGAGTAAATCATGGGGTAATTTTCATTTGTGGGTGAACTAACCCTTGAAGTATTATTATTATTATTATTATTATATTTTAATTATTATTTTTCTTATTCTCTAAGAAAAAGATTTTGTGTGGTATTTATGTGTAGTACAGGCACTGACGGGTAGTACCCTTCAGAGCAAATACTCCATTTTCCCTCTTGAATTCATGTGGTGAAGAGCAACAGGATGAGCTTTACACACATGCCACAAACAGCGTGCGTGTAGGAGTGAAACTAAAACAGCCAAATGGCTTCATCAATAGCGCTGATGGGCACAGGGAAATCGAGAGCACTACCGTCCATAAGTGTAACGTACATCACCTATTAATAACTCGGAACACACACTAGAAGCCACACACAAACCACAAATGCAACACACGACTCAAATCATACTCGCTGATAACGCTACCGCTTCGAATGACAAGCCAGAGAGCCACCTCATATCTTAGAAAACACAGAAAGATCCATGGCACTTAACGTGAAGTGCGTGTCTTTGTGAGTGTCTTAGCCCATCTGGTCGGATTTCTTTACAAGTGTTTCCCCTCCCTCCCACTCACATGAGGTTGTTTTCCCGTTGAGCTGCAAGTGTTTAGAGAAATAAAGCGGACGGGAGAACAGAACAAGTGCGCTAATGGATTCATGAGGTCAGGCCGAAACAGCGGATCAGGACAAACACACGCAGACACAAAGCAATCCACTGAGGAATAACCGGACAAAACAGGCAGCTCGCAACGACAGCATTTCACTCTAGGCGTCTGTCTAACAGAGCGAATGAATTTGATAGAGCGTTTGCTCTCAAAGACAGCGAGAGTTTCAACTGAAAGCTTCTATCTGTGAGTGTACATCCGTGACAAACAGACTGTTAGATGACAGCATCACTAACAATTTGCAGAGTGGCTATTACGAGGTGTGACGCTCTGTTGTTGTTTAATGCAACGGTGAATGTCAGTTTTTGTTTTGCGCCATTGTTTTTTGCACAGTGTGTAATATTACTGCTGTGAATGTCTAAACTTAAAAAAAAAAATCAGCATACCATTCTGCTGATGTCATTTAGACGGTTCAGGCTATTGGATAATGTTAAAGGGTTAGTTCGTAGTGTAAACAGTGCAGCGCTTCTGGGTTCTACGTCAGAACATCGGCTCACTATTGGCCAGCATCACACACATGACCAGCGTCGGCCAATAGTGAGCCTAGGTTCTGCCGTAGAACCCAGAAGCGCTGCACTGTTTACACTACATTAACAGCATATTAGAATGACATGGAAGAGAAGAGATTGTTGAATAAAGTCATTATTTTAGTTCTTTTTTGCGCACAAAAAGTATTCTCATCGCTTCATAACATTAAGGTTGAACTACTGTAGTTACATGGACTATTTTAACAATGGTTTTACCACCTTTCTGGGCCTTGAAAGTTGCAATGACGTTGCGGTCAATGGAGGGACAGAAAGCTCTCAGATTTCATCAAAAACATCTATTTGTGTTCGGAAGATGAACAAAGGTCTTACGGGTTTGGAACGACATGAGGGTGAGTAATTAATGACATAATTTTCATTTTTGGGTGAACTAACCCTTTAACTAGAACAGTCTCAAGGTACCCTTCCACCTGCAGGGGGTATGGGGGGTATGTGGCAAGCAGGGTGGGGCCAAGAGCCATGGGAACCGAGCAAGGTCGGTGGCACAAATGCTAATGAGCGTCACCTGTGCAGCACACCGGCCTCGAGTCTCGCGGAGAGGCTCCGGAAGGAAAAAAGGAGGAGGGACGACAGTGAAGGACGAGACTATTTATGTTGCGTTTTGTTTTAGTTTAAGCTGCAGTCGTCCGTAAGGTTTACTTTCATTTTGTTGTTTGTTTATTTTATGATTAAAACTATGTTTAACGTTCGCCAGTTCCTCCCCCTTTTCCCTGAGCCTTTAACCATGTTACATTAACCAACAGCAAAAAGAAAATTAAGTGTTATTTATTTCACCCAAAAATGAACATTTTGTCATCATTTACTCATCCCCATGTTGTCCAAACCAGCATTACTTAGGGTGCTTTCACATCTGTAGTTCGGTTCATTTGGTCCGGACCAAGGGCGAAAAATTATACTTTGTAGCATTTTTCAGGCGTTTTGGTTCCTTTTCACACCACACTGATCGCATCAGTTTATGAGCTGATAAAACGAACCAAAATGCAGTCACGTGACAGCATCCACATCACTCGTTGGCCAGATGTGTCTTGAATGCATTTCCACAACTGCACTTCGTTTGGTCAGATTTAACGTGCGGGAAAATTCCAACAGAACTCCCGGAAGTAAACAAAGAGGTGGAAAATCCGGCAGACAAACGCCGCTGTTTACTATGGAGAGACGACTGCATGAGCTGATTTTATCCTTGGTCATATTTTATTATATAGTTTGTCTACACCACTTTAGACAAACAATAATATTTGATAATGAAGCAAGGATAAGGCTCGAAAATAATGTTAATAATTTCTATCAGGCTCCTCACCTCCTCACAACTCCAAGTTTGTCCGCGAGCTGCCATGCTTAAAGGACAAGTTCGGTATTTTACACTTAAAGCCCTGTTTACAGATCGTATCTGATGAAATAGAACGGTTAAGATTAAAATTTGGACACATGCTCCTGTCCCGAGAATTTTAGGTTTATTTCGCTTTTGTGGACCTATTTTGCCAAACGCGTCACACCCGTGATTCTTCCGTTGAGAGCTTGAATAATAGACACTCCAGCCCAGTTGGTGGCAATAATGCACCTTTGCCAATTGCAAGCAAACCACGGGCATTTCATTGAATACACAGAAGAAGCAGAAGAAGAAGCGGCGGAGTAATACCGTAAAGGTGCTGCGGTCTCACAGCACGTCCTATTAAGTCAATGGAGTTGGACAAAAACTACGATAAAACCTGTTGGAATGCATCTTTTTCAGCGATTTTTGAGTGAAGATATCAGTGAACACCCCTGGCCACTCGGTGAGTTTCACGTCTTTGTAAACGAAAGTTTAATGTGTTTTTAGGACGGAATCTTCCAGTGCATATAGACAACCATTGTGGAGGTGGGGGGAGGAAGCGAAATAAACCTAAAATTCTCGGGACAGCAGCATGTGTCCAAATTTTAATCTTAACCGTTCTATTTCATCAGATACGATCTGTAAACAGGGCTTTAAGTGTAAAATACCGAACTTGTCCTTTAAAGTGCAAACTGTCAACAAACATTTCTCCTCATCCTATAATGCACAGCGCAGCTGACTACGGCAACTGGTTTAGTCCAATAATGCGCAGTTCTTTGGCAGTTGGTTCTGTTCGAGGTCGGATCACGTTCTCACCACAAAGGAACCGCTACAGAGTTTGTTTGAAAGCGTACCGACTACCGAGACCACCTCTTCGAGGAGGTCTCGGTACGCTTGTTTGGTCCGCTGTTGGTGCGCACCCGAGTGCGATTGCCGCATTCACACCTGCCCAAACGAACCGCACCAATGGGGAAAACGAACTCTAGTGCGATTCAACCAAACTAAATGAGGCAGGTGTGAAAGCACCCTTAGTTTCTTCTGTGTAGTCAAGTCTACAATAAAAGTCAATGGTTTTTTTTACTAGCATTACTCAAAATACCTTCTTTTGGGTTCCACTTCCGCAGAAGAAAGAAAATCATACAGATTTGGAACAATATAAGGGTGAGTAAATGATGACAGAAATTTCATTTCAAACTATCCCTTTAAGCACTTTTTAATTATTTATGTATTTATTTATTTATTTGAAAAACAAAAGGGACAATACATATTAATGAACATTTTCACAAATGTAAATATGTCAGATTATAGCCTAAAGGCCCGTACACACCGGGACGAATTTCGCGCGCGATATTCGCCGACGTTTAACGCCTCGTGACTAAACAAAGGGCGCCAATGTGAGTGTGCACACCGACGCGAAAAATACCACGCGTAAAAGCGTAATTTTTTTTTAAACGCCTCGGGTTCGTTTTTTTGGTTTGACGCGCCGCGTCAAAAACTATCCGACCAATGAGATTGGCGCTTTTGCTCACGTGTCTGGAGCTTCTGAAGTTACAGTAAAACACAACTTGGGGGCGCTCAAACACAAAACGGTCTTGCCGAGCACACATACGTAACAGCGAAGAAGATATACGCCAAGTAGCGTCTCTGCCGGGAAGAAATGACGAGGAAGATGCAAGGCAAGATGAATGTAGAGCTGCTGGTCTCGTTGGTGTCGGAATAAAGAACTATATGACAAACGCGACAGCGACTACAAAAATCTTGTTAAAAGAGAACTGTTATGGAGTGGTATTGCAGAGTATAGACTGTTATGGAGTGGTATTGCAGAGTATAGACTGTTATGGAGTGGTATTGTATTTCTGTTTTACATTAAGCGCCATCTAATGTCAGGGAATGAATTTGCATGTTCACTCGGCTCATCGTCAGCGAAAAACGCTTGGGTGTGAACACAAAAAACGCGTTGAAAAACGCTGGCGAATAACGCGCGCCGATATTCGTCCTGGTGTGTACGGGCCTTTAGGCTAATTTCCATCTGCAGACCCCCTGGCAGGTTGGTGTTACACACAAATTAATAAATACATACAGATACACTATACACTACACTACAGACAAGGACAAGAACAGTGATCACATCATGTTAGAACAAACAATAACAACAAGAGTGGACAACAAAGAACATATAGAAAACAGGAAAGCATCGACTGTATTGCACAAACCACAATTTTGCACATGCCCTGACTGACCTGATATTGCACTGACCCGCATTACACTGACCCCTATTGCACAACCCATGATGTTATACTAACTCTTATTGCACAACCCGTATTACACTGATAATTGTATCACTTTTTGTAATGCACTAACTCTGTTTTACGACTGATATATAATGATTAACTAAACATGATCACATATTTGTGTGTCCCTCAGCCACACTTTTAAATGACTCCTAAAGGTAGGAAGACTTGTGCTTTCCCTCATTGACAGAGGAATACTATTCCAGAAGCTCACTCCCTGATATGACAGGACGTTCTGTGAAAAGGTTCTGTCTGCCTAAACAAACTTATATTCCAATTCTGGTATGCAACACTCGTTTTTTCCATTCAATCAATTCCCAATGGACAAAGTCAGGTCTTACCCTATACTTTTTCCCATTTGACATGGAAATACATCACATAAAAGGAAGTAAAATGAGTTGTGAACCCATCGTCCCTTCACATTGTGTATAGAATAATCTAACTGGATCATCTAAATTTAAATTTTCTGCTTTAATCAGCAATGTTTCTTGTAAATTGACCCAAGTCTGAGAAAAGGATTATTTGAAAACATTAATATCATATAATTTCCGGCAGGTGTACAGTAATTACATTTTGGATTATAACACACTACATTTGCAGCAAGCCAAGTGGAATTTCATTGCAATCAACAAAAATGTAACTTTTTTTTCCTCCCCAAAGCATCCCAGGATCTGCTGTCTCAATGGGAACAATCTCACAGTGCATACCTTTCCCCTTTTCTATACCCTCCCTCCACTTTTCTTACCACGGTATCATGAAGACTCACTATGTAGACTTTCTCCCTCATTTCTCCTCCTTTTCTCTTCCTTTTTTCCTTCCCGATTTAATGATCTGACCAATTAGGGCTGTAGTATCTCATGAATGCTTGGCAGGGTCGTAATTGGAAGAGCTCTGAGTTTCTTTTTAATCATTAGCTTTAAGAAACTGTCTGTGCATTCACAATTAATCCTTTCAGAAAGGAAGAGAGCAGCAGAGGTAGAGAGGGAAAGGTCGGACGGTGCTACATGCACTGAATGTATTTCACAGAAGGCTCTCTGGTGTTCATGTAGTATAGTCCATACTAACGTACTAGCTCATCTGAGCTCAAATGTAGGACATTACTGCCACCTACTGCCAAGGAGCGGAACTAAGACCAAGGGGAGCAAGGAGACCTAGTATAAGAATCAAGTAGCCAGAGAATTAAAGGAAAAAATTGCCTTTTTAAGTGTTGAATCATTTTACAAGAATGAAATAAATTAGCAACAGATTACAAATGCAATGTAGAGTTATTATAATGTCATACAGGATGACACCATAGAGACATATAAAGCCTGTGCTTTTATATTACTGAAAGCAGGAACATGTTGTACTGAAGCTTTGGACACATCTATAATTACACTAGTATGCTGTAGCGATAATGCAGCCCACAATGAATGAGACTTCGATGGCAACTGCAGGTGAGCACAGAGTGTAACCCACAAGGAAGCAGACCAGATGAGAAGGTAACTTACCTAACCAAAGCAGAATAAGAGATCAGGAAATTGGGAGCGTCTGAACAGGTTGAGGATGACTAAATGTCATTTAGCTTGTGCTTATATCAAAAATAACTTCTAGTGCCTAGAGCCTGGAATGAATTAACTGGTGCAATGGTGGTACAACAGGGTTTGAACCGCCAGCCTGTTAGGTTAGTAATTCAGATCTTTAACCACTAGACCACACAAACCCCACAATCACAAACAAATACATCACACCACCACCAAAATGACAGGTTACAGGTAATGGGACTTTGGACACCTCACTCTATAGTTCTATAGTTCACTAGATCATTGTGTCTCATGCGGATGTTCATTGTCTAACACTGAAGAAGGTGAAGGGAACATACAGGTCACACCAGTCAATGTGTTGATATCACAAAGTTCTCAACCAGCTGATGGGATAAATCCAAAATAAAATGAAGGTGGTGAAGGGAACATACAGGTCACACCATGTGTTGATATCACAAAGTTCTCAACCAGCTGATGGGATAAATCCAAAATAAAATGAAGAACGCACCGTAATGGAAAAAACACATGAGATCGCTTTCCTATTAAAGGGTTAGTTCATTTAAAAATGAAAAAAATGTCAATTACTCACTGTCATGTTGTTCTAAACCCAAAGTAAGACTATCGCTCATCTTTAAAACAAAAAAGAAAATATTTTAAATGAATTCTGAGAGATTTCTGACCCACCATTGATAGTCCATGCAACTTCCATTTGGTCTCTTCAAAAAGTTCATAAAGATATCCTAAAACGTATCCATATGAATTGAGCGATTTAGTCCCAAATTAAATCTGTTCATCATATAAAGAGAAGATGTCAATTTGGACTAAACTGCTCAATTCATATGGATTAGTTTTACGTTCTATATATAAACTTTCTGAAGCGTCAAAGTGGTAAAAAAAAAAAAAGAAGGTTATACAGGACTCACTTAAAGTGGACTTCCTTACTGTCTGTGAAGTATACAAGACTGCCGGGTGTCCCATTTATCATTTTATTCTTCAGATGGATGCTTAGTGCATCGGTGTGGACTTCAAAGTGGACTAGTACCTAACAGTTTATGCAACATTACTCCAACTGTAGACCAGGACCACAACAAAGGCTGAGGATGGCATTTGGGACAGAGCCTTTACCTGTCACAGTCGAAGAGACAAAAAGGTGAGCACTACAGCGATGCCCAAAAAAGCATGCCTCCGTTTACAAGCTTTTACAGTTGGCTTTTTGTTTTCAGGCTGTTTTTGGAAGAAGCAATCTCTGATAACGATCCACACTTGGAAAATCATTTCAGTACAAAAAGAAATGACAAGCCCCTGGCATTTCTCAAAAAACAAAACCATTTGTACTAAATGCATTCTGAAAGCTACATTCATTAGTTTCTGCCCTTATTTTACTTGCAAATGAGCTTCCAGTCTAAATCTAAATGGCAATGTCATTATTTGACTGTTTGTTCAATTTAATATTTTTTCTTTTTGACATCCTAAGTAGCCACGTCGGTTGTGAGCCAGCAACGTAAACACATAATGATTATTAACATACTGTGAGCAGTGCTTTCCCCCATCCAGACTCCCCAGGTCCATCTGCCCAGCGCTGTCCATCATCACGCTGCTGCCTGAAGCCACAATTATGACTATTGTGGTTAATAAACTCAACTACTGCATAAGAAATGTACAATTAGATGAGACATATGCAATCCTGTGGCATGTTGTATTCATGAGCTTGATGACATCTGATGAGTGTCAGCTAAAATACTGCATGAAAATGTTCTTCTATGAAACAGGAGGGTTATAGATTGAGGTTGTTTTTTAGCAGCTGACTATAGACAGAATTGGTTTTTCGAACTAACAAGCGGAAACCAAACTACACTTTTTAGATAAGGCTTTCTATGGATCAAGGGCATAGAAACTGAAATTTCTAAACTTTTTTGAGAATTATTCAATTTAAAATTTACTTTCAGATTAATTATAATACTTTTAAAAAATTGTCACAGTATGAACAATTGCATAAAACAGCAACTTTAAAGGAACACTCCACCGTTTTTTGAAATAGGGCTTATTCACCTTCTTTCCTACATTTAGATAGGTGGGCAAATGCATTTTTGTCTCAGTGCATGCATTGTTTTAGTTTGACAGGGTCGGCGCTAGCTTAGCTTAGCATAATGAATGGAATCCTTTGTTGCCAGCTAGCATGTCCTGAGTAAAAGTGATATAAAAATTTTTAAAAACCCACCTAATTACTTCTTGTGGCCTGCGTATTCACAACAAGTACAAATAGCGATGCAGATTAACACTAGACGATTTCCTATGCAGATATTGACTTGGGACTATATTAGGGGGAAGCACAGGTGAAGCACTGCTACTTGGGCGCAGAGATATCACGCCCAAGTAGCAGTGCTTCGCCTGTGCTTCCCCCTAATATAGTCCTTAATATATAAGTCAATATCTGCCTAGGAAATCGCCTAGTGTTAATCTGCATCACTATTTGTACTTGTTGTGAATATGCAGGCCACAAGAAGTAATTAGGTGGTTTTTTTTTATTTTTTATATCACTTTTACTCAGGACATGCTAGCTGGCAACAAAGGATTCCATTCATTGTGCTAAGCTAAGCTAGCGCCGACCCTGTCAAACTAAAACAATGCATGCACTGAGACAAAAATGCATTTGCCCACCTATCTAAATGTAGGAAAGAAAGTGAATAAGCCCTATTTCAAAAAACGGTGGAGTGTTCATTTAAGACCAAAAAAGAAGCATCTGCCAACCAGTTTCATTAAATGGACTCAATTACCGTACAAGCTTGGAAATTGTCAGACATGGGACAGTCATGTGAACTTTTTTTTTTCCCGTAGCATACATGCACTCTCAAATAGCCAAGGTCACAATGTGGGTATAATTTGAGACAGGCCCTAAGACTAGCACCCACTTACCCAAACAGTAGATGACCCGGTTGAAAAGATCAGCTTAAACCGACACAAATTATCAGGCAGGTCTACATTGGTTGGTGGAGTTCTAGTTGGACCAGTGGATGAGCCAGACTTAGCAAGTTGGTCAACCAGCATGGTCTTTCTGATGAAGCTGGTTGACCCAGGATACTCTAGCAAAGCTATTTAAAAAGTTATAAAGGAACACAAGCATCCAAAACATAATATCTGCTGGGATCCCCCCTACTCTTTTCAGCAGGATGAACATCACATAATTAATATTAATGAGTCAAACTTACAACATTTATAATGCACTCACAGCACAAACAGACCTTTCAGATCGTTCCTACAACTCTGCTAGACATTTTAATGCCGAAATCAGTGAATAGGCCGATGTATCCATTAACATTTATTTTGGTCAATCAGAGACACATTATCTCTGTTAGTGGTGCATATTGATCAGAGGACGTCCAATATGACTTTGGGTTAATTAGCAACAAAGCTTCAAACATGGCTAGAAATGCTCTCCTCACATTAAGTACACACACTTTCCCTCACATACACAACCCAAGAGATAACCACAGCTCTTCTTTCACACTCTAATCAACAAAATTGTCCTCGATCTTTGTCTCTCTCTCTCAGGGAGCTATCTCTTCGGCTTTCAGTGGGTAGTCTATCTAAATAGCACCCTATTGTCTTTAATTCCATTTTGATCCTATTATAGAGAGGGAAGCGTCTTAAATAAGCTCTTTCAACCCTAAATGGCTCTGTCTGGTGGACAATTAGTAGGGCACAACAGCCCACATTACAGTGAGACAGGAATTGAATCTCATGACACAAAATGAAGCTAAACTCTTAGGCGTTGAGTTCAGTAGGGAGACAGCAGATGTCCTAATTAAACTGACACCCCGTCTAATTTATCCATGTGGGGACGGATTGAGTCATTGTAACGGCGCACACAAACTAGCACGTCTCCACAGGTGCTGAGGGACTACAAGAGCAGGCGTCGTCTCTGCGGACCAAACATACAGAGAACATGAAGTCAGAATTCAAATGTGGATTTGCTAATGAGGGTTTTAGGTCTCAGGTGTGCAGACCACCTACATCCATATAAGACATCGACTACAGAGAGAACAAATTGTGTCCGATGCATTCAGATCAGAACTCCTATAAACTAAAAGACAAACAGCTTCAAAACATCAGGGAGATATTTTTGAATAGAACAGAACATCTCATACCTCTCATGAAATCACTGTCAGATATTCAACCTAGCTAACATATTCCTGTTTAAACACTTTATAAATAGCAAGTGCTCTACGGCATTGCATTACAATACAGAGACTACTGCTTACAGTACAATATGCACCAGTGGTCCTTGACTGGTGGGCTGCAACCCCCCAAAAAATGAGTGGCAGGTCTGGGAAAAATAAATCTTTATTTTAACTAACTAAAAATAAAAATAAAAGATAAAATGAAAGAATGAGTCACTGCATATAAGGTCAAGGTCAAGATTAGTTTATTGCAATATGTGCATAAGGTATACTGAACATTTTCACAAATTTAGTAGGTAAATCTGGTATTCCATCCATCAGTATTATTTTAGTATAATTTATTGAGTATCGTTTTTAGTATCTATATTTAGCATTTTTAGTATTATATTTTTTTGTTTTCACTTTAATAAAATGTTCTTGTGTTCGTCATTTTGATTAGTTTTTTAAATGTGTCTACATAGTTTGTATTAATTTTTATTTATTTGTTTTAGTTATTTTAGTACTTCAAGTTAAACTAAACAAAAATGAGAAATTCTCCCTTGGTGACAAGCTGAAATAAAATAAGGTATAATAAAAACCTAAACATTTATTTTGTTTTAAGTAAAAATTGTTTTATGGTTTTATTTTTAATGAATATAGATATAATACAGAAAAGTTATATACACTGCACAAAATATACAGTTACGTAATACTTAGTGGTATAAGTAGTATGATCGTATGCCATTCCCTATTATTTATTTTTTGTACAGATAAGCTGCTTTGTCCTTACAAATACTATTACCCTGCTAATAAAGGAAATTAAATTGAAACGGGAAGTTACATTTGGGTGCTCTTTTGAAACAAGTCACTACTTTTCCTTAATCTGTGAGGTAGAACCCTTCTCTCTTTCTGTTTATAGTATCTTTAGATGAAGTATTGCTGAGTGTGAACGGCAGAGAGAGGACTGTTATTAAGACCTGTCTGCTTTTATTACAGTGGCTGAGGAGGCACACGTGGGACAGGTTACAGCCAACCTGAATGGCTGCGATAAATTCAGGCCTGAGCACAGGAGACAGATTAAATTCAGTCTGGGCCCAGTCGATGGCTCTGTATTAAACGACAGCGGAAGAAGGATAAAACAGAATGTCACCAATATGGTTATTAACTGGAATCAGTCTCTGTGAACGACTCAGACAGTTAGCATATACTGATAATGAGACATAGGAGAGAGAGAGAGAGAGAGGGAGAGAGAGAGAGAGAGAGAGATGATGGGGGCAAGCGGGTGAGATGAGCAGAGAAAGGGATGAAAAGTCAAATGTAACAGGGAAAGGAAAGAGGAGATGGTTTAGAAGCTAATAATAATGTCGGAGCCATGACGCAGTCGTTAGCACTCATGCTCTTGACATGTTGGACGAAGCTGAAGTCTGACCTGCAATTTGTTTCGATTCCACTTCCCCTCTGTCATAGTGTCCCATTCCCACAGCGATTTCCTGACACCACTTATGCTGGGCTTGTTGTGAACAATTCATAGTTGTGTGTTGTAAAGGGGCACCTGGTTTAACATCCTGTTACATTCATGCTGAAAATAGTCTAAATAATCACAGAAATGGGGAAAAAACATACAACAAGAGGTTGCAATAAAGAGCAGTGAAATTAATAATCAAGGGGCAAGAACTGAAAGTGCGTAGGCACCGCTTGAAATCGTTGGTGTTCTTATTATTCTTCCGGCTTCTTCTTCCGCCATGGAAGTCTATGACAGTCCATAGAACTTCTTGCGGGAAAGTTATGAAATTTTAATTCATTACATTTCATTACATTTATATAGCGTTTTTCTCGGCACTCAAAGCGCTTTACATAGAAGGGGGGAATCTCCTCAACCACCACCAATGTGCAGCATCCACTTGGATGATGCGACGGCAGCCATATTGCGCCAGAACGCCCACCACACACCAGCAAATTTTGTCACACTGATAGGGGACAGTCTGAACTGTCACCATAGCAAATTTGGAGTCTCTAACTCAATCATTCTAGCGCCACCAACTACCCAAAGTTGCACTCATGTTTATGCTAAAAACTTTTGGACTATAAAAATTTCCCCTCTGATTCCTTAGCTCAAGCCGCTTCGATTTCACCCTATTATGTCAATTTTCGTCATGAAAATTTTTCCGCCATTTTGAATTCTCCGAAAAACCTACTTTTTCGAACTCCTCCTAGGCTGTTGCTCCGATTTTCACGAAAATTGAATCAGATAATCTTCAGACCCTGCCAACAAAAAGTTATGGAATGTATGTCGATACATCAAACCATTATCGAATACCACAAAAACAAATTGTATGTAGTGCTTGCAAAAACATACGCAAGGCTGTATCTCCGCAATGCTTTATCGTGTTCAGACAAAACTTGATACATCATCACAAGCATGACTTGAGGCTACAAGCTGCATTTCGGCGCAGCACCACCTACTGGTCCGGAGATTTTAAAAATGTTTGCGCTATTTTTGTTTATAACTTCTGAACGGTTTGTCCAAATATCATAAAAGTGGTCTCGTTAGATTCAGGGCGTCATGCCGAGTCGACTGATATCCATTTTTCCATTTCGGCCATTTTGAAATTTGTAATAAAATGCTGTATTTTAAGAACGCATGAACATATCATTACAAAACTTGGTATGGGTCATCGGCACGGTGCTCTGAAAGAGTCTGAGAAGTTTCGGACCAGCGCCACCTAGTGGTGAAAAAAAAACTATTCACATGCTCATAACTTGATTTGGTTGACTTATTTTCACGGGAGCCATCTCCATGCATATATATATATATATATATATATATATATATATATATATATATATATATATATATATATATATATATATATGTTAATTTAATTTGTTAGCTACAGACCCAGTTAGATTTAACACACCCTCTCCGCCCCAACAACAACTCACTGCGTGACATAGCCTATAGAATGCAGTTATTTGCCCCTAAAATTCAAGCCATTGGGGCAAAATGCCCCTATATGAGTTTGTCTTATTTATATATGATAGAGTTAAGCAATATCATACGAGCAACTAGTGTTCCGAATACCACAAGCGCAAATGTGATCCTTATTTTATACAACAGTTCAATGAATAAGAAGTTAATATTGTGTTATGTTATTTATATATATTTTGGGGGGGCGGGGGGTTATTATCACTTTAAGAGCACGGATCCAATATGTTTTTTTGTTTTTTTTGCTCTTTCAACCAATAAGCTAACTGAATAAATGTTTGCAGGAACTTCCCACCTTATAAATGCAATGCAATACCGCGCCAAAATTCGAGCCCTGTATAACTAATATTAATAATGTGTAAAGTATATCCAATACGATAGTCTTTTCTTCCCTATTGTGACGTATATCTGAGTGAATCAGCTTCTTGAACAAGAAAAAAATTAGAGCAGGACTTGATTTTGTCAATCGGGAATTGACTGGATTGTTGGATCATTGTGGTTTGCTATTGCTGTGATCTCAAATGAGTGACAGGTTGTCCCGCCCTCACGCCAGTAAACACGTCATCAGAGAAGAGAAGGGATGTTGCTGCAAGAGGGAGGGAATTATTATTATAGATTAAATAATAATTAAACATTTAACTTCCCTCATATAACTTTCCTCTTGTTGTTAAAACATTTAAACATTTCTGTGATTCATTATTTAGACTCTGCTAAACATAATTATGGTTTTGTGGCACTAGCAACAATGTCACTCGAGCATTCATGCCAGTAAAGCATTAATATAATAATAGCTGAATGAGGAGTCTTCACTCACTGGTGGAATGCTGTGAGGAGAGCTGCAGGCAGAGAGAGAGATTGAAAAAGAGAGAGAGAATGATGGAGATTGATGAAGTGAGTCCAAATGATTGCCAGTTGTCACCTAGACACAGACCCTGATGGACTAATCATACAGCATATGACAATGGCATGAACACACACGCCTACACTGGTACACACACACACTTTAGTCCTGTTATGTTGTCTGTGAGAAGTACACTCAGAGACGTCAGACGGATGGTTATTATCTGTCGCTCTCTCAGTGTACTGTCATTCCTTGTGTATATCTGGACAATGACAATAAGCTCCAGGATTCAACTAATGACCACAACTCATGTAAGAAAAAGACAGGAATACACAGCTCAACACGACACGTCTGAGCACGTCTAAATCCTTACTTGACCTTGTGTGTTGTTTAACTTGCAGAGCAACTTCAAACTTTCCTCTCCGTTCTCCATTACTGTTGCTAGGTCTGTTAAGATAAGCTCTTTAAGCCATTTTTCTGTAAATTTTTTTTTTTTTAAATAAGGTAAATTAGTGAGATTGTTAATCAAAACAGACTCAAATGCTTATCACCATCAACTCAGAAGCTAGAAAAAATAACCCAATAAAAAATTGCCTAATTAAATTAAAAGTACATACAATTACCTTGGAGCATACATAGCTGCTCTTATTCATATTATTATGTTCATTTTGGGATTGGTCATTAACAAACATTGTTACATCCTGCACAATTTTATGATTTAAATAAGCAATTAAATAAATAGCGTGCATCATCTCAGGGTTCACTGAATCACTATTATAAGTGCCTCAGGAAATATATTTTGGCGTTTTTGTTTTGTTAAATAACGTGTAAAATTATGCAGACACACACAACTTCCTTTTGCATGTGTGATCAGCATGTCATGGCGTGGTGACAACAGTTGTGAAATTAAAAGATTATAAGTTAAATCTGTCCTTAGGGCATTTTAAGACCTGTAGATCGTTTGCTTTGTTCCTAACAGGGACTCGCATTTTACGAGGTAACATTTCAAAGTGTACCAAAATGTTTTTATGCAAGTCACATGTGAGTAAAACTGACCTCTTATTCTTATTCCTCAGTTTCCTCTGCGTCATCCAAGATGGATTGACAAATTCACTCTGCGAGCTTATCGTGGGTTTATCTGTAGCTGCCGAGACACATGCCAACACTTATACGAATGTAGCCATCATTCCCACTCTAACTGATAAATTATATATATTTAATTTATAATGCAGTTAGAGTGGAAATCAAGCCTTCATCGGGACAGCATTCTTGCAATTCACAGAGAAGAGCAATTACACAACATTTTAAGATGAAGACTTAGACTTAGACTTGGTTCTAAGCATCATTAGCTGTGTTTACATGGACCCTAATACTCCATCTGTAATCAGACTTATAGCAGTCGTAGTAAGAAAATCACATGTAACAACGTCAATTTGAATGAATTGGCCAAATCCAAATCCAATTTAAATTTCATTCGGATTGTAAGGGGTGCTTTAAACCTTTTCTAATCTGTTCGATAGGACATGTAAACACTTTATTGGACTGCAAATGCTTCAAAACATCTATAGACGCCTATTTTGGGCACGCAAAGGGGCGTTTTTACTGCTTGATAAACATGCTTGTCCTCTCCTAATTAGGACCCGAAATAGATAAATATTAAGCTTGTTTTTTGTTGTTGTTTTTTTAACAAAGAAAAGGAGCATGGTTAGTATGCGACAACAAAGTCTATATATGTGTGCAGTGTGCACGTCAAAAGATCAAATCCAACATGAAGCTTGAACATAAAAACGAGCTTTAAGCTTGTGACATATGCACACATCAACCCGATCACTTTATTTAGCATTCATGTAAACAATATGTTCAGGTTCATCACTAGGAATGATTTCTTTCTGATTTAATCTAAAGGTAGCCATGCAAACTAAGCTATTGGTTGGCTGGAGGGAGATCTGAATGTGAGCTTGCAGCTGATGGTTAGAAAGGGGTGGGGTTTAAATGGACTTAAATGATTGGAGAAGTCCAGAACATGTCAACTGAAAGTCGTTTCACCAGCAAAAGATCGAGTTACGACATTATTAAAAAAATATCAAAAAAATGTTACTGAACAATTTCTGAGGCAATTAGTAATGTTGTAAAAAAATAAATAAAAAATTCAATATGGATCGATACTGAACTATCTGGATTCTGGAACAGTTCCAAAACACCTTTTCTGCAGTACCGATACCAGCTGCGCGTTCTCGCTATCTTTTCTCTCCGACGGTGACACACACCCGCCTCAATTTAATTTTTACAATGAAGACTATCCAGTGTCATTTTACATTTGATTACTTTTATTTCTGTAGTATTTCTTACCTGAATACTACTGTTAGACCCACCTGAAAAACTTATAGCCATGTTTATTTCATACGGAAGCCCTGAACCGCAACGTAAAAAAAAAAAAATTACGTAAAAAAAAAAAAAAAAAAAAGTAAAAAAAAAAAAATGTAAAAAAAAAAAAAAAAATGCTATCATTTCGAGATTAAAGTCGAAATGTTTCGAGATTAAAGTCGAAATGTTTCGAGATTAAAGTCGAAATGTTTCGAGATTAAAGTCGAAATGTTTCGAGATTAAAGTCGAAATGTTTCGAGATTAAAGTCGAAATGTTTCGAGAATAAAGTCTTCCGTAGAAGTTGTGTGTGTGCTTGCCGTTATTTCACATTGCCGCACAGGCATTCATGCGTGTGCGTGTGTAAATACATGCGCTTGTGAAGTCGAACTGCCGTCTATAATAGACAGACACCGTACGTTCTGGATACATTTTAAGTGCATCATTCTGTATCCAATCATTTGGCCGGATCCCGTGATTTCCTCAAATATAATAACCACTGGTGGTTGAGGAAAGATTCCCTGAAATTATTGTAAAGCGCTTTTAAGTGTAGGCCTACAGTAGACATATGAAAGCGCTATATAAATGCCTCATTCATGCATTCATTCATTCATTCATAAAGCTGGATATCTTGATCCAGTCTGACAGTATATTTTATAAAGTCCTATAGCCTAATGTCATGTTGGTAGACCTGTAGAATATCCCTTTGTTGAAAGCCCAGATAAAAGTAAAAAGCTATTATTTTGTGTAGATCCAGTTTACACACACACACACACACACACACACACACACACACGCATGAATGCCTGTGCGGCAATGTGAAATAACGGCAAGCACACACACAACTTCTACGGAAGACTTTATTCTCGAAAGATTTCGACTTTAATCTCGAAACATTTCGACTTTAATCTCGAAACATTTCGACTTTAATCTCGAAACATTTCGACTTTAATCTCGAAACATTTCGACTTTAATCTCGAAACATTTCGACTTTAATCTCGAAACATTTCGACTTTAATCTCGAAACATTTCGACTTTAATCTCGAAACATTTCGACTTTAATCTCGAAACATTTCGACTTTAATCTCGAAACATTTCGACTTTAATCTCGAAACATTTCGACTTTAATCTCGAAACATTTCGACTTTAATCTCGAAACATTTCGACTTTAATCTCGAAACATTTCGACTTTAATCTCGAAACATTTCGACTTTAATCTCGAAACATTTCGACTTTAATCTCGAAACATTTCGACTTTAATCTCGAAACATTTCGACTTTAATCTCGAAACATTTCGACTTTAATCTCGAAACATTTCGACTTTAATCTCGAAACATTTCGACTTTAATCTCGAAACATTTCGACTTTAATCTCGAAACATTTCGACTTTAATCTCGAAACATTTCGACTTTAATCTCGAAACATTTCGACTTTAATCTCGAAACATTTCGACTTTAATCTCGAAACATTTCGACTTTAATCTCGAAACATTTCGACTTTAATCTCGAAACATTTCGACTTTAATCTCGAAACATTTCGACTTTAATCTCGAAACATTTCGACTTTAATCTCGAAACATTTCGACTTTAATCTCGAAACATTTCGACTTTAATCTCGAAACATTTCGACTTTAATCTCGAAACATTTCGACTTTAATCTCGAAACATTTCGACTTTAATCTCGAAACATTTCGACTTTAATCTCGAAACATTTCGACTTTAATCTCGAAACATTTCGACTTTAATCTCGAAACATTTCGACTTTAATCTCGAAACATTTCGACTTTAATCTCGAAATGATAGCATTTTTTTTTTACATAATTGTTTTTTTTTTTTACGTAATTATATTTTTTTTTTACGGATTTTTTTTTTTTTTTTTTGTTGCGGTTCAGGGCTTCCGTAATTTCATGTCTCTTTATTCAATTGTATTTATTTGAGCTATCATTTGCAATTTGTTTATTTGCTCTTATATTATTACTGACTGTTTACTTTTCGGGGGGGGGGGGGGGTTGTTTTGTTTTTGTAAATTTAGTTTAACAATTTAAATAAAGCCTCCCAGTTGTGTGCAAAAAAACTACAAAAATTATAAATAAAAAAAATTAGATAAATTATCTGTATGGCGGTATGGCAGTTACAATACCCATGGTATTGTAAATGGCATCGAATATTGAGGTAATTCAAGGTATCAAAGTTGGAAAGTTTGGTATCGTGTCGTGACAACAGTAGCAATTAGTTATCAAGATTGTATGCTAATTAGCCAGTTTAATGTATATTTGCTGATCGTGTGGATTCCAGACCATACTGCATTTGTGCTAGGAAATATAAGACCAAGCATTAGGCCAGCTCTCCTCGTTTATGAAACTGCTATATTTGCCAGCTTGGACATTGGGTTACATTGGTTATGGCTTGTGGTGGCAATTATAACTTCCTGTTCTGATGCAGCATGAACTTAAAATTGCAAGCAAGACAATTTTTTTTTAAAGTACTACATAAACCTAATAAGCAATAAACATTCACTAAAATGACCTGTAAAGCCCCATTATGAAAACTGTCACTGAATTATTATGATGAAGTTTTGTAACCTGAGCTGAAAAAAATAAAAAATGTAATTGTGTTCACAGTGGCTACTTTCCCTAATCCCATTCTCCCCATCTCTCTTTCCTTCACTCACTATGTCTTTCACTCTCTCACTCTGTTGATATCAGGTCCACAAGGTGATGATCCGTTTCCAGTTCTTGCCAGACAGGAGTCTCCAGGAGGATATCCCTCTCATTACACACACGCTGCAGATCCAGACACACAACACTCGACATCACTAGAACTCCCCCAGGAGAACCTGATGAAAAAGAGGAGACGCTAACTGCTATACTGAGACAAATGAGGGAGGGGTAGCAAGGACAAAACTGCCCTACAAAGGCAAAAGACTTTAACTCGCTAGAGTGTGGAACTGAGAAAAATTACTTTAAAGATTTTTAGTTGTCCCGCCAAATGAATTCTAGGTAGGACACTGGAAATCTGGCAATTAAATGGTTTAGTAATGGTTTAGTTTAGATTTCAAAAAAATCTTGAGCTCAAACTTGACTTTTGACCACTATTTTAAAGTTACTGTACTCTGCCTTTGTATTGTGTCAGCAAAAAGTGAGAAGTCATGCCAAGGCAAAAGGCAGTAACTTCCACATATTATACATTTTTGGTTGCTGATCACCATTAACAAAATCATTATATTAAGACCTGTATAAAATCTAGTGATCATGGCATTTATTTTGTATGATTTACAATTACGTATAGCCATCTACTTATTGCTATCCTGTGCTTTGGTTGCATTCTGATGGCATGATTAATACATTAGATATGACAAAATACCTCCATAGCGGTAAAGGGTATCTTCAATTGTTACCGAGTGGCATTAGACTTGCTAAGCACGCGTTCAAAATGATCACAATAAAACAGATCCTCGGATCCCTCAGACAGCTAAAACCACTGCATACTGAAAAGACGCAGAACACAAACGTTTGTGCTATAAATGCATTAGTCGTCTAGGTATATGAAGGTATTTTTGGTGCAAATCAACTGAACGCCTGTGACATTGAAATTTGTAGTAGTAGAGAATGTGTATCACAAGAAGTACACATGTTTATCAGTAAATTAAGTTTTAAGAAAGTTTTAAGAGTTGCAAACTTGTAGACTCTTTTTCTCTTCCACAAACACAACACAACAGTTACACCTTCTCAAAATCTTCATTGCAGGTGGACAAACCCTATTCTACTAGTCACAAATTAAGAAACTCGTACACTCACATTTTTGCTACAGTTGCTGCAAATATGGTGCAAAACTCATTTACACACCTGTATCAAAAAATGTGAAATGATTGCTACACAAAGCAATCAAAATTTGATTGCCACACGAAGTGAATGCCAGCAATCATTTAGTCATTAACGAATGCACAAAATGTGCAAACTAATAAAAACATTATGAACTTTCTGAAATGATACACAATTGTATCTACAAGTTGTAGATACTACAACTAGATGTAGATGTTGTAGATGTAGTCTACAAGTTTGCAACTCTTGAAACATTTCTCTCTGTGATTTTTCTCAAAATTTCTCTCAAATTTACGGATACACATACAGTGTGGCTATTCTCTACAACTACAAATTTCAATGTCACAGGCGTTCAGTTGATTTGCACCAAAAATACCTTCATATACCTAGTCGACTAATGCATTTATAGTACGACCTTTTGTGTTCTGCGTCTTTTCAGTATGTGGTAGTTTCAGCGGTCTGCTCTATTATTGTGCTTGTGCACTTCGCTCGTCCCGCGGATTTATTTCCGGACGCTGTGATTGTAGGTATAACCCGCTTGTAACAGCTGGTCTTATGTTGTATGCACCAGTAGGTTTTTTGTTGCTTCATTGTGTTGTATGCACCAATACCCTTGTTGCTTCATTATTAACACTCCCTGTGATATTAGTCCCATATCGGCTCAACCGTGTTCAGGGCGGTACTGAAGGAGCCGGCAAAGTTTTGGCCCTCTGCCAGCTAGATGCATGAGTGTTTCAACCAGGTCCGGTACCCAAACTGGGTGAGGCGGGGCTTTGGTTCTTTGTTGTATTCATCTGCTACGGCATGTGTAACATTTTTCTGTCAACTCTGCATATATCCGTTGCGATCGATATCGCACGTTTGTCGATGGATCGGGTTCAGACCATATAAGTGTTCTGACCGTGTTTGTGCATTACAAAGCTTTGAGGACATCAAAAGTTACAGGGACTGATGGCAGCTGTACAAAGAAAGTACACAGGCTACACTGTAATTTCAATGTTAATTGACAGTAAAACAAAGGCAGAACACCGTACAATCAGATAGGTACAGTAGCATTATTTGATAGAACACTGGCAAAGTAACTTCATATTGACGCACGGCTAAACAAAGGCAGAGTACCGTAACTCAATTTGAGCGTTCCAAAACAAAGCCAATTAGCAGTAACTGGTGTTACGGTGTTCTGCCTTGGTTTCTCATGGGCTTTTGGAAGTTACTGTTAAGACAACCCATTATTTTCTCGAAAAAACAACAGAATTGACTCAAGATACAAGATCCACATGATAAAGGAGGTCTTGAATGTGCCAAAAATATCTATAACTCATTTTCGACCAAAAACGAAGTTACCGTCTTTTGCCTTCGCACGGCAGAAAAGAAAGGGCAAGTAGAAAAAAAAAGATAAAGAGAAAAACAAAGTTTAAAATATTAGCTTTTTTAATGGGAAAAAAATAATCCTTCCTTTTTTGTAGATTTAAAAAAGGAAACATTTTAATCATGTACTGGTCGCTTATTTTGTTGTGCTTGTTTTCATGGTTCAAAAAAGCATTAAAAAAACATAAGTTACATAAAAGTCCAGACAACCCTTGCGCTAGTATATTTCAAGTCATCTGAAGTTATTCAAAAGGTTTGTGTGATGAACTGACTGATTTGTTTTTTATGGATAATCTATGCCTCCAGTAAACTGAATTGCTACAACCAGAGTCATTAAACTGAACCAGAGAACCTGAACGGTAAGATTCATGATCGAATCATTGGATCGGACATACTAATAATGAATAATTATTCGTTACATTTACTCTGCACTCAAAGTGCACTACATATAGAAAGGGGGAATCTCCTCAACCACCAACAATGTGCAGCATCCACCTGGATGACGCGGTGGCAGCCATATTGCGTCAGAACGCCGAACACACACTAGCTTTATTGGTGGAGACATCTGAATCTGACATCTCTATGTCTCTCATGAAAAGAAGTGCTAGTGTTTAAAGACAATTTCAGCTGGTTTCTATTCGATAGCAATTGTATGGAATATGTTTATGACCATTGAGCTTTTGCATGCATTTCTTGCATGTGCTGGAAAGAAAGTGCTGACTTAGAAGTGCTGGTCCCTTCTGTCATTCCATGGAAAAGAGCGACTAGCACATTATAAAAAATAAAAAATATTGTGTTGCACAGAATTAGTGATAAATGTTTGGAAGGGTATGAGGGTGAGTAAAGGATGACATAATTTTCACTTTTAGGGCAACTATCCCTCTAAAAGGATAGAATAATCATAAATCGGGTTGAGAGGGTACTGGATAGACAATGAAATAAATGGAGAGGATGAAAAAGACCTGAAAAAAGAGAGAGAGAGAGAGAGAGAGAGAGAGAGAGAGAGAGAGGCAGAGAAAGAGCGCACAGAAAATTGTCCTCATCGTTCAGTTCTTGGCAGAACATTCCCTCAGGTTACGACAGAGCCAGAAAAGAGAGGGAAACAGAGACTCACAGACACTAAAGCTAATATAATGTTTTGCTTCCTTTTGTTTTTATTGTCTGGCGTTTTTCCCTTCCCCCTTGTCTTTCCCTACTCTGAACAGGAGCTGCACCTTTGACAGACATTGATTTTTGGAAGAACAGACAGATGAGACCCACTGTAGGAATGCAGCCAGGAAAGAGAGAGAGGAAAGGGATACGGGAGACAAGAGGGAGAGAGAGACGATTTCATTTGGTGAAAGCAAGACGGATCATCCAGAAGTGGAGGATCGTTAATGCTAGGCACCAGCGTATAAACACAAGGATAAGGAATAGGTCAACACTGAGGTGAAAGGTCAAACAAGGTCACCTCTGTTTATTCTTAAGTGACTATAAAGGGCATTTTGGACTTCAAAATTGATGCATCAGCTAGAAAAGGGTCTTCAGGGCCAAGAACCTTTGGAGGATAGAGACTACACAAGAACCCCGTTACAAACTGGATTGTAGTCATGCCTATAATATATAGCATATAGTATCACATTCATAAACATTACATATGATGCTAACAATGATTATTTAAAATTTTACTATGAATTTATGACTTTGTGCATCAATATATTAAAGTTATTAATGTCATGCACATTTGAATGTGGGAGGGACAATGAAACATTTAGCAGAAATCTAGTTTAACTGCAGCTTTGATTGAAGTTAAACAAATACTGTATTTTTGTGCAGAGACCATTTTCATTTTCAAATGAAAAATTAGAGCTCAAAAAATTATTGGCAGACCCCTGCTGTACCACCATAGACCCCCTGCTGAAAACCCCCAAGAAAGAATGTGCATACTCAGGACGGTTTTATTTGATACTAGTTTTTTTAATTTTCTGAACAAAAAGGTGCTTATCTGTACAACAGTCTTAGCACCACGTTAAAAATCTAAGATTTCAAGAACACAGATGTTACTTTAAAGCTGCAGTCCGTGACTTTTTGTGTTCCGAATTTACAAAATGTATATAATAAGAGAGTACATCATGAATCCATTTATATTTCATTATTTATATTGGGACTATTTAAGACTGTTTCGGGTCGTACCACTGTGGAGTAACCTGCATGAGTCGTCATACACATAAACAGAGAGAAGTAGCTCTTTCGCAAGACGCATGCAGTTCTGTTTATTAACCGCTAGAGCGCCAAAAGTTACGGACTGCAGTTTTAATGTTACTTGTCAATAAACTTTATTTTTATTATATTACATCTTTAATCTTCAGGGCTCGCAAAATCGATAGCCCGACATCCCAGGACTATTGTGTTTTCCAGTCGGGCTACCAAAATGCATTACGAGCCTGCCTGACGGGCTATCTGAAATAGTGTAATCAAATTCCTCCCTTTATTCACATTGCTGACTAGTTATTTTAAGGAAAAATATGACCGCGCAAGTTTTTGATCATGCTGATTTATCCGCAGCGCAATTTCTCATGAATCTCCATGCCTGCTTTAAGAGAAACACATGATCAGTTGCGTAAGTTTGTTTTAAAAAAATGGGTGGGACAGGTGTGTTAAAAAAAACAAAAAAAAAACATTACCATGTCTAGAAATCAATTTCAATAGTAACGTTACATTGGGTTTAAAGCTGCAGTCGGCAAGTCTGGCAGATTTGGTCGATTAGCCAAAATTTTGAATCTTTACAACTCTCATGCCCCTCCCCACTACCAGCGAGCACCCTCCCATCGAGGTCGTGCTCGTCAGTGCGTCACTGTGCGTGTGTACCTGATTTTCTGTGAACGCGTCCGTCTCTTCAGCATCTATCAACACCATGGACTCGGAGGTAGGCTGCCCTGGCTAATCTATCCATAGATAGCAATAACCGAGGAATTGGAAGCTTGTTAGTAGATTTTCTCTCCGCCATCACGCTTCATGCAATCTCCAGGCGAACTTCAGGCGTGGCGTGTGCATGTGATATTAATGTGCGCGAGTGAGGGGGGATCTGTGGCGTGTGCACGACCTGTGATTGACAGTCAGATCTCACACCCCCCTGCGCTGATTGGACCCGATGATCTGGGAGCGGTGGATTTTTGCAAAACAAATAACACGCTCCAGGTGGAGTTAGAAGCTCGGTTTTTTTTCTAAAACCATCTTATTTATGTTGTTCTGTCGGATTATAGTGTCAATTTCACTGAATATGATCAAAAAAATTTTGCCGACGGCAGCTTTAATTAGTCTTGTAATGAGATCTACTAATATTGTCAATGTCGAGAATTCTCCACAAACTCTGTTTGAGTTCTTCAATGGTCTAGTGGTAGATTTTTTGCCAAGCGTGTCAGAGTTTACGGCTTCTAATCCGCACTCGTATATATATATATATAATTTTTTTTTTTTTTGTCATCAAAGGCGAATATGTTCATCAGTGATTGTATATCAAGCAGGGACAAGTTTGTGTGCGTTTTGTGATTCACCGGAACGAATAGTCTCCGTAACGGCGATAGGTTGAAGAGCGCGTCCGAGTGAAGACTGTGCGCGAGCCACAAGAGAACACTGTATCCTGATAGCAGCGGCAACGAGCGCTCAGCTTGATAAAAAAAACAAAACATTTTAGCACTAGATCTCTTATTTAATAACGAACTCAATTAATGCTCTGCTAGTTAACTGGAGATGTTTCATTTATTTGTATTAGGTACATCCGTGCCTCATAATGTTTCAAAAAGTGGTGGGGGACAATATCGATCCTGAGAAAAAGTGGTGGGGACATGTTCCACCCGTAAATTACGCCTATGCACATGATCAATAAAAATTAAAGCTCCACTTTCACATGAATAATTGACTTTGCGTGTCAGAATGATTCATGTTCCATACAGGTCACACAAATTTCAGTTCAGTTAGGACCAGATGCATATTTGTATTTATGATTCTAATTTGATTATTTTGTATCCAACTGTTGATATTTGTGTTTTGAAAAAGTTTTTGATTGATGTTTTGACTCCTAACCAATTTCCTACATTAAAAATTGTCTTTTTATTTGGGCTGGTAAAATTAATTTCGGGAAACCAAAATCTGAAGAGTTCCTGCCCGAAGGGCTACCAGCGATTTTGAAATTTTGCAAGCCCTGATCTTGTAAAGATACAACAATAATCTTATCATTTTGAAAAATGATTCTCACAATTTTACTACTTTACTACGGTGACCTAGGATTGAAAATAATCCAAGATATTTGAAACTAACAAAGACATTTGCTTTCCTGTTTTTCTACCCCCTCTTTCAACCACAAGGATCATTTGGAGTTCCCAAAGACACAGATAGTGATCAAGGCCTTTAGGCCAAGATGTTTTGGGGGTCGATGAATTGTCACACCTTTAGTATGGTCGGGAAAGTTGTAATTATCTGATTGGTCAGTTTGAATGTCTCACAATTGGGTTTCAGTCACATGGTCAGGAAAGGATAAAAGAAGATTGAAACTGTTGCTCTGGCTCTCTTATTCTCTGGGTCCCTTTCTTGGGGCTCTCTCTCTTTACCTTCTTCTCTCTCTCTTGATTTGGTATTGACTTTGAAGTGCTACAAAATGCAATACAAAATTGTCACTCTCTATAGCAACGCTCTCCTACATATTAAGCTATTGTAACTGTGCTTATTTGCGTCATTGGTATAAGTAGCAGTGGGTGGAATAGACAAGAAATGTACAGTTTTCTACCATCTTGCTAATAACATTTCTTTAGTCATTAGGCAGTCTTGCAGCTTGAACCACTGCAGGAAATCCACCCTTACAGAGATTACCACTTCACCTCAATTTTAGTTTTATTCACATTTATGATTCTCACTACATTAGGGACTGTTCGTTTTTTATTTAAGGGGCCACCGGAGGAGTTTTGAGATCTGTTGTCAAAAAAGACATGACCCTCCCTTCGCCAGCAATACATTTTTCTATGACCCTCCAAAATGTTTGTGAAAAAAGGCATGACCCTCCCCGATAATTTATTGATTAGCCTACTTCTGTACTGGTTTGCGCTTGGCAAAGATGTTCAGATAGCCATTGTTTTTTTTTGTTTGTTTTTTAAACCATAAACTCTTGCTTTCTCATCTTACTAGGGCTGTAACGATAGACCAAACCTACGATTCGGTTCGTATCACGATTTTTGATTTGAAAAAAATCATGTTTTCGGTGCTGATGGTGAACATGTGGGTGGCGCTGCCAATAAAGCATCTAAAAGCTGTCACAAAGAACCAGCAAAAGTAATGATTATTAATATGTCAAATATAGCAAGGAAACATTTTAATTGTTTATTAATAAACAAGTGTTTTCTGTGTCGACTGCAAAGATGAAGTTGACGATGCGTCGCGATCTTCTCAGAACGCACCAGAGAGAAATGCACATTTCATAAGCAGAAAGCAGTCTGTTTTTTTAATTGTTCTGTTTAAAAGTAGACATTTCAAGCTTTCTATATATTTCTCAGGTCTGTGAGGCAAGTAGCATACCTTACGTTGAGTTTCGGTTCATTTATGAGACAAGAGTCCAGTTCACTCGCCCGCGCCTCCGTGATTATCTATTTTCTACTATATTTACTTCTTATTTATTAAATCCAGATGAAACATTGATTAAAATTAAGATACAATTAATAAAAAAACGAAATTCACTTTAAAGAAAGGCTTTGTGCTTTCTGTTTGAGGTCTCTGTGAAATTTTTAAAGTCGCTTTCAGAGCAGTCATGTCCGTAATGGAGAACTGTCACGCCCGTAACATTGTTTTTTTTTTTTTTTTTTTTACATAAATGCGAACACGAAAAATAAAATAAAAATAATATTTTATGTTCTGTGGAGGCCGATCTTTATTCATCCGGTGGGTATATATCTTTTGGTTTGCACAGTGTAATTTATAGAAGAATTACTACAACATATTTTGCCACCTACTGTAAAAGTTAAAGATTTTTTTGTGTCACGTCACATGTGTATTTCCCTCATATTAAATATAAAATTTAATGTGTAGACTGATATTTTTCTAATGTCTTGACTCCTTTATTTTTCTAATGTCTTGACTTCAAAATATTGGTATTAAATGCATTTTCTGAGAATTTATATTTCAAGTTTTGACTGCAAATGTTACGTCTATAACACTGGAATCGCCCAATTTTAACGAATTTATCCTCAACTAGTTTTTGTGGTGTAGGTCTACGTATTTTATTATGTTAACTTAAATAATACTAATAGTAATTTAAAGATGTGGTAGCCCTACATCTTACACATCGTGGAAACAAAATAAGAATGGAACTAAAATATGGTAGTATCGCGCTACAGCGCACATTCTATCAGCAGCAGTTCTGGCGCCTCAGTCGCAATACTGTAAAACTCGACGTTCACATCACATGTTAATGCAGTGGTAGAGTTACACTCACAGGACACTGTGCACTTATTCGCAATCACAAAAGTTCATTATTTGCTCGTGCTTTAAAGCTTTGCCGGGTAAACATTTCATTGGCATTCTGTTCTGACATGATGCATTTTTTCTAAGCGCGAACTGAAGTGCGCGCGCACTGTCAAACAGCGCCAAAACTGGATTTTTGTTGGGTCAGACCCATCTGATATCGAAGGGGGGCTGATAACGCGAGATCAACATGGAGCTAAATGGAAAAAAATATCACCAAACAAGCCACTTTGAAATGTTGCTGTTTTCATGTATATAAAAGTTGGGTGACCCTCCCCCTAGACTAAAAAAAGTTGAATGACCCTCCCCTCAACAAAGAATAAAAAGACATGACCCTCCCCTATTTTCCTCCGGTGGCCCCTTCCATAAATACCGAACGGTCCCTTATGGCCGTTTTTTTTTTTTTACATAACCCAAAATAATGCTGTATTCTTGAGTAAAGCTCACAGCTGGCTGTTCTCTGTGGTTGTTTGTGCATTACTATGTGGTCCTTAGGACCAGTGTTGGGAAAACGTACTGTTAAAAGTAATGCTTTACGTAACTTATTACGTTAGTTACTTTTTATGGAAAGTAATGCATTGTGTTACATTTGCATTACTTTTCCTAACCTGGGATGAGCTTGCTTGTTTGTTTTTTAATAACAAAAAATAACAAAAATAAAAATGTTGGCAAATGTAAAGGTCCTTTCACACCTAATTTGAAATTAATAAGCCTCAGGGAGAAGAAAATGCAAATTCACACCTGCACAGTTGAGGGCGCAGCTCAAACAAATCGTTCAACTGTGCTGCCATTCTGGATTGCAGAAGAATGGTAAGCATTGGTTGTACATAAAAGTAATGCATTACTTTACTAGGTACTTGTAAAAAAATAACTTGAAATCACTAGTTTACTTTGTTTACTGCTCAGGTGTATCAGGTACCTCCTTCAATGTAAGTCTATGAGGCTTTTGCATCAGAGTAGAAGTAGTAGAAGAACATTACTACAAAAATCCCAAGTCTAAGCAGTGATGCTTGCCTTACAGCATAAAAAAAAAAAAAAAAAATTGGAACAAAAAAAACCTGTCAATCTGGAGTCATATAATAAACACATTATTGTCTGATATAAAAGTGACCTGCATAAGTCAAACACACACACACATCCTACGTAAAAACACTAATACGGATAAATAATTGTTCCGTTATCAAGTGCTGATTTTATCGGTTTGTTTTCTCTACTTGTGATGTTAACCAACCAGGATAGGGGCCAAACATTTTTCAACAGCCCTTCTTTTGTCTTCACATTATGTTTTGAATTACTGCAAGCAGCTGAATATTGTCCAAGTTCCTCATCTCTAAAGACCCACTTAACATCATCTCTTTTTCTGATCAAGTTCACCACCTACTTTCAGTACTAAAATTAAAATTCAACTCTATACAATTGAGCTTGCCTTACCTGACAGCGACTGCATCTTAGGATCGATTAGTCATATGGCAATTCTCCATTAGCCCCTTCCTCTGATCTGCACATGCCCTGACCTGACACACAAAGAGCACATATGTACCATTTCTGTTTATGCTCAATTGTCTTTTTTACACAAAAGTAGAGCAAGCACCTTACAGCTGTGGAGAAATCATAGTAATGAGTCCATCTGGATAGCAGACAAAATGCTGCAGGGTGAACAAGGACTGTGAAGTGTGCGAGAAAACACACGATCAAGCGTGTACACACAAACTACAGCTATCAAACACTCATAGGTCTGCTTGAGAGCACACACACTCAGTTATCAATCACAAACACGTCTGTAATAGTCCAGACAAACAAATGTCAGAGCAGACAGCAGCATGGTCAGGTTACTCATCCATCAGACAAATAATGCACTGCTTCACAGATCAGATACCTGAACGAGAACCCTTCAATGGTTCCTGAAACTGGAAAACTACAGCATTTGAGGTTTCTGATGGATTCCTGATGTTAAAGGAGGTTTGATCCACATTTTGCTGCACGTGTATCACAGCTCTATAAACATACAGTTGCCTCCTACATTTGTGTAGACACACACATAACCATTCAAAAGTTTGGCTGTATTAAATTTTCAACAAATGTAAACAATAATATAGCAAAATATTTAAACATTTTTCTATTTAATCCAACTTAATAAATATACATAAATAAACAGAGCTATTATATTCAACTGCTATTTATTTCCAGATAAAACATTTACACAACTGATTAAAACATACATATATAATTAACTGTAAATAGTTCTCTAGTGTTTTTATAGCTAAGTAACGAACTGTGAACACTAACAGTTAGTGGTTAACATTCCTGAGGTAAATGCAACATTTAAGTGATATTGTTTACAAGCGGTTTTATTGAAGTCTTTCCCGCGGTTGAAACACATACTGAGTGATTACATGAGTCATGATATGGATTTCGGTAAGTTGTACTGTATCTTTCAACATACCTTCTGATATTCATGCATGTCATTTGTATTAAAGTGGAAGAAAGACTCACGGTGCTGCTTGAACAGAGGCGCCGATCTGTCACGTCCCATTTAAGAGTGTCAAAACGCCATTTATTGTTTGAATTTCGTGATACAATGTAGGCTACTGAATTTGAAAGCCGAGACTCTGTTTCTTATCAGAAGTAACAGAGCACAAAATCTTTGCGCTTATTGGACGGGAGGCGCTACAAATAATGTTTGTAGAGAAAACCCGTAGATCTGGCAACCCTGGCTTGAACTACGGGTGATTCATAGGGTCAAATAAAGCCTGCATAAGCGTCGCTATTTTTTTACTGTCTTATTGTCGCGTTAACTTGCCCGAAATTCAACACAAGAGAGATTTTCTTCACACATAGAATGAGTTGCAGTCTCTGTATGTTTTTCCGCTCCCTTTTGATTGACAGGATATGTTTCTGCACTGATCATCGGCTGTTTTTAAACAATCGTTAATATATTGTTATATATATATATATATATATATATATATATATATATATATATATATAATTATATAATATAAAATGACAAAATTATATTATATACAATTGTATAAATTAAATATCTATACTGTTTCTTTTTTCCAACAAATATAAATAAAATTTGAATACATAAATTATAATTATATAATATAAAATAACAAAATTAACAAAATTATATTATATAAAATTGTAGCCTATACACATATGCATACAATTTTATATAATATAATTTTGTCATTTTATATTATATAATGTGTGTGTGTGTGTGTGTGTGTGTGTGTGTGTGTGTGTGTGTGTGTGTGTGTGTGTGTGTGTGTGTGTGTGTGTGTGTGTGTTCATATTGTTCATTTTTATATAAATTATATAATTTGAAATTACAAAATTATTAAATTGTGTGTGTGTATATAATGTATGTATATATATATATATATATATATATATATATATATATATACATATACATATATATATATATATATACATATATATATATACATACATTATATATATACATACATTATATATATACATATATATATATATACACACACACACATTTGATTTCTATGTGCTGGGGAAAAAAAGGAACAGAAAAAACACTATAGTTTATCTATAGCAGTTCTTTAAACCTCCAAAACAGCCAGGTTCTTTAAAAAAAAAAAAAAAAAAAAAACTCCCGGCAAACTCTGCAGAGTAAGAATTAATCAGAGAAAGATGTCTAGTTTAATAACAGATTGATACAAAAGAAAAAAGAACTGACTTGCATATAAAATATGAGTTCTACTGACTGAGCTCTGTACAAGCAGACACAACACACAAGCCCTTCTTCCTACAGACCCAGAGGGAGCTGAGACAGTTTTGCATAAGAAAGCAGAGCCACATCTCCCATGTGGCATTGACAGAGCGCCATCTGCTGGTGACAGCAAACAAGCTATGACCTCCATCAGTCACAGCCGGGTCCCATCTGCCACTGAACGATAGTAAGAGACTGGCAAAAAAAAAAGAAAAAAAAGAAAAGGCTGATCAATTGATTACATTAACATATTTCCATGTTTAAATTAATGTATCCAAAAAACTTTTTATTTTTCTTATTTTTTTATTTTATTTTTGAAATAATAATCGATTATAAAATTGATTACTTCTAGTAGTACGGGGCATCAACAGGATCGTCGGCGAAAATACCGTATTTTCCTTAAAACAAGTTCTTGAATGTTTACTGCCTTCTTTATACAGGCCCGAGTGACCCAGGAGTGCTGACAGGTGAATGAATCCATACCCAAAACACTATTCTTCGCCCTCGCTAGGGTCTCATTCACTAATAATTGATTCCACGTTTCTTACATGTGTACTTACCTTTGTTTTAAATGTTTAATGAATATGGATTATTTAAATGAGGGCGCGTTTTCTTCGCAAAACATAGGCGTCGAGCTCTGAATGATTTTGTCTGGAACTGCCAAGGAGTTAAATGTAAATGTAGAGAGAGTTGCCTGGGTAAATGTTGGTTAATGTTGTGTTTGTCTGGAATAAGGTTGGGTTGTTTGCTAGTTTGATAATTCTATGCCTTTTTCACAATCAGAAACAGCCCTTAGGATGGTATAGGCGGAGCTAAGAGATAGGCCCAAGCTAAATTCTGATTGGCTCAGTACACTAGTATTAAAAAAATCATTGGTTAAGAGAAGCCAAATAAGTAATGCTGCATTCACGTGCTATCAGAATTACCGTAAATATGAGTTTCCTACTTAAAAATTGGACATGAACGCCTTCTCAAGTCGTATTTACCTCTGGGAAGCTCGGGGATAATTTTGACGCCCAAGTCCCAGTTGGACGTGCCATAAACTTTATAGTGGAGGGGAGAACGATTGTTGCTCTGACTGGTATTCTCTATTTTATTTTATTTTTTCCCAACAGCTACATAATCTTGTTTTGTAAATAAAATAATTAATATTATATGAATAATCATTTGAAGCGTATTGTACAGCTAAAATAGCCTAATTTGACAGAAATTCCTGAATTAATCGTCAGCAAGCTATCCATAGATAGCGCGGTGATTAGGCTATATTGTTGTTAATGAATGGGACGCTGAATATAATTTTGGTTTAATAAGGTTTCCCAATAAATAGGCAAAAATAAACCTGTTGTTCTCCATGATTCCTGTTCTTTCTGACAACAAAGCACTTGCATCACATCTTAAGAAGTATAGGAAGTGGGAAATTTCCGATTTCACATGAAGGCAACATTTCTTGGTCAAAGTGTTAGTGGGTTTTGGTTCTTTTGTTTTTGGCGAAGTGATCTATAATGCGGTCAAGACCTACCTGGAACTACTTTAGCTTAAAACATTTGTCAACCAATAAAATTGAAGCATTCAACAGCTGAGCAGTATAATTATAATGTATGCACCAAATAGACAAAATATGTAAAATAATCTACAATAATAAATTACATGATTTAAATAATAAATTACATTATTTATTATTTACTTTGTTAAGAATATTATTTCATAATATCATATTGATTACAAAACTTTGTCACCTTGTCTTTTTCATCTTGCTTGAACAGAAAAGGAAAGGACAACTGGCCTTCCTTCAGTGAAATCCAATTAGTCGATGCATCGAGACACATGTTAAAACTAGGTGTAAACAGAAATCTATTTTGGCTGACATCAAGACAGATGTTAATACCAGGTGTAAACAGGGCCTCTGTCGGCCACTCACTGTCCCTGTTTTCGCTTCCATCCTCTCACTATCCCTGTCTGGCTCTGTTCTCACACCATCTCTAGGGAGGCCATGTATGTGTGGAGTGTTTTGATATGAGAACTTATTTCCCTAGTTCCAGTCAGCACGGGGAGACATATCCTCCCTAATATGTACTGTGTGTTATCCTCCACGGGCCCCCCGTAGGCCTCCATGGTAATTTCCATAGTGAATTCATCAAACACGACAGAGAAAAGAAAAGGATAAAGTAAATTCATTAGCCCGATAAGATGACAAATACCTCTTCTCTGAAAGAGAGGGAAATTCTCATTAAAGTTCAGGTCTGTTGTTATTTGCTGTTTGTGGTTACTCAATGATGTGTACACTACTGGTTAAAAGTTTGGGATAATTAAGATTTCATTCCTGTTCAAAAACATATAAATATTTTTAACAGAAGTCTCTTATGCTCACCAAGGTTGCATTTATTTGATCAAAATTACAGTTAAAAACAGTAATATTGTGTAATATTATTACAACTTACAGTCACCGAGGTGTTTTTTTATGGAATAATAATTATTTTAAATGATTTATGCATGCACATCATTATTTTTTAAAATCATGTACTCTCATAATCTTTAATCAAAATAACTTCCCCCTCCCACTTGAAACGACATCTCTTCTCTGATGATGCCTTTTTCGACGCGAGGGCGGGACAACCTGTCAGTCACATGAGATCACAGCAATAGCAAACCACAACAATCCAATCAATTCCAAAGGACAAAATCAAGTTCTGCCTTACATTTTTTCGTGTTCGAGGTGTCGTTTTTGTCACGTTATGCCTGAGCGTGATGTAGATTAAAATGAACAGACTTTATTAGCAGAAAGAGAACTACACCAAACTTAACATAAACGAGAATCGACAAAGGAGCATTGACACATATATACTGACAAACACGGAGAACTAATTAGACCACAGCTGAACAGAATGACTAATCATAATCTGTATCCATAGTAACTAAAGAGTGGTGGTAAACTAGAACAAAGGAGTGGCCAGGTGGTATTGACTCAGAGCACAGCCAGAATGGCTGTCCGCAGTGGAGTGGATGGAGGAAGGAGCCATGATGGTGACTTGGCTGACAGCATCCGGGGGACGATGAAGCCGATAGAAGTGGAGCCCTAGGCGCAGACGGAGAGCAGATGGAACTGAGCGACACTGGTGGCACTGGAGACCTAGACGGAGCCGTAGCAACAAGAGTCCAAAGAGAGACCAGAGTGCCCGAGGACTGAGGCAGAGCCGGTGTGACCGAGGAAGGGCGGAGCCCGCTGAAGCTGAAGGGGTGGAGAGACGGAGCGCAGCGAATGGGTCGTAAATCTGCGGCACAGGCAGGGTGACAGCTGACTTAGGTGAAGCCGGAGGGACGAGGGTCTCTGGTGGAGCCAAGGGACGGAGGAACCAAGTCACAGGCTCCTTTGTCGCAGCGGGCGGAAGCTCTCCGTCTGTGGGGGGCTCTGGCGTAATCTCCGTGGTGCAGGGTGATGGTGGGCTGATCTCTGGGTTATGCTGCATGAATGGTGCTGTCATCTGGGAATAGACACTCTCCAGACATCTAAGGATCGCCTCCCTCCATGTGTTTCCTTCGATGTCTGGGAGGTCTACTGGGTGGTGGTAGTGGGCTCCTATCCAAAATAATTATTTTAGTGTTTTATCGCCATAATTGGTTTAGTGGGCGAGTTGACTGATAAGCCACGGGTAATCTATTAAAAAAGCCCTTCTCAGGCTTGCGCAGGGAATTTATGCATATTCCATGTTGCGGTCGGTTCTTCTGTCACGTTATGCCTGAGCAAGGCAGGATTCAAAGACAAAGATTAAAATGAACAGACTTTATTGTCAGAAAGATAACTACACCAAACTTTACGTAAAGTTGAACGAGAACCGACAAATGAGCATTGACAAGAAAAGTTACAGTATGTGTACTGACAAACAAGAAGATCTAAAGAGTGGCGGGAAATTAGACAAAGGAAACATGTGACTGAAGATAAACAAACTAAGAGTCCATGAAACTGAAAGTCCAAACAACTGTTTTCTTTTTTAATATTTTTAAATGTCATTTATTGCTGTGATTGCAAAGCTGAATTTTTAGCAGCCATTACTCTGGTCTTCAGTGCCTCACTAACCTTCAGAAATCATTGTAATATTACTGAATATACTCAATTATGATCAAAAATTATTGGTGCTCAATCATTAATAATGGATCTTTTTATTATCAATGTAAAAAACAGTTTTTGCTGTTTCTTAAACACCAAATCCGCATATAAGAATAATTTCTGAAGGATCATGTTTCAAGTAAATTTCTGAAGACTGGAGTAATGAAAATTCAGCTTTGCCATCACAAAAATTAATTTCATTCTAAACTATATTTAAATAGAAAACAGTTATTTTAAATTGTGAGCATATTTCACAATATTTCTGTTTCTACTGTATTTTTATCTAATAAATGCATATTAGTGTCGATGTTTTTTTGTTGTTTTTTTTAGCCTTTTCCCCTAAAATTTTGGGGACATTTTAAAAAATACACTGATGCGTAAATCTAACAGTGGATATGTTATGTATTACAGAATTTAATTTCTTGAAGAAAATGTGATTGATGCTTGCCATCACTGCCCCAATGCTAAAGTGTTGTGGTTGTTTGCCATGGTGTTGCCAAGGTGTTTCCGAGTACTGAGGCATTTCCTTAGAAAGTCCCACTAATAATCCTCACTTATAAATTATAACTGCTATAATAACATCAAATATATGAATTATATGAGCTGCACAATTCTGAAAATATTTATTATTATTTTATATTTATTTTCCATTATGCATCATACCAACATAATCAAATAAAATCGAACACAATTCCAACCAAAGTCCATATTTTGTGATGCATCACATCATTTAGTGAAGAATTGAATCTGTATTGAATTGTTGTATTAGTGTCGTAATATTATAAATATTAGCAAATATTTACATCCTATTGGATTGTGAACACTCATTCTATGAGTATAACGACATCTGACTGTAAACCCACGCTGCAAGAAAAGCACAAATACTTACCGTTTATGAAGTTTATGAAATTATAGTGCACGTAAAAATTCCATTACACACTCCATTATGCAAATAGTGCTTCAGTAAATATGATTCAGTAATGTGCCGTTAATCTCTTTTATGCATGCCCATGAAGCAAATTACCAAACATTAATAGCACCAATTCAAGATTCACAACATGTGACCTCTCTCTCTTTTTCTGTCACAGTTTTTTCCCCCTCCCTCTCTGTTTTTCTCGGTGAATTGTGGAATTGTCTCAGGTTATGAATACAGATTCTTGCAGAGAGGTCACGGTTTCTCACAGACCAATGTAATTTAGCAACAAGTCTTCCTGCAGTAATGTGCATGAATAATGCATATGCTACCTGTGTAAGCTAGTTGTAGGGCGACATTAATGTGTTCTAATGGCTGCTTGTGGCGTTTACGGAGATGCTGCATCTTTGACATTCTTAAGTCTGTTACGATGGTGACACTTTTATATTAATGCAAAATAATACTGTTTCATTTGACATTTTGAATAATTTTGCATAGGCTTGCCACGATATATGATACTGACTAGAAATTTTATAATATCAACAGTTCTGGTTTAATTTGATCATTTGAACAGATACATTTTCTGATAGCCTACACCTATAAACAAATTTCCTTGCATTATTGCGTACAGGTAGCCTGGTTAAAACCAGATCATTCTCAGTAGTAACTGAGTTGTGGTCTGGCAAAGCTTCATTAATAACTCATTTCCAAAGGGGCGTCACCAACGGACGTCGCTCAAATGCGTCTGGGCGCAATTGGATAGACCTAAAACCAATCAGAGCGATCGTCATCGTGTAAAGCCATATGCTGCGTCCCAATTCGCCTAAGTTACACTACGCCATAAAAGTATGAACTCTTTTTGTGAAGAAAAGGTATTTACTTTTGAATGTGTAGCAAAAAAGTAGGCAAGCTTTGGGACATACTACTTCGTCATCTTTATCGGACGGATCTGTCGCGTGCATCCTGTCACGTAAACTGCCCTGTCAATCATCTTGTCACAGTTAAAATCCTCTATTAAATCTAATTTAATTTTTCTACCGTTTCGGAGAGAAATGTAGTAGCACGTTAATCTGCCAGTGGGTCTTTCATGGAGACTGTCTGTTTGCAATTTGAATATAATAATGCATTTAAAAGTTGCTGCGCTTCACCAACGGACGTCGCTCAAATGCGTCTGGGCGCAATTGGATAGACCTAAAACCAATCAGAGCGATCGTCATTGTGTAAAGCCCGCCTCAACGTTTCTGATTGGTGCCGCGATTTCGACGGATTAGAAATGGGCTTGAATGAGCTCTTTGCCAGACTACTTGCAGAGCAAATCTAAATTTGCTGAAGTTGTCTGGGTTTTCCCAGGCTAGCATACAGGATCTTGCGCAATAAAATACACTATGCGCTAGGCTAGACCATAGCTCCAAACGACGGTATTACCAGTCAGTTTGAACATGGATACCGAACTGGTGTGAAAATTACATTGTAGCATGTCTAGTGTTGCATTGATATTCATGTAAAATAATACTTTCTTGTAACTTTTACACAAAGAGTGTGCTTATCAGTAGAGCAACTGAGATGCAACATGCTTTACCATTTCCCTACATCTTCTCTGTTGTGTGAATATGAGAAACCAAAGGGTGTTAACAGAACACAGATACTCACCACCCACAGATATAAAAACAAATATTCACTCACACCCTAAATTTGTATTCCCCACATCTGAAGTGTTAATTAATAAGAACGTGACATGACTACAGAATTTACTTGTTGATTTAATTAAGCAATGGTGTGAAAGTATGGCTATGGTTTATGGCAGCTGTCTGGACATCATTCCAGAAACAAAATCATTCACACTGACTGAATCCACAATATCTTTATCCTTTGTGTGATGAAAAGATAAAGATAAAGGTAGGAAGGTAGGAAAAGTAGACCTGGCTGTTGCCTTTGAAACAGTGAATCACAGTAATCAAACAGCTGGGTCTGGGGTGCTTCATGGTTCAGCGTTGGGCTCACTACGATTTTTTATTTTATGTTTTTCAAAGTTTCTTGCTCACCAAGGCTGCATTTATTTGATCAAAAATAAAGTAAAAAATAGTAATATTGTGAAATATTATTACAAATCGAAAATAACTGTTTTCTATTTTAACATATTTCAATATATTAAAAATATATTTAATATTATATTATATAAAGTTATTTTGAAATTTCTATTCATCAAAGAAAAGAAGAAAAAAAAAACATCACGGTTTCCACAAAATTATCAAACAGCAAAAACAGTTTTTAACATTGATAAAAATAAGAATTGTTTCTTGAGCACCAAATTTATTTGAATACGTGAGTAATGGCTGATGAAACTTCAGCTTTGCCATCACAGGAATAAATTACATTTTTAAATATATTCACATAGAAAGCTGCTATGATAAATGGTAATATTTCACAATATTACTGTTTTTATTGTATTTTTGATCAATTAATGCAGCCTTTGGTGAGAATAAGAGACTTTTATATAGAGTCATCATGTTTTAAGTGACAGTACAGTTAAATTCTGTAATCAGCTTTACCTAAGGGTTACTCAGCAGGAAAACAGGAACCTCACACCATAGGTGATCCTCAGCAGAGAGGAAGCGAATTAAATTGACCCTGAGGTGAATTAACACTCCTGCTGCATACAGGAACCCAACTTAGCCTAAATGAATAGGGTGCCGCTCACTGGCTGCTGTATTCATTCCTGATGATTAGTTATTGTCGGTGCTGCCAACACTTTTATGCAAAGCAATTTACTAATTGTGAGGAGCATGTTGAGGTTAACTGCCCTGCACTTACAATCATCACGTTTAAAGCATGGTTTATGGTCAAAGGTATAAGGAAGAAGAACGCAAGTTCAAGGTCGTACAGTCAAAGCAGCTTCCACGATGTGAGATTTCTGTATTCAAAGTCCAGAGTGCCAACCATTTACACCATACAATTATACTAACATACATAGAGGTGATTGTGTGAGAATAGAGCCTGCTCCCCACTTGCTGCAAAGAATAATAAAGTAAAATCAATGTTGAGCGAGTGTGTGTGTGGATAATGGCCACTCTATGCTTTGGTCAGGCCAGCGAATGATTCCACACTGCATCACATCGACTGGCTGCACTCCAGATTACTAATCCTGAACAGCTGCCTGCTGTTAAATTATACACACCGACAGGTGTTAACCACACATACACAAAAAACACAAGCACACACATTTATAAACATGCATGCATAGATCATACATAAACCCACACACATGCATATGCTAGAATATTATGTGTATTGATCATGTATAAAAGGTCCAGTTGCCCGTGGCACATAATATGTGTATATGAGATAATCAGATAACAACATTTGGGGGGCATTGTGTGTTTTTTTTAAAGCCATAATCTTTCTATGAGCTAATTACTCAGGGTTATAGCTAATAGCTGGGTAACCAGGGCAGAATTACGCCCTTTCTGGGTTTGCAAAGACAAAAAAATGAGGCTTGACACATGCATATAATCAAAATGTTTTTTTTCTAGATCAAATGTGCATTTTAAAGAGGCTACATGCAATTTTCTGAAATTTAAACTCGCGACTGACACCTGTGGCCAAAAAACGGAACTGCTCTTCCTTTCTGCTCGCTCTCGTACGTGCACACTTCACAAGTCATCCGCTGCAAAGAAGTCAACATTATGTTTACAGAGGTAAGAACAGTCAAATACATATATTGTTTGAGAAACTAAGTTTGTTTGCTGACTAGCGGTGGTGGCAGAGTGATCTGAAACATTTAACATGAACGCGCTTGACGTCACATCCGCAGACAGCGCGGGAAAAATCCGACCCGACAGAAAATAGGAAAAATAGGATACAGGCTTATATGCACCCACTGTGAGCTGACAAGGTGTCAGTATGCTCATCAGGAGATGTTTGAGTCATAAATGGTCAAATAAAAAGGCTATTGTTACGTTTATTTTGGGGAAAAAGTTGCATGTAGCCTCTTTAAGTACTTAATCAGATTTTTATGGTCAAACAGGATTTGATTAGCATTCCTGGACATTTTTCTTTTCTTTTATGTGACTGCAATACCCGCTCTGCTCAAAAGGGGGAGCTCTTAGTAAAAGCAGCTGTGACAGAGGTCCATGAAAAGAGATGCATGTTTGTTATATGAATCACTGGTTAGATTCTGTAGGGAGTTGATCGATTCTGTCTGGTTCATTTCCAACAAGTTCCAAGGCTAACAGTAAAAGATGCTTTCATAATGAAAGCTTACGAATTCAGATTTGCCAAAGGGTAAACATAAATTGCATCTAAGACCAATTGATTTACTACAGGATAAATAATGAAGGAAAAACAGACAGCGTTAAAGAGATATTTCCAAATTGTTTAATGCAACATTATTGTAAAATCGTAACAGTAAAGTCTGCTGACAAAGAGAAAAATCCTTATAAGGTCCCAAGAAACATTTCACAGTCACTCATGGATAAACCATGGAAAGAGAACCATTCTAGTCCAAGTATTTTGGTGTTCACAATAATGATAACAGACAATCAGACCACCAACAATAGTTTGTATACAATGTGATATCTGTATCAATTAAAACATTCTTACACGCACACACACACACACACACACACACACACACACACACACACACACACACACACACACACACACACACACACACACACACACACACACACACACACACGCATACATTTGCAAATATACAAACAAATCTTGGTTTAATTTTAGGTACATGCAGTGAAATACTGTATAAAAATAGATATTTGAATTGCTTTCTGTACAAACACATATATACACATATATAAATACGGAGTAAAAAAACAAAAACATAAAAGGCATTTACAGTCACATTGTGTTCACTTTTGTACAAAAAGACCAAAATGTCATACCAAGTAAACAATATTAACCGAAAAGCTTCCACATGCGACTCAATCAAGGCTACAGCGCTGAACTCTCTCCCTTTCTCCTCCTTTAAATGATTAGTTCACTCTACGAAAATAGAGCGAACGAAAAAGAATGAGATAGGGAAATGTTCTTTAACAGATTGTTGCTTAGCTCTGGCGTACGTCCTGAAGTAATTTGTTGATTTCGGCAACCAGTTCACTAGCGTCGACAACTTCATGTCTCGTGTCGTTGCGTTTTCCCTGCCGCTGGCTGAGCACGCTCTCCAAGTCGTCCTCTTCGTAGTTCTCTGGAATCTCCTCCATCGCCGGCAGCCATTTTAAATGTGCCTGTGATGCCGCATGATTGGTTGAGCCATGTCCGCTAGTCACGGCACCACCGGGATTCTGAAAGTGAGTATTGGCCGCCCACACCGCAACACCCTGTGGGTAAGAGGAACTGGTAGATGATGCTTTACCAGGCAGGAAGCCCTTTCTAATCTCCATGCCAATGGAGGAAGGGGGCGGGCCGGTGCATTCTTCGAGCTCTCTGACCTCAGCGTAAGAAGTTGGCAGGAGACGTTGGAAGACGTTGTTCATTTCTGACAGCAGAGAGCTGCCGCATTCCTCATCGTTGTCCTTTCCGAAGGTAGAAAAGCTCTTCTTAGCTGAGTCGACTGACTGCTGGTCGTCTTCGAGGACCTGAGGCCTGCTCTCTTCTCCGGGGATGTACATGTTCACACGGTAATCCGAGGACGCCTGAGATGGCATCCAGCACTGGTCAGAGTGACCCAACACACGGCATTCCTCCGTACACAATCTCATGACTGATGAGAGAAAGACAGAGAGACATTTCTCAGTGGGTTTTTAGAAGCAAAATCAAGCGAACTTGGAGTTTAAACACTATCCCCCAGTTTCACACACCAGGCTTAAGCCTAGTCCCAGACTAAAATGCATGTTTGAGCTGTTTTAACTGAAAGCAACTTGCACTGACATTTCTTAAAATATTTCAGTGCCATTGTTTTGTCTTTTTTTTTCAAAGGATCATTTATAAAAGCTACTTAAATGTTCTAATTGAACTAAGACCTAATCCTGGTTTAGTCTAAGCCCTGTCTGTGAAACCAGTCATTTTTAAACTGTATTTTTAATACCACTGTCTAATTTGCATCTATTTTAATTACTAGACATTTTAGAAGAAACATCTGAGACAAAGTTGATACTGTACTTAAATGAAGAAAAAAAAAAATCTCCTGAGCTATGACAAAACAACCTCTGAGCAATGAAATTTCCTCTGGGCATGTGAAAAATGGCAGAAAGGAAAGTGAGGAAAACAAAGGGATGAAAGGGAATGGGAAAACGAAGAGGAATGATAAGGTTAGGAAGTTAGAGAATGGATTTTGGAGGTGGGCGGATGGGTTGGGGAGGGAGCTTGAGAAGCAGAGGAGATTGAGAGTTTGTCATTCTTCCATTCCAGTTTCTCTTGTAGAGGCTGACATCCTTTGTTAAGCTGGATTATTATTCATTACTTTGGCAGTGCTCCCTCGCACAAATCAGATACGACTGAATTTGAATATTAGAGACAAAGCAGCAAGGGAGAAAAACGAAGAGGACAAACTGGAATTGGGATGGAGAAAAAAGCAACTGAGCGAAAATTACAATAAACTACTTTGGTGAGGAAAGGGTGGAACTCTAATCGATGCACACAGGTTGCTTCTTTCTCTCTATAAAAGAGGAAGAGCAGGGCTGAAATAGCGGCCCTCTGGGGAGAAAAGAGAGTGTGTGTATGTGCGGAAGGGGGGTTTAACTGCATTGTGAAAGCAATTACGGTGAATTTTCCTCAGTTCAGATTTTGAAAGCATAGGGCTGTCACTCAGAGGAGAGAATGAATACAGGGAAATAACACTCCAGTCCACGCCTCCACACACACACACACACCCATGCACATACACTGTCTTAAGCTACAGATAAACCAGATTGACACTGCAAAAGGTAGTGGTTACAAAAATAACATGATTTCAAACAAGAACCACGTAATTCATAGGCTTTTTCCTTAATTTTCTCCTGCATATTGAGTGTAAAAGCACAGCGCAGGTCATTTAATTTATTCCTGCACCTGTTTACAACGTAATAAAAGTAAGTCACGGAAGACTGGGTGTTAGACTGCATCATAAATGCAATGTGCTCGATATAATCAAGCTGATGAATGTCATAATTCAGGGTGATAAAAGGTGAGAAGCCACATGAGAGACCAATCAGACTTAATTTCTCACCTGGGTGGAGACGATGGTGTCCATCGCTGTGGAAGAGGTCTCCGAAGCCGTCGCCTAGCAACCGGTCGATGGGCGAATCACGGCCCATCTCGCAGTCGCTGTCGCCCGCATCACTGTCGCCACGCCCACTATCTTTAAGACTGAACTTATCCATGTCCTGGAGGGCGTACCTGCACACACATTCACACAAACAGTTACAGGTTGATCATGATGCTCTGGAGTATACTGTATAAAACTGAATTAAATAAATCACTAAACTCAGTCACCTGATTTAAAGGTGATTTGTAAGAGAAATCAAACATGTAACACATTCAGAATGGCATTACATGTTTAATTATATGAAGTCAGCTAAAATACTCAACTCAAATCATCTATATGCATTGCATACAGTCTATGAACATGCATATGCAAAGCAGACAAGCACATGCCCCACCCATCATTTTACCTTTGTTCAGACTATAATCTTTATTTAACCATCATTTAAACAGATCTATTCAGTGATGTCTCTTTAGCACCATGCATTTATCTCACACCCAAAAAATGTCCTTTAAATATTTTGATTCACATCAGCAGAGGCATGCATGACAAAAAAAGTAAAACTACCTAAAGCTAGTGTTTTTAAATCATCAACGTGACATTGAAATGCATCATTGTATGGAACAATGGTTTTAACAATATGCATGGGATAAAATGACATGATCCAAGAACAAAACGCAGATGAGAGGAAAGAAAAAAAGGCACAGAAAGCAAGCTATGACCTCATGTGAGGAGCAGTCCAATCAGGATCTGCGAACGTGGGTGACCACGGCAACAGGGAAGTTCTGTCCTATTCTACCACAAACATTTTAGAATACCTATCCTCCAATCCGATCGAACCAGCAGCACACAACAGGTTGAGTATCACTACCCATCTACTCTACCATACTATTTAGAGCACATCATGTCCATATAAGGAGTTGGAGCTTGGAGCGAAGTATTTGTTTGTTTGTTTGTAAGTTTACCTGTAGCTGCGAGAGTATTTGTTCCCTCTGAAGCTGGGCCGCGGCTGATACTGACCCTGATGGAGTATTGAGAGGAGCTGTGAGACTTGCTATAGCAAAAACAGATGACATAAATAAAAATAAATACTGATGGAACACGACACTCGTTCACACACGCACACACACGAATGAACAAAATGAAAAGTGTTAGTGCGAGAACAACACACAATGACGTGAATGTTATGTTTACATTGGTGAATGAAAAGATGAGTATAAACAGATGGACAGAGATTTCACAAGCTCTTACTCAAGTGTAAATTACACTGTTTCAATTGGCATTCAAAGACTTGCTTTTACCTCCACAGGGGGCGTGGCATGTGTAAGTTCCAGGGCGAAGTTCTCAGGGATATGATTGGAGGAAATAGTGACCAAGCTGTTTAGCGAATGGCGGCTGTGTTGGCTCTGCCGGCTGCCCATGTGGGCCCGTTCTGGTCCAGGCGAGGAGGTTGGCGAGCGATGGTGCGCCCGGATCGGGAGGGTCCCGTTGACAGTTGGCATCAGGGTGATGTCACCCTTATGGATCTGCCGTGATGGTTTTTTAGGGTGCTGTTGGTAAGTAGACTCAGCCACCCTGCAGTTGTATGAGCGAGTGTCCTTCTTTTCACGTGAGCAGCGAAGGGCAAAGGCCACCATGATGAGAAGTAGAACAGCACATATTGCCCCAAGGGAGATGATGATGATCATTGACACGTCTAGAGGGCCATCTCCAGTTCCTCCACCTGTTAGATGGGGGTTCATGTGGTTCTCAATGTTTTCATAAAGTGAAAGCCTCAGTAGGGCTCTGGCACTAAGGGGTTGGGCACCATGGTCCTGCACTAGGATGGTCAGCTCCACGTGATCCTGTGGAATGTCCTGCATGCTGACATTGGTCCGAATTTCGCATGTTTTAGCATCCATGGCGAAGTAACCTGCCTCGTTGCCTCCTACTACAGAACATGAAAGGTCACCGTTGGTGCCAGCATCACGGTCTATTGCACGGACGACAGTTACAATGTCCCCGACCTCTGCGTATTTGGATACCGGAACATCAGCCGTGTGGTTCCACAGCTGAGGCATCATGATGACTGGTCTGTTGTCATTCTCATCCAAGACGGTCAACACAACGGTCACGTTACTACGCAGCGGAGGACTTCCAGAATCCCGGGCCTGGACTAAGAACGAGATCTGACTTACGTCTTCACGATCAAAAGTACGCAGAGCATAAATGTCTCCGTTAGAGGGGTCAATGGTGACGTAAGTGGAGATGGAGCTCCCATGGATCATACTTTCAAGTATAGAGTAGCTCACTTGTCCATTCGGCCCCAGGTCTGGATCTGAGGCCTTCACAGATGACAGATAAGCTCCTGGTGAGTTATTTTCTGCCTTGGAAATCTCATACCTGCTCTTCTCAAACCTCGGCGCATTGTCGTTCTCATCCTGGACCTGCACAGTGAAGCGTTTGATGGTAGATAAACTTGGAGAGCCTTTATCTTCGCCTATAACGGTCAAGCTGAACTCTGACCTCTTCTCTCTGTCCAGAGTGACATTTGTAACAATCATGTAGTTCTTCTCATATGTCTTCTGCAGCCTGAAATGACCCTGGCCATGGAGACGGCACTCCACCTCTCCATTCAACCCAGAGTCCAGGTCATCTACCCTCACCAGAGCAACAAATGAATCTACAGGAGCTGTCTCTGATATATAAGCTATCTCCTCGTTTCCAGTGGACATTAAATTAATACTAATGTCAGGTTTGTTGTCATTCACGTCCACCACTTTGATTATGACTTTACAGTGTGCTGGCATTGAGTTGGGGCCCATGTCTTGAGCTTGAACATCTATGTCAAACGAATTTGTGCTTTCAAAGTCAACTTTCCTCATCAGTGTCAAATGACCATTATCTGAATTAATTTTAAAGGTCTCTAAAATTTTAGGTGACACGTGACTGCTAAAAGAATATACGATTTTCCCATTGGTCCCTTCATCTGGGTCAGTGGCATTCAGATCAATAAGCAAACTGCCTAAAAGAGAATTTTCAAGCAAATTGATCACATAAGATGGCTTCTCAAATACCGGATTGTTGTCGTTCGAGTCAGCTATGCTGATTTTCAGGAGCGTTGTTCCAAATTTGGGGGGAACGCCCCTGTCTGAGGCAGTGAGCTGGAGTTCATAACTCGCTCGCACCTCTCTATCCAGCTCTTTAAGCACAACGAGCTCCGCGTACTTGGCGCCATCGGTTCTAGTTAGAATATCAATCTTAAAGAAGTCAGATGGGGTCAGAGAGTATGTGTTCAGAGAGTTCTCCCCGACGTCTGGATCGGTGGCGCTGTCAAGGGGAATGCGCGTCCCCACGACGGCGGTTTCGGAGATCTCTATGGGAATGACGGGGCGCGCGAACTGTGGCGCATTATCGTTAATGTCCAAAATCTCCACTTCTATGTGGAACAGCTGTAGGTGCTCCGTGGGGAGGGTGAGGACGTCAAATTCGATAGTGCAGTTAAGATTCTTTTCACACAGTTTCTCGCGGTCTATTTTGGTCCTGATGCTGATCTCTCCATCCTGGTCGCGCACGGAGAGAAGAGACGCGCTGCCGCGCTGCATGGCTCTAAAGCGTAACGGAATCGAGCTCGGAAGTTTGGACAAAACATCAGCGACATCTTCTCGAAGTCTGGCGATTACTGTACCCACCTTCTGCTCTTCGTAAACTTGGTATTTCAGAGTTTTAGCCGAGACGTGTTGTGCCAATGTTACGAGCACAGCAAGTTTGAGTAAAGTGACACAGAACACTGTGCCCTTGCTGGTATCCATGTTGGTTTCCGACAGGCAAAGAAATAAACTCTCAAGAATGATTGTCGCTTCCTTTGTTGTGCTGGCTCAATCCTTCACATGTGTTGTTACGGTCTAAAAAACATCTCCAGATGCGAAAGAAAACGTCTTCTCAAAGGGTTCCGACGTCAAAAATAAGTCTTGACAAATAAACAGAGTGCAGGAGTATAAACAAGCAATGACATTAAAACCAAAAGCGCATATCCCTCTGTCACTAAGGAGAAATCTGTTGCGCGTATCAAGAGACTGGAAGCGCAACCTCCGTCTGGAGAGCCTGTGTGCGCGCGTATCTGTCTCCCGCTGTCTGAAGACACTCTTTGACTGACTAACCCAAAATAGCAAAGCCTCCTTTAGAGCCACGGCTTCAGACAAAACGCTTCTCCTAAATCAAGGGCTGCCCCTTCTCTCTGCGACTGACCATTCAACACAGAGCCACTATAGATCCCAATTAAATGAAGGGGAGAAAGGAAGTGGATAACTCCGCCCTTTAGGGTCTCTCTCTCCCCCTCTCTCTCTCTCTCTCTCTCCTGAACGCGCTTCAACAAAGGATGAGAGAGCAGAATTTAAGAATAACTCGAGCTGAACTTTCCCTCAGGATAAATGCCAATACAATTTATTCACTTATTATTTATCTCTATCTTATATTAAGCATCGTAAAATGTTTGTTTGGTGAATTTGTATACGCTACAGAAAAGATGCATTTATGATATGACCTCATTTATGAATCTAAATGTGTTTGTTGAGACCCACTTTGTTTAAACATCTGTAACTCATTGTTTTTAAGCACTTAATATAAATATAACAATCCCATATTTTCCTGCCATAAATAAAATAGTTTAGAAAGCTTACTTATTCCCAAACTGCATAAATTAACATAATATAAGAAAAGTGCTGTTGTAAAAATGAAAAGATACCATTTAGGGTTCCTGAGATCATCCCCCTGAAGAAACCTATATAGGCCTATGCATCTATAAAAAGAGAGGAACTTGCAAGGTGGAATGCATAAATTCCTCCAAGAACTCCAAAAACACTAATGGTAGCCAATATATAAGTTTCCTAAATGCTCTTCAGAGGATTCTGCCAGTGTGACAATCTTATAAGAACCACTAATAGGATTGTAACACCAGATGAAAACATCAACATTAATTATTATTCACAGAGGGCAGTCTGTTGCTCTGACATATAAAGGGCTGTTGTGCTCATGGGGTCCTATTCCACATTTTAAGCCATGTACATTTCTGTTGGTTCTCCATCATTCGGTGAAAAAATAAAAATAAAATTTGAACTTGATATTGATATTAATAATTATTCAATCCATTAAAAAATAGAAAGACAACACAAAACAAACAAAACCTGGAAGCAAATATAGAACTATAAAACAGATCTAAAACCATGAGAGTGTTTGTGTCTCATGATCATGTCCAATGCCAGTCCAGTAGAAGTATGCTGGAAAGTGTTACAATCCTCCCCATATATGATCAGCCACAAAAGTTCTAATTTAACATATAGGCTACACAAAAAGCTTGTGTGGATGCTATAGATGTTATGTATAAAGACACCCTTGTGATTCAGATCCCAGTTCTTTAACATCCATCAACATGATCAGACTTTTAAACTAGCTTTAAAACACCGGGTACACTGGTGTACAAACAATTTTCACACAGAAATTGCTAGTCAATTTTTTTATTTTTTTTTATTAACGCTTTCCCTGTTTGGGGTTCAAGTATTCTCACGCGATACTGAATCGTCATCTGCCATATATATTTGAGTTTAAGCTGTGTGTCGAATCACTTGTTCTGATGAATGAGTACAAAAAAACTCACTCACGCGCACAAACAGCTATACGCACGTGAATAATACGGTTTTACATGTCTTTTGGTGTGATTCCAGCTAAGTGTATTAACATAACATCCATGCAAGTGCTTAAGAAGAAAGTGCACAGTCTGGACCGGGTCGTCTGGACCGAGTCACTTGCATTTGTGCTTGGGTCATGGTTACTCTTTGAAAGAAAGCTTTCTCCGAGTCTAAACTATAGAGGAAAATTAGTTCAGTTTGAAAGTGTAAAAACGGGGACAATTCAATTGCTCTATCACGCTCACGGGCAAACGGATGAATAAAATACATTAAATGGCCTATTTCCTGACTCTCACTCAAATTCCCATGGTGATATTTTAACCCGTGGAAATGTAGCCAACCATATCAAACGCACAGAAGTTGGGCTTGGATTAATAAAAAGCCCTTTGGCGACAGATTTGACACAAATGCTGCTCCTCTTTTCCCAAGCCTGGAGTTCCATGTGCTTTAACAAACCAAGAGGGCCCATATTGAGACACTGGGGTATTCTGGGGACTGTTTGGGAAAGTGATTACCAGGGATATATCCGCGTTACCAGAAGGCGCACGTTTGACCCCGCCATTTTCTTTTGTTTAGTTTATTCTTTTCATAAGACACCATGTTTGCGAATCGTCTGCATTTCGCCAGACCAATTTTAGCAGGGCGATTTTAACCAGGTTGGATACGGCCGAGCGCTCTCTTTGGCTCCGAAGATTTAATGCAATTACCTCTGCTCTAATCACATTGCCTGAACAAAGACGTCAAAGTCTTTGCTGAATTTCGGGGGTTCTGGAATGCCCGCAGTGTTGCATGAAAAATCACACAGTCTAAAAGAAGTGCGATAAGTAAAAACAGATGCACAGCCTAATGCACTTAGACACGGTTTGGCTTAAAAAAGAAGAAGAAAAAAATCCCTCATCTGACATAACCTATTTAAACTCGCGAACAATGTGATAGTAAAACAAATACATTTAAGTTGAAAGCCAACTCGCGAGGCAGGTGCAACTCGACACATAACCCCGGTTTTAAGCCTTAAACAGTCCCAGACTAAAATGCATGTTTGAGCTGTTTTAACTGAAAGCAACTATCTTAAAATATGTCAGTGCCATTGTTTTGTCTCAAGATGCACACCAGTAATGTTTTTTTTTCTTTCCTTTTTCTAAGGCACGTTTATAAAAGTTAGCCTACTCATATCCTATCTAAACTAAGGCCTAATCCTGGCTTAATCTGAGCCCTGTCTGTGAAACCGGGCTGTACAATAATTTCTAATGCTGTTTTTAGCATTCAAAGAATGCCTATGACTGATTAGGCTCAAATGGAATAATGAACAAGTCATGGAGCAAAGAAACATCTGCATTTTTGGTGGCAGTACAACTTTACTACACCATACGGGACCACTGCGTCTCAATCTCCCTGACAGAGGCGCATCCCTCTATGTGCCATAAAACCAAACCACGGATTCAACTCTTGTCATTGATATTCTGTCCTTTCCCAGTCCAACAATGGCCCCAGCAGGTGGAACGCAGACCAAATGAGGTTGGCTTCCAAAGTCGCGCGCGAACTTTGCTTTTAGTGTTGCTGGAATGCGCGTGAACGAGCGCGCGCTGCCGTTGTAAAGGCACGCGAGCATCTGTCGCCTCGTCTGTCTCATTATCCCTCATTCGATTAGCGCTCTCTCTTTCAAGACGGGCAGCGTCTCGCTTTCTCAATAGACCCCTGGTTACAAAGGTCTCTGACAATGCGCATTGTTATTCATACCGGGCCAAAGAGCAAACCTAGTCCTCTCCCCCTGGTTGGAACGGTACTTTTACTGCTTTATGAGTCGTTGAGCGGGATAACAAGACTCAGGAGCCTGTTTGCTCGCGTGATGCATGTAGTGTTGTTCGTTCTTAAGAGCACTATATTGAGCTTCGTGTCGCGGTGAGGGCGACAAATTTATTGCTGTTCTTTAACAGTAGCCCACTATGGTAACCCAGCCCTGCTATAAAACCACAAGTTAGTGTATGTACAGGCTAATTTGTGGAAATGATATGACAGCTGCACTCGAGGGCCACCCTCAGCTACGCTGTGTTGCTAATGTTGCCAGTGAGAGTTTATGCTTACAGTGCAGAGAGAGCTTAATACTGTCCATTAATATTTGACTGAAATCAAAGTTTGCATATTGTATGAAAAGCCTTGGGTACACAGTTCCCAAGTCAAAAATCCCTTGGAAAGTGATTCCTGCTGAAAATCTATCATCATTTGGAATCAGATCTAAAGTGTATTCTAATGGGAATATCTGTATAAACTGATATTCCCACAGGATTTTTGCTCTATTGGATAGCCTACTGTGAAATCTTTATCAAAACCCACTTGTATTAGAACAATCTTCTTCTGCTACAAAGAAAATGTAATTATATCAGGCTCTAAATGAATAATTTAATGTTTGTTTTTTGTTTTATTATATTGTGAATGTTTTATATATAAATTATACAACAAAACACATCCTTGAAGGTTTTTTTTTTTTTTGGTTTTTTTTTGCAGTTACACATAAAATGATAAATGTACATTTTATTCCATTGGTAATCATAATAGTCGTACTGGGAACCAAGTGTTCAAAATATCTATTTTTTCTTGTTTAATACTGTGCACTACAAAAAAAAAAAAAAAAAAAAAAAAGTACATCTTGTCACTGACAGATCCATTAATGAACTTGTATGTACTATTGGGGTTGTACTGTATATATCCCATAAGGGTGGATAAGGTACAAAAATGTATCTTTTGAGTGTACTGTGTACTGCCCCAGTGACAAGCTGTTGTACCACAACGATTTATTTTATTCTACAGTGTGGTATGTTGCAATCTGTTAGTATCCTATTAGTGAACTTTAGAATTGAGTCAAGTAAGTATTTCTCCTCTCTGTTTTTGCAGAAATGGGTTACCCATAATTCATTGAGTCAATATCATGTACCTGTGCGTGCATGCACGCACACACGCGTGCAAGCACGCACGCACACGCACGCACACACGCGTGCAAGCACGCACGCACACGCACACGCACACGCACACACACACACACACACACACACACACACACACACACACACACACACACACACACACACACACACACACACACACACACACACACACACACACTCACACTGGCAATGAGTAATACCAACCTCTCAGCCCCAGTTCAAGCACCGTCACCCAGAACAAATCACACTGACACTGATGTCTGCTGAGGTGGCTCCTTCTGACGAGTGAGAGAAGGAGAGGGAGAGAGAGAAAGAGAAATACATAAAGATTATAGCTCATTCTCTAATCTCAAATATATATATTTAAATATGTATAGATATATGTATATACATTTGAGAGTCATCAAAAATCTGTCATAATTTACTCACCATTATGCCCTTATATAACCTTACACATATATTTATATGTGTGTGTGAGAGAGTATGTGTGTGTGTTTGTGTGTGTGTGATTAATGATGAACATGATGCTTCAGTTCCCTGATTGGACTCCAATCGTAATGACTGACAGCTCATTTTTGGAGCTGTGATCACCATGGAAACAAATCAGACAACCATAAATGGGATACACGTTGATGGAGTTGTTGCAGTAATGTTTTAATGAAGGTATCAGAATGCAGATGGTATTAGTGCCAACATGTGCAGCAGCAGTTGTAAATGGGTCAATGCCAGAGCTTGGCAGGCAGATGAGCTAAGTAGAGGGAAACAGTGTTTTATTTAGAAAACGTATTCTTAATTGTTTTATGCTTTCTTGACACATTTCAGTGGGCAATCCCCTAGTTAGCCCACAGCATGTATGAAACACCTCCAAATAAAGCTGTTTTCTCAAGGACTGTGTCAATATATAAAGTAATACATCTTTTACAGTTGTGTTAATGGCAGCCGAGGCCTTTACAAGGGTTTAGATCTCAGTAGACTCTCATGTTACATGATTGGAAAAATGTTCTGCTTTTAACAGTCTTTTAAACAAATGAACCACAGTTCTCTCAGGTTTGTAATTTCTGGTGACAGTCTGTTTTCATTACTGCTTTATTCCACCGGGGAGACACGAGCAGGCAAAAATGTGAGTTTTAAAACTACAGCACATGCTAGCCGAAGGCAAGGTAGTTAAACAGCGGGGGCCCGCACTCTTCTGTGTTTCCCGTGTGAGCAAAGGTTCCTGGGTTACATGTATCAGGCGGTCTGTGTATTCTGAAGTTTGTTAGAAGCCAGATTTACAGCTGTGGGTAAAGGAATGGAGAGCAGCTAGGCAGCGGAGAAGTGAGGCTCCTACGGGTAAATTTTGTTTAGGGGTCCCTAGGTGGCTTGGACAAGAGACAGACTTTATCATCCAGCTGCTGCACATTTCTGTTTCTAGATCTTGTCCATGTGTGGGCTGTGCAGTGTGGGTGTGTTTTTGTGGGTGTAGGACAGTACAATGAGAGCCAGGGTAGACAGCATATTTAATTTGATGTGAATTAAAACGATGGATAACAGTACAGTCCGTTCAATATTTTGTAATATCTTGAGGTCCTATAGGTCATGTTCACCAAAGAACACCCTGGCTTTATGAATATTAATGATGCAGTTGTTGTAAATGATTGGCTCAAAAGTGGGCAATAGCCATTTTAGGTTTATCACTTACCGATTTCTTTGTTCGTTAATTTAGTCAACTCCCACTGCATTACAATACAAGTTGCTACAACCTGTCTTTGACATGGCTATTTTTTTTCTTTGCACGGCAGCCAATCAAAATATGGTGGATTAGGAGGTCCACTTAAAAATAAAAAGACATATTTAAAAATATTAAATTCAAAATGTTGTTACAGTAAATGTAACAAAAGCCCAAAAAGTCAGTGGACAATCTTTTTACTTTTTAATTTACTTTCTTAAAGTGTCCCTATGCAGTGTGTAATAGCTGTTTAGTACAACAAATAAAGTTTTTGTCTCCTAAAAGAAAGATTTGATTCTGAACTGCCGAAACAAGTTGTCAGCAATTCCATTCTCAGTTCCTGTTACAAACCTACATTGAATGCCAGCCTATGCTCTTCATTGGCTGCCCGCTAACAATGACTTTGATCCGCCCTCAAACTGTTTTTTAGTTTGGTTTGAAGAGTTTAGTTCATGCTGTCGACATGTCGAGAGGACACTGTTTTGTGCGCTGCAAATCCACTTTGCATGCACTTTCAAAGGACACAAATTGATTCTGTGAAAGCGACGCTATCATTACTGTTCCTATCACTGTGTATTCAAGTGCTGAGGATGCCTCCAGAGCTTTAGTTTCAGACAAGACCACTCACAACAGACTGGCCGTTTGACCAATCAGAGCAGAGTAGGCTCTTGGAAAGGCGGGGTTTAGAGAAACTCAATCCTTTATCAAACCGTTTCAGACACTAGGCGCGTTTCCATTACAGATTTGCGCAAAACTTTTGCGATTTTTTTTTCTAAATGTCGACAAAAAACTATTGCGAAATGACGGCGTTTCCATTAACCGATATTATGCGACTAAAACTAAAACTTTTCCTCTCGCGATAAGTAAAGTCATTCCAAAAATCATGGCAACAGAAGTTGGTAGGTTTATGTGCTATATCCCAGCCACTGCACTGGCCATTATTTGAATCAAAGGAGACGTATGTGTGTTTTCAAAGCATTAATGATAGGGAAAGACCCTTATACTTGAGAGCGGCACATATGAGGTGAGGTGTTTCTCCCTCATTTCTGCTTCGAGGTCTTGATTGTGGCATTTATTTGAGGTTTAGAATCCAGTATTCCTGTAATTATTTTATCTTATATGAATTTAATAAAGAGCTCTGTCTCGCTAGCGGTCTAACCCTAACCCTACCCCAGACCTAAACCTACCCATAACCGAACAAAGCTCTGTGCGTCTCATATTGACGCTAAAGGGTGCCATGTGCGTTTGATGTAGACGAAATGTCAAAAGCGTCAGTATATGACGCCGTAGGATGAGAATGCGTTGCGTATTCTGTCCAAACACACCGCGTCATCTACGTCAGGTGACCTGTAAATGCGCAAAAACTGTTTCCATTGCAGTTTTGCGAAATATTTATTTTTCGAATTGCCTGAAAAACCACCTCATGCGAGCGTAAAAGCGTAAAAAAAATTACGTGTTTCCATTAAGCGTATTTTCAATTCGCAATTTCAATTTGCGCAATTTGAAGGGTAATGGAAACGTGGCTATTGTAAGAAAAGAGTTGATGTGCAATACGTAATGAGAAAATTGAAGTGTTTTTTTTATCTTGGATGCATGTAAATCTATTGAGAACCTATAATATGGTATAATAGGGGCACTTTAAAAGCGTTACTCGTCTTACTGTGAACAATACATCAATGCACATTTATTGATGAATACAAATGAATAAATAATTCAATACAAACTTGTTCCTCCTCTGAAATGATATTGATACAACACACATTATATTTCAACCCCTTCCCTTCAACCACATGTCAAATTAATGATCAAATCATTTCCCAGCAGATAAAATCAAGCTCTATCCTACATGTTTGTGTCTTGTTTTACTAGGAATTATAATACATTCAAAAATAAAATGAGCTAACATCATTTCATATAGACTCTAAGGGATTTGAGCCAGCCATAGATACAGTTCTTTAATAAACTGATTAAAATAAACGATTCACCAATCAATAACCCATTCCTCCAGATGTAGACAGATGGAGAAAGTAGAAGTAGAATGAAAGCAGAATGCATATTAACATTCCTTTATTTAGCTTTACATGTAATTTGTAGAAATCTTAGTTTGAATCATTTGCCGCAGTGGTTGATTGGTTGAGATATGCTTGGCACAGTTTTTTATTAATTAGCAAGATGTTATTTCTTTCCAATACCAACTAACTACACAGATAATCACCCGAGGCATTAAAACAAAACTGCATAATGAGTCTCTTTTTAAATGTGAATTATACAGTAAACATGACCTGAAGGTCAAATACGCTTTGCTGAAACACTGTGTAGATGACATTTCAATATATTATAAAAACAAAATCACCACCAAAATAATATTACCGTGACCCACAGAAAAGTATCTCAATGCATAATATTTCTTATAAACAAAACTTACATAATAGGCAACCTGTAACTAACATGACCTCATTAATGTTTGAGAATAGCAAGCAGTACTTCACTGAGTATAAACTTCAACATTCCTTAAAAGCTATGAAAGTAAAGAAACTGAATGTGTAACACATGAAAACACTGATCATTTTCATGTTTAAGTACATGCAATCATATTAGGCTGCGTTTACACTTGGCATTAACATGCGATCACCGATCAAGCAGATCGGATCATACCTGTTCACATCAAGTGGCTTCTGTATCTGGATAACAGATCGGATCTCGCATTCCCGCAAAAAAAAAAAAAAAAAAAAAAAGGATGGCTCCGGGTGCAAAGTCGACCTGAAGTGGTGGGTTTTCTTTTAAAAACAGTTTTCAATTGGAGTACATTTTACAAATGTCGCAAAATGAGAAGGATGAAGAGGCTGCAAGTACTAATAATGTGGATAGATACCGTAATGGAAACGGTACATGAAACGTATCCGAAAACGTTGCCAGCTGTGGTGGGAAAAATGCGCGTTCTTTACAGAAAATTAATGGTTCTGCAACTTTAGGGTGCGACTGCGAGAGCAAATATTTCAGTTTATTTGCGATGTACTTCGCACTCGACTGTATCGCAAAACCACACGTGCAGCAATTCCTGGAGAGAGGAAGGGGAATAATGACAGTGGGCGGGGTTTTGTATGACGTACACCTGTGAATGCAGACAAGATGGCTGGATTGCCTTTACATTATGAGATCCAATCACAATGTGTCCTCGACTACCTCCGAACCTGGACACGCTGATCGGATAACATTCCGATCAGAAGCGCGTTTACACTTGTCTTTTCAATGCGTATGTGGACAACATCCGGATACAGTTCGCATGTTAATGCCAAGTGTAAACGCAGTCTTTGTCTCAGTGACAGTTCTCTTGGAAATACTGCATCTAAAATATTTCAGCATATCCAATGCAGATGTGGATAAAAATGGCAATGTGCATCATTTACATCAAAATGCTTGGCAGAGGAACATAAACAAATCCTAAGCAGCCAGAACGGCACAGAGAGAACATGCATGCGAGACCACAGCAGCTTATGATGATCTGCAGCGACTGAAGGGGCTTCACTTGAATCACAGCTCTTACATCAGGTCCAACTAAACGTTTTATTCGGAATCGCTATGAGCCTACTGCCAAACCACATCCAAAGGCAACAATTTTGGGAAACATGCATCATTGATCTAATAAAACAAGCTTTCCCTCTTTTGTGTCTCTTCTTCTGGGGTGGTATATGGATCTCTCCTCATCTCGTTATCCATGGTGAAAAGAGTACAGTGATCAGAGCCTCCTTCTGCTCCACTGAGATTGGCATGCTAGATGCCGAATAACAAAAGGGGATGAAATCAAAACACGGCGAGGAAGAAAACAAGAAGTCTCAACCAAACCTTTCACACATATAAAGACCAGAAAACCTGAAAGGCAAAAGGAAAGGAATATTGTTAGTATTAGATACAGTAATACTGGAGCATTCTTTCAAAATAACTGTGTAGCTACAACATTCTTGTCACAAATAATTATTTTGCTTCACAACACAGATTTCACATTAGATTTCAAGTGGCGACTCAACACTGTATGAAATATGTTTAGCACATCTGTTGACCAAATGTCCTTATTTCAACCATTGAAATGAATAACAATTTTTCTAAATGGCTTTGGTTCAGTTCTTTGAATGAGCTTTTTTTCTCATCAAAACAATAAGTTCAGGTCAAATTTGAATTTCTTATTAATTTAAGCAAATTGCACGTGTTTTTGGCACATGTGTGCAAAATAAACAGTAATAAACAATAACTTAACGCACATGGCTTGCTGATCAAAATGGACGAGTTCTAAACATTCATTCATCATGTGAGCCATTACATGCAAAATTATCCATTCTATTATTAAAATCTTTCAGACATAATCCATAAATATGACATAGAATGTTTGTGATGTCTGCTAAATTGGCAGGGCTGCGTTTCCCGATAGCGTTGTCTCTTAGTGCGCTATGAAGACTCTTAAGGTATAACTTAACCAAAGGTATACCATTTCTAGGCGTGTTCCCCGAACCATACCTTAGGAAGCTGCTTAAGATATACCTTCTTACGTGTGATGTTACCCGGTGCTGTCCGTGGCGATGGTGCTGAATTAGTTAATATCGATGGCTCGAGAATCAATTATTCTCTCGTGCAGGGGCTGCTTCACTGCATTATGTGAGAAAGCGGTGTTCTTTATAAAAGAAGCACTTCAGAAATAGTTGAAATTGCATTTATTAGGGCTCATGGGATATTATAAAAAATAAACCAAACTATAATAGCCTAGCCTACATATTTTAAAATTGTATCATATATTGCTGCCATATTTCAAATTTTTACGTGCTTTCTTCTCTTTCCCATTTTTGTTCGCTGAGGTGGAGCTGCGATGAAATATTGTTCTTGTACAGTATATACTTTCCAGCATTTCAGTAATAAAAGTGTACATCTCACGTACGGTGCTCGGCAGTGATCAAAAAGGATTTAAACAGTAAATTTGGAATCTCTTCTTGTAAACTCAGAGATGTGGATTCAGACGGCAATTAAATTACCACACGACCTGTTTGTCAAAAAACAGTAGGTATTCTAATTTGGCCAGGGATTTTTACGAGGGTTGGGTGAGAAAAAACACTGACATTATGGATTCGGACAGCAATAAAATCACAGACTTACCCCTGTAAATGTTTAAAATACCGGACGGGCCCATGAGAAACAATATTAGCATCCGAATAGGACTTAACTGACAGTATGCATTCACTGACATTTGCTGGGACGGCGTGAAATCGAGGTTCTGTGAAGACTTCAGGAGGGCAGTAATCCAGTATTCCTGTAAGCAAGACAAGACTCCGCAGACGGCGCCGTCTTTTAAAACAACTATTTGCTGTTTCGCTACCATAGTTTGAGCAAACTCCCCACCACAATCATTCCTTTTAAATATAATATTAAGCCCAATGGTTTGCCAGCTTATGTACCTTTGGATAATATAATTAAAAATCTAACAACAATCAGTGTAATGACAATTTTATTCTTTGCATGAAAACACTTGAATTCGCCTATTGAACACTGTCTGGGTGTATTAAAACTTCAGAATTATATTCGTGTAGACCTGCAACAGTGATAAGGTAAAGCTAAGAGTGGTCCAGACCAACCTTCCAAACGTATGACTTACAGAAGGTATACTTAACTAAGAACCTTTCGGGAAACGCGTATTAACGATAAGGTACAGCTTAAGGTGTAACTTAAGAACGACGTAGCGTTAAGAAGGTTTCGGGAAACGCAGCCCAGATGTCTATGTGTTTATACTACAGTATTGACTTTTGACCAGGAAACTTGTAGGCCATGTTTACACCTGGTATTAAGACGCGTTTTGGTCGATCGGATCACAAGTAGACGAGGGAGACACATACCCATTTACACCTGGTGTTTTAATCCATCTCTTTTGTCCACTTTAAACCACTTCTGTATTGTGTTCTGTGTAATTGCACTAGAGGGCACTAGGGAGTTCAAGTGCGAAGAAGAAAAAGAGTGAAGAAGAGAGGAAGGAAAAGTAGAGTAGTCATGGTTGATATGAGTTTGTGAAGTAGTGTAAAATAAAGAAGTTAATTCATTCTACTCACCTCGTCTCTACGTTGCTGTTCTAAAGTGAACTGTTTACATATTTCTGAATTAAAATACAACAATTGGCGACGATGGCGAGTCTTCCCACACCTGCTCCGTTTCTGCCATGTGCTTCTGATCCACCGATACCCTTCTGCACGTGGAAAAGAATCTTCGAGAACTACATGCTGGCTATTAACGCGTCAGGAGATTCCTGGGCGGCGGCTCGAAGACGCGCAGTTCTTTTACATTGCTTGGGGACAGAAGGACAACGTATTTTCTACACTTTGCAGAATACGGGTACGACTTATGATGACGCAATGTCCGCGTTGGAAGCGCATTTCATTCCGAAAGTCAACGTGGTTGTTGCACGTCACCAGTTCAGACAGAGAGCTCAACGCGCGGATGAAACGATTGCGCAATACACTTCAGCCTTACGAGAATTGGCAGTTGATTGTGCTTATGGTACAGTAGAGGATGAAATGATTCGGGATCAGCTCATCGAGAAAGCGTACGCTACAACGGTGCGCGAGAAACTTCTACTGGATCAGCCCGCTTCGTTGGAGGCTGCTGTTACTGTTGCGTGCCAGATTGAGCATGCGTTGCACAACGTGAATCTACTTAGAGATACTGCTCCGGTACAGGCGGTGAGTTCAAAGACTTCTCATTACCAAGCGACTTCACAAGATAGACCTAAAATTAAACCGAGTAAACACACGGCGTCACAGCGTGCTTGCTACAGATGCGGCTCTAATAAGCACTTGGCCAACTCATCTGATTGTCCAGCATCTAAAGCTAAATGCAATTCATGTGGCAAAACAGGACATTTTGCGAAAGTATGCCGTTCGACATCATCCGTTCGCGCAGTTCTGCCCGAAGTACAAATATGCAGTATGAACTGTGAAAAATTTGATGACAGGATTAAGTGTTGTGTGCAGATTTCTACTGACACAGGGCAGTCTATGGAGACCGAGTTTGTTGTGGATACAGGCTCTGTAGTTTCGATTTTGCCAGAGACTGTGTACAGGCATTATTTCAGTAAATCTCCACTGTCTGCGCCGAGTGTCCAATTGGTCACGTACATGAGAGGACACATTCCAGTCCTAGGATGTCTTATAGCTAATGTGTCATTGCATGGAGTGTCTGCTACCGTTCCACTCTACGTTGTGAAAAACGGATCTGCCTTATTAGGCATGGATGTGCTTAAAGCACTGAAATGTACAATTAACCATGACTGTACTGTTACTGTTTCTACTGCTTCTGCTTCAGTTCACAGTGTTGCAAATACTGAGCCCGTGGGGTGTGTGAAAGGCTTCGTGCACAAGGTCAAAGCTTGTGATAATGCAGTACCAGTTCAACAAAAACTCCGTCGACTTCCCTTTTCTGTACGTACTGCAGTTTCAGAGGAACTACAATCTCGGCTGAATCAAGGTATTATCGAGCGAATTGATGCTTCTTCCTGGGTTTCGCCAATAGTAGTCACTACAAAGAAAGGTGGAAAAATTAGACTTTGTGTTGATCTTCGTGAACCGAACAAAGCACTGATAGTTGACAAACACCCATTACCTCATATGGACGAGCTGTTGAGTGAGTTGAGGGGTGCAGCTGTATTTTCGACTATTGATTTAACATGCGCGTACCATCAACTACCCTTACATGCTGACAGCCGGGACTTAACTGCCTTCATTACGCATGAGGGCCTTTTCAGATTTCGTCGTGTTCCTTACGGATTAGCTTCTGCTCCTTCAGCTTTCCAGAAAATGATGGAGACGGTTCTAAAAGGTGTTCCAGGTGTAAGAAACTATTTGGACGATATAATAGTTTACGCCGCTTCACAGATTGAACATGACAAAACCCTTCACACTGTCATTCAGAAATTGGCAGATGCTGGGTTGACACTGAACATGCAGAAATGCACATTCAACAAGACCTCCCTCAAATTCCTGGGTCATGTGATCTCAAAAGAAGGAATCTTACCAGATACTGCTCACATCGAAGCTATAGTCGATGCTCCTACTCCACATGATTTATCTTCTCTTCGTTCGTTCCTTGGATTGATCTCGTGGTACAGTAAATTCTTCCCAAACTTTGCCACGGAGGTGGAACCATTACGTGCTCTTTTGAGAAATGCTCCTGAAACTTTGTTTGAATGGACTGCAGAAGCAGACCGATGCTTTAACAAACTGAAAGCTATACTGGTGGAGAGCCCAGTGCTTGCACTTTTTGACCCTTCTCTTCCTACGATCGTATCAACTGATGCTTCGGACTATGGCCTTGGGGGAGTTCTGACACAACTCCATGCAGATGGTGTAGAACACATTGTCGCTTTTGCTTCACGTACGCTTAGCGCGGCCGAGAGAAAATACTCTACAGTGGAAAAAGAGGCTTTAGCTTGCGTGTTCGCTGTAGAGAAATGGCGCCCGTACTTATGGGGTCATCACTTTACGTTACGTACTGACCACAAAGCATTAACTACTTTGCTGGCTACAAAAGGAATTGGACGTGCTGGAATGAGAGTAGCCAGGTGGTCAGCTCGGTTACTGTGTTTTTCGTATGACATTGAATACCGCCCTGGTGCTCAAAACCAGGCCGCAGATTGCTTGTCAAGAATACCCTTACTGGTGACGACTGAGCACATTGAGGAACCAGAAATGGTTGCCGCAGTCCTTGCAGGGTTACATTCAGTATCCATGGAGGATTTCACAAAGGCTTCCGAATCTTGTTCTGAGCTGAGTTTACTTAGAACGCAAATACTGAATGGATGGCCACACAACAAGAAGGAGGTAGACCCAGCTTTATCATCATTCTTTTTCATTCGGGATGAATTGTCCGTATACAACGGATTGATCATACGAGGTGAACATCGTGTCGTTGTTCCTGTTTCTCTTCGTTCAACCCTGGTTAAGCTGGCTCATGAAACACACCAAGGTTTGGTCAGAACCAAACAAAGGCTATGTGAACTGTACTGGTGGCCGAAAATGGATGCGTTAGTTAACTCAGTGATTTCAACCTGTCTTACGTGTCAACTCAACGATAAATCTGCAAAGACAGCTCCTGCTCCATTACAGCCTGTAGATTTGCCGGATGGACCTTGGCAAAAACTGGGTCTTGATATCGTCGGACCTTTCGAACATGCTGTATCAGGTTGTCGTTTCGCAATTTCTTTGGTGGACTATTACAGCAAGTGGCCAGAAGTTGTTTTTTCTTCACATGTCACTACTGAGGTTGTTACGTCTTTCTTACACTCTGTGTTTGCACGAGAAGGAAACCCTTTGTTTGTGGTTACAGACAATGGACCTCAGTTTCTTTCTTCAGTTTTTTCGGATTTCCTTTCTGAACGTGGTATCAAACACCTGCGTACAAGTGTGTATCACCCGCAAGGAAATGGTGCAGTTGAACGTTGGAACAGAGTACTGAAAGAGTGTATCTTATCGGCGGAACAAATGAGAAAAGCTTGGAGACCGTCAGTAGTTGAGTTTCTCCAGAGTTACCGTGCTACTCCTCATGCTACTACCGGTGTATCCCCATCTGTCCTGGGGTGCGTTTCCCGAAAGCATCGTTAGCCAACTATGGTCGCAGGTTCCGTCGTTATCAGCATAGTTCAACGAGTCGGTGTTTCCCGAAACCATCATTCCAACAAACATTCGCACATGTGGACTTAATAAATCCTAATCTTGAGCAAAATAAGCAAGATGACATTCAGTAAAACCTGTGTTTTTTGTTTAGAATACATACAAATGTCATTTACGTCTTTGAGTTTGTCAAGAGATTTAAAGCACCGTTTTTGAAGACTGTGCATGTGCTAACGTTCTAACGAGCCTATGATTGAATCTGGAAATAAAGCGAAATAACTGAGAAAAATGAATAGTCCTTAGATACCATGTCTGTAATTTATATCAAAACATATAGCATTATTTCGACCTCCAACAGTTTCATTAAAAGAAGTTATTACTCCACCACGTGCGTGACGTCATAAACCAACAAACGACCACTTTGCGACAATATGGTTTCGGGAAATAGTCGTGACTAGCTAGTTGATTTCTTCAACGATGCATCGTACTATGGTAGTGAAGCATCGAGTTATGTCGTTGTATGGGAAATGCACCCCATTGGGTCAGGTGGTCTTTTGTGGCTGTTCGAACTCATTCGACCACGAGCATCTATGGTACGAAAGCAATGAGCGTCTACGATACGAACGAAAGTGTGACGACCTCTTGTGATACGAATCCGATCGACTAATACATAGACTGTAAACAAATATGGACGTAGTGTCTGTGACATCACCCGTAGGTTTCTGAAGAACATTCTTGAAACCCAAAGTGGGCAAAGCCGGCCGTCGCCATCTTTGCAGCGCATCGCCGCGCGTCACTCCCGGATAAACGAAAATGGGCAAAAAGGTGAGATTAGCTGAGGTGATGGGACGGCTAACAGACAGCAGACAAACGGCTAGTAGTGACAGCAGCGGCAATCCACCTGTCACTCAAGTGGCCACACCCTTAATTATACAAATCTTTAAGGCTTAATATAATTTAAATGGATGAGTTATAAAAAAATTCACCCTCCTCACAGTTGTCATGAAGGGACAAATTAGCTATATAGACCAAAACAACTTTTTGCACCAGGCTATAATTTTTTTTTTTTTTCTGCTGTAAAGCTGGGTATTTTAATATGGGGGGTGTATGGGATTGACTCTCTTTTGCAGCCTGTCTCTAGCGGCCAGTCGATGAATTGCAGTTTAAGTCACTTCCGTGTTGGTTTCAAGAGAGAGACAGGAAGGTTGCCGCTTGACTAAAACGCATCTTAATACCAGGTGTAAACAGGGCCATAATAGCATTACTAAGCAGTCAGAGTCAACAAAAAAGGGAAAGATTTTTTTATAGGGTTGAATCCCATGGTGAAAAAAAAAAAACATAAACATGGCTCACATAATGACAAAATATCTTTTCATTTTGGAAGCATAAATTAGTTTTGAATCATAAATTAAATGTTTTGGGTGACTTTAATTTTTGCAGTCATGCAATAGAATTGTGAGGTCCCATACAACAGTTGTGACAATTGCACTCACATTTTAGAGATAAAGAGATAAAGAAAAACAATTAGCCAACATGGTGCCTATACTGCATGGATACCAAAATATGCTAAATAATGTTTAGAAGTCTCATGAATTTTGATCGTTTCATTCCCAAGTCAGTCCGTAATCAAATTATGGTCAAATTACTGCCATTTAGTATTAGATTATTTTACTGAATGCGTTAATAGCACTAATATTCCCTCTTCCAGCACTTGTTCGCAAAGTTCCACTGCCACCGTTTCTCAACTGTATGTTTCCAATCAGGCTGGAACACACAGGGCTGTAGCTGATAAGATACAGGTGATAAGACTCCATTTTGTTATCTTTACCTCCCCCCACGTTCTCCTGCCCTATTTGCCCACACCGCCTTACTGATTGATGAATGGTAGCTAGCATGGCCAGATGCTAGCAGCTGATAGCGCTTCCATCACAGGCATGGCTGAACTCTCTCTACCTTAAGATGTTTCACAGAGATAGCATATGGAGGTGTTGGGCTATGATAGAGCTTGCAGTCTCTATTGTAGTTTCACTGAAACACACATGCTAACAGATGTTAGCAGACTGATAGTATTAGCATCACTGTTGTCTACCAGCTGCTGATGAATTGGGGCAGAAGTGAGCTACTGTTAGTACTGGCACGGACATGCTTACTTCAGGATCACATGCTCACTGCATTCAATTGCAAGATATAAAGTCTTACTGTGAGATATAAAGTTGCAAGACTACAATTATTTGTATTACTGTTAAACTAATGTAAAAATAAATGTATAGTAGTGGGCAAAAGTGATGTACTGAATGGATATTTGCTTTTAATGACACTTAATGACAGTTTCAGTTAAACAATCATGATATGATGAGTATGATATATTGGGAAGAAGAATACACCAAACTTGGTTAAGTTATTAAAAGAACAAAAGGATTTGGCAAGAAAGGCAATCTGCAGCATTTCATGGAATATGGGTTAGTATAAAAAAGCATATAACTACAGTATTCAACATTTGAAGTGGATCAAAAATGTTCATCAAAGTTGTCCTATAAGACAAGAACGGGTATTGTTCAAAATTCATGTATAACTTTGATGAAAGGTTTTGATCCACTTCAAATGTTGACTATATATAAAAGTACAGAAAAACAAAAAGCTCACAGAAAATAAAGCATACATTGACTACAATGCAGAGGTTGCAGATGATAGCTCCTTCCATCTGGCCATTTTCACTGAAACCCACAAAATAACATCTAATAATATACCATATACCTGCCACATATTGTGATTTATTGAATTATAGGCTGGGAATAATGATTAAAAGCTTGGTATGACCACTTGGTCAAAAATGAAAACACAATTTGGTGTGTTTTATTGCATCATGACAAATGACACAATTGAAACATGGAATGCGTGCATTAGTTTTACACTTCAGACACAACTTCACAACATGCATACAACAAATATTTAATACAAACTTTGAAGAAAGTGCAAAGAAGCCACTTTTCCTAGGTCGGACATCACTTTTGGCCACTATTGTATATACATTTCCATATTTCTACAGTACATGGGGCCTCTTTCCAAGTATTTAAATTATATTTATATAGCCTATTATTAAAACTTAGAAAATGGACTGTAGACAGAAAGACATATAGACAGACAAAATACTAGATAGAATGTTACATTATCCCAGACAGACCACATACATATAAAAAAAATGAGTGATTAAATATTACACATGTGGAAGGGTCACATCTCCTCAGTGTCGGTGTGTTTGATGACCTCCAGGCTTTTGAACGCGTCACACAAACAAAATCCTTTAATAGGCCCGAGTGGAGAAAGGAGAGAGGAGAGGGACAAAGACCGATAATAGCAGCTTTTTCCCTCTCATTTTTTTTCTCCTCCTCTGTGGGGGGTAAAGATCTTTCAGTCTAACTTGTTGAAGTGCTGAGAGAGAGAGAGAGTGATTAGAGGAACCCACCGTTAATTAAAGCGAAATAGAAAAGAAAGAGTGAAATTAAACCTGCTGCGATGAATACTCCATTAACTATGAAAAGTGAGTGAGGGTGGAGAAAGAGAGAGAAAAAGATGGCATGAAAAAGACAGTCAATTTTCACATCTAGAAGGGTACTGTGACATGGTATTTTTTCACCCAACTTGTGGAAAATCGAAATTGCACTTGCAAATTAGTCCTTAAGAACAGAAAAGGCTGTTCTCCGAGTGTTAATGCTGTGACAGGGTGAGCTCAGGTTGCTGGAAATACTTCTATCTATCTATCTATCTATCTATCTATCTATCTATCTATCTATCTATCTATCTATCTATCTATCTATCTATCTATCTATCTATCTATCTATCTATCTATCTATCTATCTATCTATCTATCTATCTATCTATCTATCTATCTATCCATCCATCCATCCATCCATCCATCCATCCATCCATCCATCCATCCATCCAGGATCAAGGAAAGCTGAAATAAAATAAAATTAGAAGATCACACACTTGACTTGAAGTAGTCTGTTGAATATTGAGTTTCTCTGTGTCTAGAGATCAGGCCTCACCACGGTCCACTAACCTCAGAGCTGCATTGCAAATATTGGGCATCATCTCTTTGACATCAAAACAACGCTTTATTCCTACAGATCAGGGAAACTCTTGCTTTATTTAGACTATATAAAATATTAATATGCTTACAGCTCAAAAAAAAAAAAAAAAAAAAAAATCTATAAAGAGTATTTAAAGGTAAAAACTCTAAGAAGTTAATAGCCAGCGATGTACAAATCCTTCTGCTAAACAGAGTTAAACGGAAGCATTGCTTTACCTAAATATGTTGTTCTACCTAAATGTACTGAACCATGTTTTTTCTCAACATCACGCAGATCTCATCAGCAGGGTTTGATCTCTGTGTAACGTTGTTTTCCATCTCTTTCTCTCTCTCTCTCTCTGTGCTGTCTCACAGCTACTTCCTCTTGCTTTCATCTGTGGCGCTGTCAGGAGACTGCTGCAATAGCTACATGTGTGTTGCGTTTAGCACCCTCATTAACCACGCTTTTGTTTTGCCGCACCGTGTTCAGACTTTACGCTTTTGAGAGAACACAAAATAACAAGGGAGGGGGGGGGGGGGGGGGGACAACATTCTTTGAGCGATTAAATCTTTTCTCACCTCTCAATTCACTGCCAACGGCTGAGCCAGAAATAAGGGATCATACAGACATAGAGAGAGAGAAAGGGAAGGAATATATGGAAAGTTGTAGCATCGTGCTGTTTGATCTGATGAGAGCTGATGGAAATGGGTCAGGATGGGTAGTCATGTAGGGCTGTGTATCTTTTTGTCCTCCGGTGTGTGAGTGACCTGTTGGGGCTCGGTGCACAGGTTTCACACCCTTAGGGTGAGCACACACTCCTACTATTTGTCAAATGCAGTCAGATGCCCGACCATGCAAGAAAACACACATGTATGTTTTATGAAACAACAACATCACTATCACGTCACCTTGAGAAATCATCCCGGGGTTATTAGAGTTTATGTGTTTATTACTAATTTAGCTTAGAGCATACACATGGACTTATATGAGACCTATGCTGCTGTAAAAACAAATGTGGTATTTCCATATGTTTAAATGGAGGAGTGTATAATTATAGGTAACACAGATCAGCATGTTTAGCTTGTAAATCACCAAAAATATTGTGTTACGGTAAGGTAGAATTTCCTTAGGGAAAGTTGCAAACACTTATATTATCCGAATTCAAGCATAATATGATTAGCTATATTTTCTGCCAAAATGACTTAGTGGTAGAGTCAGTTGTGAACTCTAAAGTCTAACTCTAACTCTGTGTTTAGCTCCACTTTTAGACATACACTGGCTAAAGCACGTCCCCTTGGGGGAATCCCCGCCACCATTTTGAAGTGCGTTCAACTTTGACAAGTGGTTGAGGGAAGTTTATTTGGACAGACCCTCGACCCCTCGATTTTGACAGAGGGAGTGATTCTACTCATATGTCCACTTCAGGCAGTTCCATAGACTACAATGCAACACGATTGTGACGACTAAATAGCAGCTCGCAGCGCTCACTTAATTTACCCACACACACGATTCAAACGATGGAGAGAAAAGTATTTTACTAGTGTAAGTTAAGTTAGGTCAATTAAGTAGTTTAGAGGAGTTATACTGAGATAAAACAGCATGGATCCACAGCAGATTTCAAGTCATCAAGGGCTTTAGGGTGTTCCATTCAACCCATTGCAAGGGTTCCGCCAGTAGTGGGTACTCATGCATTGTAAGCAATGTTGTACATCTGAGTGAACAAGATGGAAGGAAGTTGCAAGGGAAGGGCATAAAAAAGTGGACTTAAATGCACAGTATGTACGATTTTTGGATTAAAATATCCCAAAAGCACTAAAACAATATCAATCTGCGTTACCCTCAATATCCGGTTTTACCATGGAAACACCAAAGACGCTTTAATATATTATGTGTTTTATTAGACAGATGAGCAACTGTTTGGATACATTTATCGACAGAAAACTAAGCATTGCTATATAGCTTAACACGTTAGTCTTATTGTTTGAATCTCCTGTTTTTTTGATTTACAGTGAGTAACATGTTTGTACCATGCCTCAAAGACAACATTATTTTGTCAAGTGGCTAACACGGCATAATCAGAAAGAGCTTTATTTGTAGTAACAGTAGTAGAGCATTTTTGCTGCCATTTTAAAATTAATTTCATGCCATTTAGCAACACAAGTCATCCAGCTTTTATTAATGTGATATTCTAATATCAATCTATTTTACTGTAATGTGAAACAAGTAGAGTAACGTATAACATAACTTTTAACACAGTCAAATGTTTTTTTTAGCATGATTGTTTTGACCAAGTTAAAACAGCACTGCATTTCCCTACAATTTTAATTTGTCAAATAAAGTGACTATGATTAGTAATTCAGCACTTGCATGAAATAAAATGAAGTGAATTTAAGTGATCAAACATAACTGTAACAAATTTCAATATCAGACAAGAAGGAGGCAGCAACCGACAAACATTAAATGCAACTTTAATCATAAAATAAACAACAAAATAAAAGGAGCAGCAGTGGCCGACTGCAGCATATAAGTGAAATAAAAACTCTGGAGATCCTCCATGGGACTCGAGGCCGGTGTGATTCGCAAGTGTCTCTCATTAGCATTCACTCCACCAGCCTCATTCCGCTCCCAAGGCTCACGGCCCCGCCCTGCTTCATACCACAGAAACATTAATAAAGCTTTAAAACATTAGCTCATCCATGAACATGATTTCATTATCTTGGGAGATGGGTCGGATTGCTTCCATTGGCTGTGGAGGTGAAGATGACAACTCCCATGATTCCAAGCTCATTCACGGCATCATCAAGCTACACCTTTGACACTGTTTTGAATAAGCAATCTTTAGCGACGAAACTTAAATATTGTGCCTTTAAATGCTTTAAAAGTTAATGACTCATCAAAAAGAACCAGTTCAAAAGAGTAATTTCTTCATGTATCGGCCATCACAGCTCTTGTTATGTTCCTTGTTGTGTGTATAAAACACATGGCAGAGTTTTCCCAACTAGATTTTACAATCTTTTATTTTTGCAATCTCATCTTTTTTTGTGTGTGCACCATTTTAGTCACATTATGCATTTTAAATGAGAATTCAAAACTCAAATGATTTGTTTGAAATTATTTGTCAGCTCATAGGGAGTTTGATCAGTGTGTGTGATGTTGAAGCTAAAAATTCATGTTTCAATTCTTCCTTCCTCCTCTTTCCCCCATTTTGTGAGTTGTAAGAGCCAGAAATAAAATCAATTTCATGTGCTGCTGAAGCTTTAGATCTTTTTCATTACTCTCTGTTCTTCTCGCTGTCTTCCTTGCTCTTAGTGGGGGTCTTTTGGTGGAGCCATATGGTGAGTGAGAGCGGATCGGGGAGGTTGATGGGTGTTTCACCCCAACACAAAAGCGGGGGGCCTGCTGAATGATGCCCATGAATGCATGAGGACAAGCAGGGTGAAAAGGAACCTGTGGCTGTGTCATAAAGGAGCGCCGGGGGAGGGCCCCCATATGACATCACAAAAAAGAGACAAAAGAGTTTAGCAGGTCTTTCTCCTCGGTGCACTCCACCCCCTGCCAGAAAGCACCAGCTAATTATCCACCGTCCTGACAGGAGGGAGTGTGTTTGCATGCATGCGTGTATCTAGACTGAGATTGAGCAGCCGGGTTCACATGCTTTTGGCACCATCTAAAAAAGAACATCTCCACCGCTCTGATGGATGAGGTTTTGTATGCATGTGCATGTGATTGTTTCAAAATGTTGCATAAGATATGAGACGCCTCTTTACTTCTAAACACTCATTAAAACAATCTATGCCTTTACAGCAATAATATGAAACTAGATTGACTGAAGAAAATGTGAGTGGTGCTTGACTGTCAAAGCTCACCATGGTGGTATATGTGGCAATTTTATATTCACATATAAATAACATTTTGTGTGTGTGTGTTGGGGCGCTTTACAATGTTTGCAGTACTGGTAGATATACAAACCACTAGGCTATATCAAATTGGGCAAGCAGAGAAGAAAAAAAAAAAGGTGAAGGTGTTCTGAGTCTTGGTTCATTGTTATGTGGTTAGTAAGCTGTTGCTAGGGTGTTCTTGGTGGTTGCTAGGTGGCCGCCACTAGCAAACCATACTAAAATTAAATAAGAATACTGTGTTTGTATGCAATAAGCGTCCTGGTCTCGGATCGCAATGATTGCTAAGCAGCTTTCTATGAGAGAGCGAGGCCAAACAATGATCGTATTCAGTGGTCAAACCCCTTTTTTCTCCTCTGTCCAGCTCTAAAACACATCTGTTTTCACGGTACTTGAGTGACACACTATTGCCAACTCCCTTTCAGTCGTATCCCTCCCACTCTCTTTCGAATGATGATGTTGGGTATGAATGTGCTACAGCACTAAAGGGAGAAGAACATTTGGTGAGGGGTTTGGGTAAAAGAGCTCCCCATTCATACACACATCATTACCCCTGCAAACATTCATTCTACAGATGGACTCTCTGAAAACACATGCACACACCCTGTATTGTCCAATCATATACTTTCTCTCTCTCTCTCATTCCCCTGTTTTGCATCTCAAATGAATTTATATCCCTTTTAAGAGTCAAATGGCTAATCTGAAGATTAAGTTTATTACAGAACTTTTCTATGCCTTGGAGCTCTTTTCAGTTATATGTATACGTACACATATATGTATTGAAAGATTTGCAAGGCTGGAACCCAAATTTCTAACGAGCACCACAGCTCAACATTCCATGTGCACATAACCACTAGACTACAGATCTGATGTTCAAAAGTATCTTGGTCTGCCCAAAGTGAATAATGTACCATTTTTTCCCCCATTCTAAAAACACTTTTACATTTTCTGAAGAATGGTGTTATGGGTGATAGATGTTTTGAATAGAATGTGAATCTTTGAATAGAATGTTCTTAAAGAAGTCAAGAAGTCTTTATTATATTGTGGTCTACAGATATGGCACAGGACCTATCTTTAATTTAAGTCAATTAAATTATTGCCACGCAAAAAAGTTAATTCACTTGTACAAATGTTCAGTGACCAAATAATGAAATCATGTGACTGAAGACTGAAGTATTGGTAATTTATTAAAGGGATAAATTGCATTTTAAATTTATTTTAAATTGTAATAATTCACAATATTACTATGTTTACTATTTCTGATCAAATAAATGCAGCCTTGCTATTTCAAAAATATTTAAAAAGCTTAACAACCCAAATCTTTGAATGGTAGTGTAAATTTTAAATTCAAAACTGTTTTTAAAATGCATTTTCAATTAAATTCTGAATGATGCACAACCATTTTAATAATAGTGATGCCTTAAAAATAACCAATAATAAACTGTCTCATGTGCATTTTCATTGTGAAACGATACTTCTATCCTTCAAATGGCTGACACAACACTTTATCTCAGAAGATAAAAAAGTCCAAAACACACTTAAACTCCCTCAAGTCCCTCTTAGCATCAAAACTTTTCAGGTTCTTTCTCTGAATGCATATCAAAATAATGACCATGCCTGGCAGTGAGAAGAGGCCTGGGCCATTGTTGGGGTTGTCAGGGAGGTCTCATTAAAAGGGACCAGTGGACAAATGGGGCGCCTGTAGGCCTTTGCCTGAATGGAATACCCTCACACTAAACTTCCACTCCATCACTCCGGGACCCTTATGGCTCAGCAAACCCCTCCCAATGGTCTCAATCTAAATCTGCTGTAGCAGAAAAGACCAGTGCAGGAATGAAATATTGGTCGCTCCTCCCAACCTTTTGTTTGGACGGGACAGTTGGATGGTGAGGTCTGGAATGCTAAGCTGGAGGTTCTTTATTAGGTTCACTGATGGGTCATACCAACTTTTCAAGGGGTGATTTACATCATTGGTGGCCTGTTCTATGGATCCGGATCTATGAAGGATGGTTTGGATATGCGGGTGCGATCTGGGGCAGCAGCCAGAAATAGATTTGAAAATGGAGAGCGTGATATGTTTCACCGCTCATGCCATGCTAAAATAAGTTGCTCTTTTCGGGGTGCAAATTAACTGTCAGGGATTCTGAGACAAAACTATTTCGGCAGCCGCAATAGTGCAGTGTTAAATGCTTTTGCTCCCTGTTCTTGCCTGACATTTACAGATAAACGCAAAACCCTTACAAAAATAGCCATTAAAAAGATCAAGTCTTCCAAAATTCAGCATTTTGAACTTTTGGATGTGTTCTGCCCTCTAACAACAAATGGTCTTTTAGTATTTATTTTTAATTCACCCCCCCTTCCTCCATCTCAAAGAATGCTGGGAAATTCTAACTTTACTAAATATAGCTGCTATGACTGTGATCAGAGTAACAAAAAACATGTGTGCATTTTCACTTAGTTTTTTGGTATGAAAGGATGTTGTTTTTACCCTCTCGCTGCCGTGGCGAACTGAGTGGGTGATGGGATGGATCCCATTCAGGAAGTCCCATGACCTTTGTGTGTCAATGTACACAAACTGAAAAATGGTAGTGTGTCTGTTATGCTGATGCATTCTACTGGTGACCTGTTTGGGTTATGTGTACTTCTTGTCATCATCAAATTGTCCACATAGTGATGTAAATGACTCACTTTAGGACACAGACAAGTGTGTGTGGGGTTATTCAGAAGAAACTTTTATGTAATCCCAGATGTTGATCCAGGTCCAGCCTCTGTGGGGGGGAAATGTGTCACCTCGACTTTCCTTTCCATTCCCTAAAGATGCTATTGAATGCAGGCATGCATCACAATGAGAAATTGAAAGCATGGTTCCCGTACAGCTCCCTGCAGTGCATTACAGAACTTAAATAAGCATTCCCTAGTTTGCTGGCTCAAGCAGTTTACTTCACTTTATTGTTTTAAAGTTTAATGTATATTTTTTGAGAATACCTTTTTGTTCTGGGTAAGGAAAAAAAGCATTGGCCTTAATGGGGTCATGATGGAGCCATTCATTTTATGGACATAAATGTCAGCAGTAATAAAAGTTGTTAGAGCGCGATATCAATCTTCAGCGTGTTTTGATATTTTGGTGCAATATCTGAATTTCTTTAGTAAGGAGAATGCATCTCTGTAATGTAAAACTAATTGAATTTGCGGTGGTCCACTTTTGCCAGAAACGTGAAGGGAGTTTTATGAGATAAGTAAGGTTGACATCATGCATTCTGCTGGAAGGAGGAACGCCCAGTGAAGACGCTGCACGGAGCAGATGACTAGTAGAAAGCAAGCAAAGAAAAATTAGGAAAACACTTCATCGTCATTAGAGAAAATGAGCAGCAGAGAAAAAGGCAACATAACAGAATAAAGAAAAAGGTGGGCCAAACATAACTATTTCTGCAAACTTTTGTTTTGCATTCAAGACTTGACAGCACATCCTGCAGAGAAGTGGTATTTCTCCAAAACACAAGTCATAATAGTTGGACATTAACTGAAAAAAACATCTCCACCCGAGAGAGAGAGAGAGAGAGAGAGAGAGAGAGAGAGAGAGAGAGAGAGAGAGAGAGAGAGAGAGAGAGAGAGAGAGAGAGAGAGAGAGAGAGAGAGAGAGAGAGAGAGAGAGAGAGAGAGAACGATCTGTCATCTGCCAGAATGAGCGACCTAACAAAACAGAAAATTCATAAATTAGTTATTCAGCCAAATCAAATACATGTCTGCTGTCAAACTGAAAACATAAATACATTACATTAAGGAAACACTGCAGTGTTCAAGATAAACACATTTTCTGAGTATTTTCATAGTTACCCCAGCAAGATGCTGAACTAGGCTACTAAAGCCTACATTCAAAAAGAATGCAGTTGAAAAAAGTACACAAAAGAGATTTTAGTGAAAGAGATTAACTTGAAGAGGTTAGCAAGGTCCCATTAACCCCTGATGGCAAATGCTATAATTGCTGGAATCGAACCCTAATTTCCCACATGAGCACCACAGAACAACATTTCAGGATTACATACAGTATTATCATATTACAAATGTTTTAACAATTTCCAACTTACATACAATACATTATATGTAATTGATTATGTGTTAGATGAAAAGGTTGTCCAGGACGCAATATCATTTACAGTACAAATGTGATAAGGTCACACTGCTAAACATGTTTTGAGTCATCTGTCCGTTTGCATCTGTATTTGTACTTGTGACTGGATCACTGAGACGGATGTTACGGTAATACCAGGTGCAGACGGGATCTTTGTCTGCACTTGGTATTACCGTCTGCACCTTTGTCTCTCTGAGTTTAACATGAGGTATACAAGCTTCAGCTCGACTGGATGAGTAAAAGAGAGACAAACATATTTGTTTAGACTTGAGAGGAAGAGAGGACAGAGAGAGAGAGAAAGTAAGACAGAGGCAAATGTTTTAGCAGAGAGCAGAGAAAATAGCTGTCTGTGAATGTGTGATATTGAGAGAACGACTGACAGTCCAGCCGAGAAAAAGAGCGAATGTGAGAAAAAGGGAAGACAGGTACATTGAAAAGTCAAAGGAAAAAAGACACCTCTAGTAAAAAATGTTAGAGGTGTTAGCGGTGATAGAGGAAAGGCAGAGCTGTCACAGTCTTCTGCCTCATTTGGGGGAAAACCGAAAAACAACCTTTGCTGGAAACAGACCGACGTCAAAAGGAGATACTTAAACACTGACAAAGAGTGAAATGGAGGGAAATGAAAGAAGAAGAAGAAAAAAAAACAGTGGAGATGCCTCCTTAACCCCATTGACAGCTTTTTCTTTCTATCTCCTGCTCAACGTCTCCTGTAAATTCAAGTAACACACTTCCTTTGATGTCTCATACAGATGGCAGAAATCCTCTTCCTCGCTGCCTGCCTGTCTGGGCAACCCTTCACTGCCAAACTGAGGTGTGCCAGTGTGGGATCAAAACACTTACATGCAAAGAAGGGTAGCCTTTTCACAATAGTTTTCACTCAAATCATTGTTTTGTTGCATGATGCAAGAGGATTGAAAAAGTTTTTCAAACCTTCATTTGACTCTGTGTGTGTGATGCAATATACAGTTGTGAGGATTTTGGCTTGTTTGGTTGGTGTGAAAGCAGTTTTCTGCATTTGTACACAAGGAACGGGGGTCTGGGGTACAGTGGGACAGTTTGCAGTTTGCAGTTGGTATGAATGCTATTCATCCTAAATCCCAGTTAGAGTCTTCCCATGCTCCTGATCACAATTTTTATAGTAAAAATGCATTTCTCATACCAACTTGTCTTCTCGGAAAGCAACTCAGTCTTTGTATCTTTCGCAATACTTTTCTAAGGGAGGCCATTCACACAGGACACATTTTTTTGAGACGCAGGACAGTAAAAAAAAAAAAAAAAAAAGCAAGCCATTCATACAGAGTATGTTTTTGTGTTTACAATCTTCGCGATTGGACAGTGAAATGGGAAAAAAATGTGAAATGTGTCTAGAGATGCGTTTTTTAAAAGTCGTGTTTTAAGAATGGCATGTTTTACGCAAGATCAGCAACAGTCAAACACGGCCGACATGTTTACATAGAAATGAAAGCTTTAGAGTAAGTTCTGCCGGGAAGACTCAATTGTTGCGTCACTTATTACCTTCTCATCTATCCAATCATGTACTAATACTAGAAGTATAAAGGACCCGTACTTACACTTGTCTGAGTTCGCAGATGCTGAACGCTTTCACTCACCACCATCCACCCCACCACCACCGAGATGGTTTCTTCCCTCCACCAACAAGATGGCTTCTTCCCTCCATCTTCTCTACCACCGCAGGATGGTCCCTTCCCCTCCAACCTCCCCACCACCACCAGGACGGTCCCTTCCAATACCTCACGGGGGGTCGGCTGCGCCCCTGCCTTCATCTTCAGGCAGGAAATGCTGAATCCGTACCCTCGGATTGCGATTTACGGACGGGGCCTACGCCAAATACTTTATCGCATATATTGCTTGGGTCACTAATAAATGCATGATTGTTACAATATCTATTCTCCCGAGTCTTTCTGGTAGAAATTGAAATATTGAAATTGCTGCCCAATGGAATGCAAAAACGCACTTTGTGTGAATGTCCTCATAGCGTACATGTAAAGTGTTAGTGGTATATCTAAAGCGACTAAAATAAGAAAACAAATAGAGTGAAGCTGGCATCCATTCATATTGATTCAGTTGGGTGGTGGAATTAAACTAGGGTTCAGACCAAGCAGTCAAATCGACAACAGCCTAAAACTAAACAAAGACACAAAATGTTTATAATGGCCCACATATGAATAGAAATATGGAAATCATTCTGTATGACAGGCTGTGGAGGACTGAGAGAGAGAGAGGTAAGAGCAAGAGAGGGAGGTTTGAATGCATCAGCCAAGAATTTCCCATGTTTATTATTAATGGCCTCTCTCTTAAAAATGACACTTCCCCAATTTCATCAAGTCACCGTCTCCAGGGCTGTTTATCACGTGTGTGTGTGTGTATGTGTGTATATTTTGTGCCTGCATTTCACTGTGTGGGCTACAGTGTGTGTGTGTGTGTGTGTGTGTGTGTGTTTCATCATTCTGTGCCAGAGGCTATTAATCCAATATATCACCACCAAAACCTGTGCGACCTTCATATGTGTCCCCACTGAATCGGCAACTCTCTGGACACTCTTTTGGACCCAAAAATTAAATAATAGCAGAAAAAGATTTTCATAATAGACTTTAAACATTATGAAGAATTGAGGTTGTGGTTAACTATTGGGGTAAACTACAAATGGCATGAAGAAACCATAAAACATTTGACACATACTTTTAACATTGTTTAAAGGTGCAATAGGTGATTATCCACAGAATTTATTTTTGTTATGCTGGTTCAAAGTCTCCTAATATCCTGATAGCAATCACTATGTTAAGCGGTCGAAATGTTTTTTTTTATTTTATTTTTTTTATAAATAAATATCATCTGTGGAAGGCATAGGACCATAAAATGTTTGTTCATTCGGTCCGAATGAAATGATATCATGTGTTCCCAGTCAGTCAACGTGTGTTTGCATACCACTGCGCAGTATGTTCACGCAGACATCATACATCATCAGCGGGTTTTAGGCAGGCAAACAACCTAACTTTCCTTCTGAACCGACAACAAGTGGCAAGTTTCTACATTTTAGGTTTGACAGTACAGTTCCGAGGTCCTGACTCCCTGTAGTCATTAAAAATCCCATGGCACTACTTGTAAAAAAGTAAGGGTTAAAGCCAGATGTCCTGGCCAAATTCCCTCCATTTGCCATTATCAATCATGGCCTCCTAATAATCCCCATCAAACAAGAATTGGGTCGATCACTCTCTCTCCTCTCCACCTATAGCTGGTTGTACTGTGGCTGCCGTCACATCATCCAAGTGGATGCTGCACACTGGTGGTGGTTGAGGAGAGACTCCTGATATTATTGTAAAGCTCTTTGGGTGTACAGTAGTATATAGGAAATGCGCTATATAAATACCTCATTCATTCATTCGTACAGTTCTATGTACAGCTAACTTTGCCCTATGCAGATAATTCAATGCCGCTATGTCATGAAATCGCATATGAATAAAGCTGAAATACTGTGTATTCTTTCCTTTGTCAACAGGTCAACTTCTGAACTAGAGTCATTTCAAAACATATGTATGCAAGTAAACGCTTCTGTTTCTCCCCTCACTGTACTGTAAAGTTTTCTCACCGGTGAATGAAACATGATGTAATCCAATAGCATTGTCTCTGGCCATTTAGCTTCTGGTCTGTGCGCGTTCATGTGTTTTGGAGGGGGCGTCACTTGGCTTTGGACGGTGATTTGCAGGGAGGGTGGGATCGTATGCTTTCAATGCTAGCAGGCTAAAGTTAGCATTTTCCAGATCACCTATTGCACCTTTATTATTACTTATTTAACTGTTTCCTAACTTTATTTACAGAGTAGGAGTGCATGATTAATTGCAATTAACATGAAATTACGCTTAAACAGATTTGGCTTATTGCGATTATTTTTTATGCGCTTCTTGTCAGTGAAGCACGGATCTGTGAAAAGCACTGCAAGTTTGAGTCGCTTATAACTTGCATTTGAAAAAGCAACATGCGTCAAACATCTTGCAGACATGCGGATGCAGAGAGTATTTACCAAGCTTTATGCAGAATAAGGCACACAACATGTTATTGCATATATTCTATACAGCGATAATGGCTATGTCGGTTAGCGTTGAAGTATAAATATACTTTATTATCATGAAAACACCCAAGAAGGCTTGAGGAACTCAGATAAAACATATATTGTTGTAGTCGTAGTGCATTTTCTACTTCTGCATTTGGAGTTTCTGTGTGAGAGCGCCCTCTGGCTTTCAGATGGAGCAGCATTTACTGCGTAATTTTCAAAGATAGAAAACGTACGTTTTATACGTTTGGATTGATGCTGAAACGTATGATATGGACGTATCTGCAACAATTAAACGTAACATTATTACGTTTTTACAGCTACAAAACGTTAAATATTTACAAATCTTTCACATCATTAAGATATCTGTATAATTGACCTTTTACCGTTTTATAGATAAATGGAAGATCCCTTAACCCTACTCCCAAACCTAAACATAACGTTACCCATTTTATACAGAATATAAAAAGGATAAAACGTACAGAGATGTGTAGGGAAATGGCAATTTTATTAACAATATAGCATTAAAAGATTTTTTTAGCAGCTAATCCTACTCCTACCCCTAAACCTACGCATAACAATTTCTTAAAACTACATAGGCTACAATTATGAAGAAAAACAACATACGTGTAACTTAATCACAATAATTTATTTATTGCGAAAATGTCAAAACCGGTACCAAAAAGGCGTTCACATGACGATGTGTTGCAGTCACAGTCCTCTCTTTCAGTATATAATAGTTTTTAATGAGGTATAGAGCAGAATTTAAGTTATTAATCCATGAAAATGTTAATCCGGCTTCGCTCTGTGTGAAGGCGTGCGCGCTTCTCCATTTCAAATGTAGTTTACCGACTGAAATACGGCATGTCATAATCTGTGGCGAGAGCCAATGAGCGTGTGATATCACTGCCGTAAAACATGTCGTAACGCTTCTTGAGGGCGCAATTTTTGAATTTGAATTCATCACAAGCGCGGGATTTGACAGTTACGGACTGCGCTGCTGTGTGCTGTGCTGCGCCTGTGAAATGGAGATGAAGATCACTCACTGGATAAAGGGCTGAATTTGGATCTCTTTCTTGCAAACGTATTCTAAAGATTTGGATTATATCAAGCTAATAAAATTGATGTCTTTTGTGAATTTATGTTGGGTTTTGGTGTATTATTGTTCTATTGGAGAAAACGCATTTTGTGTCTCACTGTAATAACTAACGTTAAATATTATAAAATGGTTAAACGATTAAATAAGGTATTTTTAAGGTTTTAAAGTGTATTCTTGTTTAACTGCATGTAGGCTAATCCTCCGAAACGAGTTTGCAGCAGAAAGCACGAACAGAGCGAAATGTTATTAGCCTATTTCTTGAGTAAACTGCATTTAATAAATGCGACTGAAAACATAGGCTAATTGATAAGACATTTGAATGCAATAGAGTCAAAACATTAATGCCACGATTTTAATATGCATAAATAAGAATACGTACAAATATGTACGTCGGTAGAGTTGTTCATACGTAAATAATTTAAGTTTTTGTGCTTTTAATACGTAAATATTTTACGTTTTAGTGCTGTAAATACGTCAGTATTATATTTTTCGGTGTGTATAAAACGTAAGTAAATGTACGTATGGTAGAATTACACTTTACGTAAAAATACACACGTATTCTCATGAGATCACGTTGGCTGATCACAGAGCCGTGCTTCACTGACAAGCTGCGCAGAAAAAAATCGCAACCTTTGCGAAAGCGGTTTTTATTTTATCTTATACTATGTAACATTTTCTTTAAAAAAAAAAAAAGTTAATACAAATGTAAATGATAATAAATAATTTATCAATCATAAAAGTCTAAAGTTAATACAAATGTAAATAATTATCAATGCTTGTGAATCTGTAAACCTAAAAACTGAATTCTACAGTTTATATTTTTCCTATTTTTGAACATATACAGTACGTATATAATTTTTTTAAGTAATATTTTTTTTTAAACAGATGAAAGAAAGAGACAGTGACTAAACAAACAAAATAGGATGAATTATAAAATTATACATAGACAAATCATCTTACTTCATATCTAACTTTATGTACACTTGAAATAAATTCATTAGAAGGAAGAGATAATGAATGAACAAATGATAGAAAAAGTTGATTAACAAATGAAAGAACAAAAAGAACATGTGCATAGTGAACGAAAGAAAAGAAAAAACAAAGCTAGCGAATGAACGAAAGAGCAATAAAGAGATAATGAATGAGCAAATGAAAGAAACAGCAAAGTAGTAAATGGAAGAGCATAAGAAAGAGTGATCGAATGAGTGAACAAAAGTAAGAGCTAGGATGCAAATGAACAAACAAACGAAAGCAAGAAAGAAAAAAAAAAGCTGAAAGCATCTATTCCCAGTATGTTATTCCCATATATTCAAGTGAAGGGCCTCTCTCTCTCTCTCTCTCTCTCTCTCTCTCTCTCTTCACAAGACCTTTATAGGTCAAATGTGGACATAAAGCATTTGAACGGCCACAGAGTGTGTGTGGGATAGACGCTTTATGCTTTTCCAGTCCAGGCAGGAGTAAGATTAAGAGGATATGTTAAATCTCTAAAGCAAAAAAATAATAATAATAAATATAAAAAAATAAATAATAATAATAAATAACCAGGCCTTAGGGGATATATTGAAAGCACAATGTTCATTTCCCGGGTTCGTTCTTCTGAGTGGATTATATACTTTTCAAAGTAAAGCAAGTCTGCTAGCCATCGATAAAATTCAAGTGCCACCGCAAATGTTAGCAGCATCTAATTTAATTAAATCTGATGACTTTAAAAATTATTTTATTTCCCTGTGTTTGAGGTTTATTCATAGCAAACAATCAATAAGTTCTGTCTCTGTCATAAATCGTGTTGATCTTTCATTGGCTTTGAGTAACTTTCAGTGAAAAATGTGCAATAGGTGCTTCCCTCTGTTCCCGAAATGTGCTGCTGCAGCAGGAAGTGGACATAGTGATTAGGTAAGAAAATGCTGTTCTTCAAATTCCCCCTCCATTTCTCCCAGAAAGCGTTTGTGGGTGACAGGAAGTGAGGAATTAGCATTGTTTATTTATCCCCCAGTTCACTCATTCTCTCTCCAAAAATGGTTCCTCACATCTGGTGGCTATTACTCTGCCCGGACATCAGCACTCTGATCCAGGACCCTCAACCACTCTTCATAGTGGAACATTAACCCAACGTGGACAGATAGCATCTCATCACTGCAGAACCATTATGCTAATTTGATTTGTGCTATGCATGGCTGACTTTGCCCATCAGATAGCATTAGAAACTACAAGTCTGTAGCGAAGGCTAACAGATCTTGAGGGTTTACGTCACTGGTACAGGGGTTGTAAGAATTGGCAGAGGACTGGGAAAATTAGTGATAGTAATAGATTTGTGTGTGAAGGTATGTTTGATCGTGAGTTCTACCTATGGTAAGCCCCAGAATCTGGATAGCATCTCATTATGGATAGAGCTCAATTCAATGTCAAAGTTTTTTATCATTCATCAGCAGGAAAAAAATATATATATAATATAAAAAAAATGTAAAAACAGATGAAAGAAAGAGCCAGTGACCAAACAAACAAAATAGGATGAATTATAAAATTAAATTATACATAGACAAATCATCTTACTTCATATCTAACTTTATATTCACTTGAAATAAATTCATTAGAAGGAAGAGATAATGAATGAACAAATGATAGAAAAAGTGTCTGATCAGCAATTCAGACACTGAGTGTTTTACTCAGCAATTCTGTTACATTAAGAACGATTTTTAGAACTATATCTTTATCGTTATAGTTATCATCCTTGGTGTGAAGGGGCCTTTACTTTCTTCTGTGGAACAGTTTTTGTCCCTCCAATGAAAGTCATTTGGGCCCAAAACAAGATTGGACCAAATTGGCGTTCATTTTATGGCCAGAAAGAAAAGAAAAAAAAGATCAGCTTTGAAAAGATTTGAAAAGATATGTTTCAAAATATATATATATTTTTGTCTTATTTTAATTTGGAACAACATGAGGATGGAAAATGATGCAAGAACTCTCATTTATGATGAACTACCCCCTTAAGGCCCTCATAAGTAAAAAAATGACCATTATTTGTTGAATAAAAAAAAAAAAAAAAAAAAATATATATATATATATATATATATATATTTAAAAAAAAATATATGTACAATAACAATGTTATTGGTTTTAGCTAATCCAGATCTTATCATAATCATTTATGTTAACAATCCATATTTGAATAAAGGGTAATAATTCTAGCTTCTGTGTTTCTTAGTAAATCAGTTGAACGATGATTCAATGACTCACTCATAAACTCCATGCCTTCAAACACGTGTACTTCCCTACCATATAGAATTCAAAAAGCAGTACGACCAGGAAGTAGGAATGTCCAGGTTTGCATATTGCAGTATTCAATTACAGTAGTCAAAAAACAGAAGGTGAGAAAAATACCTGGGTGATGTACTGCTTCTGTCAAGATTCTGAAGTGCACACCCAATGGACACTTTACTATCCCATGAGGCCATAGGATTTGTATATAGTACCTACTCACTCAATGGTAGTGTATGTACACAGTAAATCTGGTCTGTATGCCTGGTCCCCTAAAAGCCCTGACACAAATTGAACACCAAATCAGTCGTTTAGCAGACATTTTTATTTGCAAAGAAACAGCAAGCTTATTCCCGGAGACAAATACCCCTGAAGTAACCTGCAAAAGTGCCGTTTGTTCTCTGGTCTTCTGAGTGGGGATCAAACGTACAGCCCAGATCTTTAACCACTAAACCACAAGTCCGCTCTATGGATGGGAAAATGGGAAAGAATTGGAGATAGTTTCCTGGGAATGGTAGATCAGAGTCACACTCAAACAGGATGTTAGTGTTCTTTAAGGACATTCCACAAATGACAGGGGGATTTCTGTCTACATATACTCAACACTACTGAAAATAGAACATATATGAGCAATATTTGTGAGCCTGTTCAGTTAACGCACGAATAAATTACAGAATGTGCAAGTAAAGTGCTTTATGACTGAATGAGGGGAAAGAATGAGTCAGTTACATACATAGACGGATGATTAGTTGGAGAATAAGTGCAAAAAAATTCACTGTAACCCGGATGAATTTGTAATTGGAAAAACTATGTGTACGGAAATAGCCTTGAAAATACCAACTGCATTCTATGCAGCTGAAATCGGCACACTGCCCTTGTTCATTAATACCATGATGGATTTCTATAAGTTAAATTTAATTGAAGCTCTCAATTGCTTTAGTCGACTCCAGGGGCAGAAATGACTTATCTTTCATACTCAGCGGCAGTCCTCCCCTCGCTTTCTTTCACCGTGTACATTAAATCAATGCCTGTGTTTCCAGTTCATGTTTGATTCATGACTGATGTAAATGGCCATATGAATATGTAATGGTGAGTATGAATGATAGATTAGCTAAAGAAATAGTAGCATGGGCTTTTGAAGAGTTAATCAAATAAAGTGAACAGAAGGGACACAAGGTCAGAGCCTTGGCTTTCCACATTCACCTACTTACTTTGCCCTTGTTGACGTAGCACTCTTTGTGAAGCATGATAATAAAAAAGAGGTTAGAGACTTAAAATGTGTTATAGAGATTAAAGTTTTGATATGATTTGTTGGGCTTTAGAAAAGCTGATTCAAGCAATTACTTATATTAGCGGAGTCTTCACAGACAGATGTATATAGGCATAACTGAGTTAATGTGAGTGGAAAAAGCTTTCATTAATATTATTATTAAAATATATGGTAACACTTTCTATAAAAAACACGTTATATTTATGTATTTATAATACATTATAGTTTTAATGCATTATAATACATGCATAATGCATTATAAACATTATAATATGTTGTATAATCTAATAAAAAATATCAAAACATATCATAACAAAACAAATCATAACACATCATATCATAACCATATCACATCATAAAAAGTTACAATAAATTATAGTACTTACCTATTTGTGGTTATAACTTTCAAGAGTACAGTGCAATATAACGCCAGATGAAGCCTGCATTTATAACGCATCAGGGTATTCTTAATGCATTATAAGCACACATTATAAACAACCTTATTATGTGTTGTATCACCTCATGAATAATCGTAACAACAGTAATAATACCTACCTACTTATTTGATTTGGTAAAGCCTTGTAATTTTACAGTTTTTATGAATGAAACATTATTTGCATTGTTATTTGCAAAATTATTTCATTAACTACAGATGTTAACAATGTAAATAGTCTCAGAAATAAAATATGAATATTCATTATTTATTAATTATTTTCCCTAATTAAATATTCAGTTTAAAACAGAAACAATGATGTCAACAATAATAAACAACAAAAACAAAAAAATAACCACCAAGACCTAACACATTAACATTGCCATTCAATAACATGATACGGCTATTTAGTGAGTAGCCATGATTAAATAATAATAATAATAATACAGTTGATACATTTAATACAAAACCTACATTTAAAACTTAACTAAAGGTGATCTATGACCATAACTGCCATGCCTGTGGCTTCAATGCAGTTGAATGAGGATGAATTATTATTATTTATTTTTTTAATGAAAAGGCGCATACAATAAATTTGACTGTGGGAAAATGTGAATCTGCTTTCGGAACTGCTTCTGACTACTGATTGTTTTCTGTATGTCCTCTGGATTAATGGGAGTGAAAGGGATGTTTACCAATGACAAATGAAATTTTGCAGCTGAGCAGCTGTTCATGGGGGTGGCAGTAGCCCTGTGAAGTGTTCCACACACTCAAAAACTCACATCAGACCGACATAAAACATGCTTCATGTGCACTGCTACACTATAGCAATATACCCATTCTACATGATCTATCGATATAAACAGATATACAGATTACTCACCGTCACGTCATTCCAAACCTGTATGACTTTCTTCCACAAAAGGAGACATTCTGAAGAATGCAATTGTAACGAATAAGAATTGGTGTTTTTAAGCTTCAAAAAGGACACAAACGTACACACCACATTACTATAGAATATAGTACTTAAATGTAAGTGTCAGTACATGTAAGTGCTCTGTGCTCAACCTTGGCTCTCTTGCATTCATGAGTTCATGAGAGAAGCAGCAATGTTTGTTTCAGGAACAAATCATATAGATCAGTTCTGTGAAGTGAATAAATGAAAATAATTAAAAACAAAAATGCATGAACTCTCCTGAATGAGCCAAGGACTGCAAAGGTGGATGAATTTTAAGTTAATGACTTTTATAATATACTTTGCAGTCCTTTCTGAAAATTTAAAACAACTGGACCATTCATTATGATTTCGTGGAAATGAGTGACACATACATTAACACTTTCTCATTTTCATGTTCCATAGAAGAAGAAAAAAAAAGTCATACGGGTCTGGAAGAACATTAGTACTGTAATAGTACTGTAAATGACAAATTTTTGGGGAGAGAACTATTCCTTTAAAACTTGTGTGTTCTGTATTCTGATGCATCTCTGTGTTTGAGTCAGTACTTCTAACCACCTTTCAACTTAGTTCTTAAATGATACATAACTTCTCTTAGGTTTGAACCATTGAAACGGTCTCATGCACACTCAGTTTCCCTTTCCTTTATCTGTGTCTATACATCCTGACATCAGCCTTGAATACTTGAATATCAAATGAATATTTTATGTTTCATATGTGGAGCAGTGTGGATTTGAGCATGCCTAGGCTGCTGCCTGGAGGAAGATGAAGATGTTTCAAAATTTCTATAGAACCCCAAAGGTAATGACAGATTTAGTTGAATCCTGTTTGGATCATTTTACCCTACAGAAGGGCTTGGGATCATGGGAGTTTGTGAAAACTGGTCCACACCAACACACAATAACGTTCTGGTTATTGTAAGCACGCGCTGCAGTTATGATGTCTAACACTTTAAATTCTTCAGCTCTTTAAAATCAGGTGAATTCTGAAAAATCGTCTTTAGTGTGGACTTCACTATTCTCCTGCAATTGAACTAAACTGAATCAACACTGAAGATGCTCAACAGTAGAATTTTGAAGTTTGAATGTGCCCCATATTTGATGACGTTTGCAACATTGTCTATTTTCTAAATGTGAAGTTGCTTTGAAACAATCTGTACTGGATAAAGAGATATTTTGAAGAATTGTTTGCTATTTTCAGAGCAGTTACAATGAATGAACCATAGCTTTCCTTGGTGTGTTCATGAGTGTCAAACTTATGAAAAAATCATTCTTCTGAATCAAAACTGGTTAATCCAGTTAACACAACCCCTCTTAATAATTTATTCAAGAATAATGCTTATTTTTCCCCTCAACTTAAAATTCAGTCTGTTCTTCACATAAAGCTATTGCATGACTTCAGAAGCTTGAAATAGCATATAAGTTGCCTGGACTAGTTTTATGTGTATTTTTCATTATTTTTTTAAGCTTAAAAAGCAACATTCACCCAGCACAATTCAACAACATTTCTCCCTTTGCGTTCTAAAGAAGACAGAAAGTCACACAGGTTTGGAACAAGTAAATGATGACAGAATTTTCATTTTGGTGATAAATGTCTCTTTAAACTGCTGTAACTCTTAAGATAAAAAACGGAAGGGTGTGCATGAGAGGAAGAGAAATGGCCAGTTCTTTGGCCGTGGCCATGCTCTGCTTTGCCTTATTAGTAATTATGAACAGCTGTTTGTTCATTCTGTGAGTTTGGGCCGCAGCCAGTGCAACATATTAACTTGTCACGCATACATGATCACCGAGAGAGAGAGAGAGAGAGATGGGGTGAGAGAAAGAGAAACAAACTAAACCAGTTCATTGTCTTTGAGGAAAGGGGGTGTTCTGTGTATACAGTACAGAACAAAAAGAAAGGAAAAGAGAAAAATGCGAAAAGAGAAAATTGTCAAATTAAGTGCAGAAGTGTGTTGAAAGACACAAACCAAAGCAAAATGATACAAATAGTCTTACTGGAAGGAAACAGAGTGGGACTGTGAAATAGAGAGTGACATTATATGTTCAACATGTGTGTAAACAATACTGTACCACTCTCTCGCCATACTTTAAATGTGAATGACTCCTTCATCTCCACCCCTGGCATAGCAATGACAACTGAAGGTTCAGCTGTACTGGCAACACTGTAGACCTTAGACATACACAGACACACAGTCGGGGCTGGGAAAGAAAAAGCACCACTGGCAAGACATTGGCTTCTAACACAATGAACCCTCAGTCTCGCATTTGATCAGAGAAATACTGCAACAGCTGGCAATCTCAAACTCAGCCTTACATACACAAAAACATACACACACACACTCACACATACACACTCATAAAGAGAATCCAGCTTTTGTTCCTTTCTTAAAATGTTCAAGGCTCTTGTTAAAGACTGGGTTTAAGGAGGTTTTTAGCAGTGATGGGATTAAGGGTTTTTATGTAGGAAACCAACAGAAGCATCAAGCTTTTTAAGGAGCTTTTAGACTAAATGAGTTTCAATTTTTCAATGAGATGTGACTGACCGTGTGTAATTAAACAAAAGCCAAAAGCTCCATCACAAGTGTAATCATGCATGAAATGAGAGAGAGAGAGAGAGAGAGAGAGAGAGAGAGAGAGAGAGAGAGAGAGAGAGAGAGAGAGAGAGAGAGAGAGAGAGAGAGAGAGAGAGAGAGAGGTCATTTAGTAAAAGAACATTTTGGTGCATTAGAGCAACTGTCACACAAAACGACACTGTTTAGAATGATACTTAATAAAGCAGAAGTACATCATGATGTGCTTCTCAAACTGCGAAAAATGTGCTGCTTATGAAAATAAATATTTGTTGTCATTCACAACTATCTGATTTTAAAGCAATAAACAACAATTAAACTATCCTGTAGTACTTTTACCACAGTAAAGGGTGATCTTAAGTTGTGGTTTAAGATAAGGGACTGTTCGTTTTTTATTTAAGGGGCCACCGGAGGAGTTTTGAGATCTGTTGTCAAAAAAGACATGACCCTCCCTTAGCCAGCAATACATTTTTCTATGACCCTCCAAAATGATTGTGAAAAAAGGCACAACCCTCCCCGATAATTTATTGATTAGCCTACTTCTGTACTGGTTTGCGCTTGGCAAAGATGATAGCCATTGTTTGTTTGTTTTTAAACCATAAACTCTTGCTTTCTCATCTTACTAGGGCTGTAACGATAGACCAAACCTACGATTCGTTTCGTATCATGATTTTTGGATTTTAGATTTGAAAAAAAAAAAATCATGTTTTCGGTGCTGATGCGGTGTGACTCGTTCAACATGTGGGTGGCGCTGCCAACAAAGCATCTAAAAGCTGTCACAAAGAACCGGCAAAAGTAGGCTAATGATAGGGGAGCGCGGGGCACAACCGTACGCGGGGCTAGTTGTAACACGCTTGTTTTAAATACTTCCGCACATGCTTGGATGACGAAACTTTGTGTATTTACTAGTTGCCATATCAACACTATATATAAAAAAATTCCGCCAAAATTATTTTTTTTTGGAAGATATCCATAGACATTTATTAAACCATAGCAAAAGTAAATTTCTTACTTAAGTTAATTTTTAATGTGTTTATTTTTTGTGTTTATTTAAAATAAGACAAATCTGATATTATTTTAATCTCTAAGATGTTATTTAACAGTTGAGATAGTTATTTAATGCTTCGCTAACTATCAGAAGACACTAGCAGGGTTTAAATCCCAGTTGTGCAGGCGGGGGCATGTTGTAACACTGCGTTACAATGTGCCCCTATTAGAAATATGCTATTATATTCTATACTTTTATTAATATTATTGAGAAAACATGAGAAAAAGGTTTATAAAGACTGAGAGTCAATGTTCAGAAATTACAAATTATTTATTTGTTTTGAACTATGTTGTATAGCTGTGTTTTCATGTGTTCGTAGTCAAAACTCAAAATGAGTTTATATTTAATTATTAAAAATTGCCATTATTTTATATGAAAAAGTTTTTTAATTGTATTTTATTCAGAAAATATTTTAGTTTGTTTTGTATATATTTTTTATTAGATCAGATAACATTTTAAGCTGTCATATGTTATGTTACAATGTGCCCCACACATGTTACAATGTACCCCACCTATGGGGCATGTTGTCACATTTCACTTCCATTCTTTCGGGGTATATCAAGAAAAAAAGTATATACTGTATTAATAAAACAAAAACACATAATTGTGGTAGACATGTGGGAAATTAATGTGGGAAAAAAATAAATACTCTGAACCATAAGTAGATTTACACAAAAAAAGCGTTACTTTGTGCCCCGCTTTCGTAAAATATAGCAAGGATACATTTTAATTGTTTATTAATAAACAAGTGTTTTCTGTGTCGACTGCAAAGATTAAGTTGACGATGCGTCGCGATCTTCTCAGAACGCACCAGAGAGAAATGCACATTTCATAAGCAGAAAGCAGTCTGTTTTTTTAATTGTTCTGTTTAAAAGTAGACATTTCAAGCTTTCTATATATTTCTCAGGTCTGTGAGGCAAGTAGCATACCTTACGCTGAGTTTCGGTTCATTTATGAGACAAGAGTCCAGTTCACTCGCCCGCGCCTCCGTGATTATCTATTTTCTACTATATTTACTTCTTATTTATTAAATCCAGATGAAACATTGATTAAAATTAAGATACAATTAATAAAAAAACGAAATTCACTTTAAAGAAAGGCTTTGTGCTTTCTGTTTGAGGTCTCTGTGAAATTTTTAAAGTCGCTTTCAGAGCAGTCATGTCCGTAATGGATTTTTTTTTTTTCACATTTAATGCGAACACGAAAAATAAAATAAAAATAATATTTTATGTTCTGTGTAGGCCGATCTTTATTCATCCGGTGGGTATATATCTTTTGGTTTGCACAGTGTAATTGATAGAATTACTAAAACATATTTTTCCACCTAAAAGTTAAAGATTTTTTGTGTCACATCACATCACATGTGTATTTCCCTCATATTAAATATAAAACGCATGTGTAGACTGATATTTATCCTTTCAGACGTTTCAAAATATTGGTAGGCCTTATATTTCAAGTTTTGACTGCAAATGTCACGTCCATAACACTGGAATCGCCCAATTTTAACGAATTTATCCTCAACTAGTTTTTGTGGTGTAGGTCTACGTATTTTATTATGTTAACTTAAATAATACTAATAGTAATTTAAAGATGTGGTAGCCCTACATCTTACACATCGTGGAAACAAAATAAGAATGGAAACTAAAATATGGTAGTATCGCGCTACAGCGCACATTCTATCAGCAGCAGTTCTGGCGCCTCAGTCGCAATACTGTAAAACTCGACGTACGTTCACATCACTCACAGGACACTGTGCACTTATTCGCAATCACAAAAGTTCATTATTTGCTCGTGCTTTAAAGCTTTGCCGGGTAAACATTTCTTTGGCATTCTGTTCTGACATGATGCACTTTTTCTAAGCGCGAACTGAAGTGCGCGCGCATTGTCAAACAGCACCAAACTGGATTTTTGTTGGGTCAGACCCATCTGATATCGAAGGGGGGCTGATAACGCGAGATCAACATGGAGCTAAATGGAAAAAAAATAGCACCAAACAAGCCACTTTGAAATGTTGCTGTTTTCATGAATATAAAAGTTGGGTGACCCTCCCTCGAGACTAAAAAAAATTGGATGACCCTCCCCTCAACAAAGAATAAAAAGACATGACCCTCCCCTATTTTCCTCCGGTGGCCCCTTCCATAAATACCGAACGGTCCCAAAATAACTCTACTCAAATATGGAAGCTTACTGAAATGAGTAAACATGTACCATGTGCCAAAATAACCCAAAAGAGTCGTTTGCCTGATAACTTTTAGTGGCTTAAAAATTGGTTAAATACCAACATAGAATGACATCTTAGGGTGTGTTCATACTTGGCATGTTTGATTCGATTAAAACAAACTTGGTACGATTGCTCTGTTACCGTTCACTTGATTAAGTGTGAACGCTACTATCTGAACCCTGGTGCACACCAAACAAGCGGACCTAGACCCCTGAAAAGATGGGTCTTGGTCCGTTTCCAACTCTGGTGCGGTTCGAAAGAAATATGAAAGCAACACGGACCAAAGACATCTAAAAACAGGACGTTATGTCACCAGATGCAATCCCAAAGAATGCTGAATCATTAAAAAAAAAATATCATCATAGGCGCTGCATTGCCCATTACAATTTAGTACAGGTATCAGAAACGTCTCCTTATAGTAGATCTTTGTTGGAAATCCTGGTACTATTTGGACTCCTTCACACATTTTATAAACAAGAGCATTTAGTCCAGCACACAGCATTATTTTGGAGGATGTTTGGAAGTTTTATCACAAAATACATTTAGTTTTATGTATCTTTAGGTTTGGTCTTAAAAATTACAGTGTATTCTCTTTTTCTTTTTTCTTTTTTTTGGTTCGGACCAAAATAACCAAGAGAACTGAAATGCAAGTGTGAATGCCTTTAGTGGAAGTGATGTTCATAACTATTACTACCAAATCCACTTTTCAATAAAATGGAAATCTCCAAAACATAACACTTCTGAATCCCACATAACAGTAAGAAGTCTCACCGTTTCCTCACCTTGATCAAAACACAAAATAGTATTTTAGTACCTGTTTCACAACATTATATACCACTGAAACAAATGTCGTCCCCAAGTAATTGGATCACGGAAAAAAATGCTATTTTAAATGTATTGCACACAATGAAAATGTTCAAGAATTGTGCATTAGCTCATTTTACAAGTACAACAGCTCAGAACGTGGCTCATCCAATACGATTTAAGAGTTTTTCTTTAGAATCAACTATTCATTTGATAAAACACATTAACCGTGTTTGCTGTATAGCCAGCAGCAGTGTTAAAAAATCAGTGCAACTGCAAATTTGGGTAGCATACCAGTCTCTTAAAATAAAGAATCACTTAGCATCTACATTTTTTCAGACATAATACTGGATGCAGCTGCTACCAAAGCGATGCGCCTACAAAATTGCTAAGATCTGTTTGAGGATCTTTTAGATTGTGATCGTATTAAGCATTTTAAATTCCTGTGCAATAATTTATAAGTTTCTTTGATCTTTGATTAGTTAGCTTGTTCTTGTCAAAAAATCTTTTTTTTTTTCTTCAATTAGCACACAAGACGCTCTGACGTGAGGTCCAGTCTATGCACTCAGTGTATTGCTCGAGGCTACATAATTAAAGGCAAACAACTAATAACCTACATACTTCCAGATAAACACAATTTGCACCAAATGTTTGCTTAAAATGAACACATTGTGGGGGGAAAAGACAACATGAATGAGATTTAGGGAGTCAAAGCGAGAGAGATCTGAAGAAGTTGAGAGTTTATGTGTGAATGGAAGAAGCGGCTATAAAGGGTTTCCCATGATTCCCATGAACTTTTCGTCCCCAGTGACACTCTACAGGTCAGGCCCTCATCGTCTCTATTTATAAATAGCTTTACTCTAAACAGCAGTACACTCTTACAAACACCCTGACCAAAGGCCAATGAAATTTTCCAACCAATGTATATTTTCTCCTATGGAGCATGACGACCCCTGTGACAGGAAGTCAGAGTGTGAGAGGAACAGACATGAATTGTGGGATTGCAGCATTCCTGTGACACTTGGTACTCTGCAGACTCTACTGCCACTTTGGTTTCCCCAAGATTTTTAGTGTTTAATTTCTAACCATTTCCACTGCAGTGTCAAAGAAGCTCATAGGAATGTGAACAAGATTCTTATCAAAATTGCTATCATTATTTGGAATCAGTCCCAAAATATTCCATCGGATCAATGAAGGATAGCACTTTATTTTACAGTCCTGTTCACCATGTACATACTATGTACTAATAACAATAACTTGTACTAACTCTGAACCTACTCCTAAACCTAACCGATAACACATTATTTTACAGTGTCTTTGTTACATATGTTGCATGTAGTTAGTAATAACTATAAATTATGCATAATTACATGTAACTAATCCTAAACCAAACCCCAATCCTAACCCTATAGTAAGTACATGTAGTTACTTAATATCACTCAGTACTTAAATGTATAATTATAGTGTAACAAAGACACCTTAAAATGAAGTGTAACCACCTAAGCTTAACCCAAGTAGTTACCTTATATTACCCAGTACTTAGGTAAGTACACTGTAAGTACACACTGACAAGTACAAGAGGTGCAAGAAAATATATAATAATAATCTCAGAATCAAAAAAGATCATATGGATAACCTTTTTTTTTTCTCGCTTATTTTTTCAGAATTTCAGCTTATCCAGTAGAATCAGATTTGATTCTTCTTTGATCCTATTAGGATTATTTAGGTCCCAGTGGAAATCCCGTGCAAGCTGTCATAGGCTATGTTTGGAATGCAATTCTATAGCTCACTATACTGTGAAGTGTACATTGCATACTGCCAACTATTTTTGAAAAATAAAACAAAGTATACATTATTCAACAACAAAAGTTTCAAACAATTTGTCACATGACCTTGTTGCCTGTTTAATACAGTGTGAAATGTTCTCTTCTTGGAAATAAAGTTATTTGGCTAATAGGACCCTTCATGCTTACAATTACATTACCGTTTCAAATAACATCATATGAATTCATACAAATCCGCCACCTTGTTAAATACTTTTATCATGAGATCAGGTGGGATCAGCTCGCGAACACAATTGTGTTTTTTTATACATGCAGAACATGTAGCCTGACTGTACTTGTGTTATTTTAGTATTATTTATATACTATCATAGTTTTTATTATTATTTTAAATTAGCTATTATTGTTATATATCTTTTTAACTGTCATTTTTGTCATTTTTCTGTTTAGCTTTATATTTTAGTTTTAGTAATTGTAGTACTTCAACTTACCTATTTTAGTTAACTTATTGCCAAGAAAACATTTCAGATTTTCTTTTTTTCATCTAATAATTTTATTTTATTTCTGATTTATTTAAATTAACAAGATTTATTTTTTTATATATATAGTTTAAGTTTTAGTTAACAATAACAACACTGAACTGTATCAGACTTTTTGTTTTTGTGAGTCTTGATTATTATGTATCCTCCATCTGTATGAATGTTTGTGTGTGTATTATTGTGTATTTATCATGAGGACAACTAAAAGACATCTAGCTTCAAAGTAGGACCTGAGGCGTTGGATTGTACCAGACCATAGGGGCAGAAAGCCTGCGGAATCCATCTGTCATGCACATACACACACATGGTCACACAAACACTAAAAGAGGAACTGGCCTGAAGCATTACTCCACACAATGTCTCCATTTTGCCCCAACCACTACCTAACATGTTTTCTAAAATTGGATGATCACTGCTCTACTCACACGGCCATCAATATTTTACTATAATTGTCTCCAATTTGTAAAATACTGAAATAGTTCAGCCTGTTTCTCACACAAAGCTATTGTATGGCTTCACAAGACCTGGAATAGTAAACAAGCCATATGGGCTACTTTTATGGTGCTGTTTTGTCATTTTTAAAGCTTGGCAGCCCCAGTCCTCATTCTCTTTCATTATATTGAATAGAGTGACCAGGATATTATAATAATAATAAAAACATTTGTGCTCCACAAGTAATAAAGTGGTGGTTTGAGTAATGAGGTTGAACAAATAATGACAATTTATAGGCAGATCTCTTCAAAAGCAGCATCCTAACCGAAATGAAACCTATATGAAACCTTATAAGAGACTGATTTGAAATGCTCTTTTCCGGGAACAACATTAATCTCACTTTAAGTGCACAAAAGTCTTGACTATAATGCTAAGAGTTGATTCCAATACTGTCTAACTTTACCATGTTGCTAAGTTAACAGCTTGATAGTCTAAGCACAAAAATAAGGGGTATATCCTATGCTTTTAAATACTGAATAAATAAATAATACAATTCCCTCAACTCTGTATACCATCTTGGATTAAAATTATTACTGTTGAATGCATCTCTGGGATTGGGATCTACCTTACCTTACTTTAAAGTGCCTCAATTTTGCTATTTTAAAGGTTCCTAGTTTTGTTTCTTTGGTCTCCTACAATAGATTTACATGCAACCAATATCAAAAAACACTTTAATTTTCTCATAATATACATTGCAGCATCTCCTCTTTTCTCACAGTGTCTGAAATGGTTCGATAAAGGATTTAGTCTCTCTAAACCCCTCCTTTCTGACAGCCTACTCTGCTCTGATTGGTCAGATGGCCCAGTCTGTTGTGATTGCTCTACCACTTACAGCACGTGTCGGAAACAAAACGACAATTACCATGTCTGAACCATATCTGAGGCTTTTTTAGCACTTGTTAGTGATACCGAATCAATTCGAGCCCGAGTTCTCATCTTTTCAAACTGAATGCAAAGTGGATTTGCTTTCACAGTGCAGAAAACAGTGTCTTCTCGACATGTTGACAACACAAACCAAACTCTTCTAGGCATGAGCTACAACTACAATGTTTGAGGGCTGGTCAAAGCAGACATTGTTTGTTGGCAGCCAATAAAGACCATTGGTTACAAATTTGTTACAAAAAGTTTGTGCAGGAAGTAAGACTGGAATTACTCACGACTCATGATCTTTGAAACTTTGCAGCTCTTTTACATTTCCAACAGCTATATACACTACATAAAAGGTAGTTTACGAAAAGAGCATAATAGGATCATTTTAATAGCCATAATGGAAGCGAAAATTTATTATTTACCTCAGAACTTAAAAATAACAAGAACAATCAAACTGTGAACTCTATGTAAACAAACAAGTGCATTTCATGACAAAGATTATATACTTATAAGTATGTATTTTGAATAATGTTAAAACGGTTTAATTGTTTTTATTTTGATTATGTACTTATCCATTTCATTGTGAGAGATAATACACTCTTCTGATTTGGTGGTGATTTGTGATTGATTTTGTCGCATTTGGTGTGGACAGTGTTAGATGTCAGCCAAATCTTGTTGCATTTTAGAATGCCAATATACTATGTAACATTCTATGAAATGCTAATTAATCATTATTAATGTGGTCCTGAAAACTGCAATATATAACGCAATGCACATGACTCTGCACATGACTCTGAGCCAGATTTATCCTCCATCACATCAATATCCTCAACTGACTGCAAGGTCATGGGATGAAGACGCAGCCTCATAGCTAATCTCAGCATGCAGGTGAAAATCCAGATTCTAGAATCACTTCCAACTTTATGTAAGACCATAAGGAACTACAAAGCAGGCTGGTTTTAGTAGATCTGATGCCACAAAAACAGAGATGAACATATGCTATTTCAACTGATGCCGTTATGGTGTAATCCCATTGAAGGAGAAATCTCTCCTCTTTCTCTCTCCCTCTGTCTTTCTCTCCCTCACTCTTTCTCGGAGTTGCATCAGTCTTTCATTATTCCAAGTGCGTGCGCGCCTGTACAAATACAATACCTGATCCGAGGGCTGCCCTCACATTTAAACTTCACAATAAGACTCTCTCCCCTCTTTCATTTCATCAGTTCACACCCTACAGAGGCGGCTCATTAACTAACGCTTTCATCTCGTGCAACCGCAAAACTACAAAGACGAGATGGCGAAAGTGACAGAAAAGGTTACGAGCAAAATGTCAGCCATTTCTGATGGCGAAATGTTGTGCAATTGAATCACATTCCATTCAGTGTGTCTTAAAAGATCTTGTTCCAGCACATGTGGGGTTATCAAAATGATGTAAAAGCTGTTCGGGAGCAAAATTAGTGGAAAATGGAGAGGATATAAGGTCAAACTGCAGACACTATGTAATAAATGAAAGAGAACATATTCTACAGATTTTGTATTTTGTCCTTTTTTAGTCTATTTATAATATTTTCCTACATCAAAACATTTATGTGCATTACCATTTTTGCACCATTTCTATGTCTTTTAGAATATTTTGCTACTGTACAATTAGTTTCACCCAGATGTCAGAGCCATGTACCATTGGCTGAACATCTGGTGCATAAGGCAAACAAAATGGGAAACACTTCCCAGTCGATTTGCAGTCGTCATTTGATTGGTTGAATTCTACAGGATTTCCGGGAGACGAAGTTCGCAGTGCAATTGTTGCAGTAAACTTGCACAACGTTCTTGGATAATTTATTAAATGCACGCTGGTCTGTTATTGTAGGGACATCAGCTTTACATTTTCACACACCTACATGACGCGGAACAAAAAAATTCATATTTTTGTATAATGACTGCTAAACTATATAATTGTCATTCCTGGTAAGGGACTTCCAATCTTCAACTGAAATCACTATTCCACATCCATTGACTGTCATCTCTGGCAGTTGCTTTACTACATTATAATAAAACAAATGGTTGCACTTTATATTACAGTACATGCACTTATGTGTACTTACAGTGTACTTACCTAAGAAAGTACTGTTTAATATAATGTAACTACATGGGTTAAGTTTAGGTACTACATGGGTTAAGTTTAGGGTTAGGAATAGGTTATTACGGTGACCCAGTATAGTGCACAACACAAAAGAATTAAAAAAGCAAACATAAGTTCACAACACAACAAAATTAAGCCACAACACAACGGAAATGAGCCACAACACAATGGAAAATGTACAACACAACGAAATAAAGCCGCAACACAACGGAAATGGTCCCGACCACTAGAGGGCTCTCGGAGCGCGATAAAGTTAGTTTTCCTTGCCATTGTTCTAGAGTCGGCAGTCTTAATATATCAATAACACAATTCGTTTTAAAGGGATACTCCACTTTTTTTTGGAAATAGGCTCATTTTACAACTCCCCCAGAGTTAAACAGTTGAGTTTTACCATTTTCGAATCCATTCAGCCGATCTCCGGGTCTGGGGGTCCCACTTTTAGCATAGCTTAGCATAATGAATTGAACCGGACAAGACCGTTAGCATCTCTCTCAAAAAAATGAACAAAGAGTTTCGATATTTTTCCTATTTAAAACTTGACTCTTCTGTAGTTACATCGTGTACTAAGACCGACGGAAAATGAAAAGTTGTGATTTTCTAGGCTGATATGGCTAGGAACTATACTCTCATTCCTGCGTAATAATCAAGAAACTTTGCTGCAGTACCATGGGTGAAGCAGGCGTAATGATATGATGCAGCGCATGCTGCCTGATAATAGGCTACTGAGCTGGGGACTATTTTCAGGCGCTGCGTCATATCATTACGCCTGCTGGACTCATGGTACTGCAGCAAAGTTTCTTGATTATTACGCAGGAATGAGAGTATAGTTCCTAGCCATATCAGCCTAGAAAATCGCAACTTTTCATTTTCTGTCGGTCTTAGTACACGATGTAACTACAGAAGAGTCAAGTTTTAAATAGGAAAAATATCGAAACTCTTTGTTCATTTTTTTGAGAGAGATGCTAATGGTCTTGTCCGGTTCAATTAATTATGCTAAGCTATGCTAAACGTGGGACCCCCAGACCCGGAGATCGGCTGAATGGATTTGAAAACGGTAAAACTCAACTGTTTAACTCTGGGGGAGTTGTAAAATGAGCCTATTTCCAAAAAAAGTGGAGTATCCCTTTAACAGTGTGTAACCATTGTATATCGACATAAAATATTACTTAAAAATCACCTACATGAATTATAGCAGCGTATTTATACTTGAGAATGCTTTGACTCACTACCACAGCGCATGATCCCTAAGGGAACGTCTGGCAATTCCACCAAGTAGTTCAAACGTATAATTTATTATAATACAATTTGATAAATTAAAATAAAAACCTTTTGGTGAATTGCAGAATTACAGGAAGGTATTGGCACAATTTCACCTGTAATAAGTCAGTCTGGTCACTAGGAACCCACCACAAGCTTTGGGACATGATTTTTTTTTTTTTTTTTAAATAAACTTTAGGTGAATTACAGTAGGCCTAATGTTTTTATAAAAAACGAATTTTGTATTGTGCATACAGGGAGCTATTGGCACAATTTCACCTGTTGTAAGTCAGTCTGGTTAATAGGAACTACAACCTTTGAAACATGATAAAAGAAAAGAAAACGTTTATTATATTACAGAAATTTCCTAAAAAAAATATTGTTTACTGTAAATACACGAAGGGAGATATTGGAAAAGAGTCACCTGTAGTAAGTCAGTCTATTACCAATACAATCAAGATTTGGATTTTGAACATGTCTGTTTTTGAATGTTAAAAGTCATTTTAATTAATACAAATTGTACGTTTTAACAACTTAGTGTTTCCTTAGGGATCAGGCGCCATCGTAGGGAGTCAAAGCATTATAGAGTGTAAATATGCAGCTATAATGCACGTAAGGTGATTTTGAATTAATAAATGCCGATATCCAATGGTTAGCTACATTCTGTTAAAACTAATTGTGGTGTTGAAATATTTTTTTGACTGCAGACTCTATAGAACAGTGGCATGGAAAACTAACTTTATCGCGCTCCGAGAGCCCTCTAGTGGTCAGGAGCATTTCGGTTGTGTTGCGGCTTTATTTCGTTGTGTTGTACATTTTCCGTTGTGTTGTGGCTCATTTCTGTTGTGTTGTGTTGTGGATTCATTTCGTTGTGTTGTGGCTTAATTTCGTTGTGTTGTGAACTTATGTTTGCTTTTTAAATTTCGTTGTGTTGTGCACTACTGGGTCACCGTAGGTTATACCCACTTATTATAATTACTATAATAAGTACATAGTATGTGCATGGGGAACAGGATTGTTTTAAATAATTTCAGCTTAATTCATTGACTGCTGTTCCTAACAATAATAAAACAAAATATTTTTTTTCAATTTTCAATTATCAATTATTTGTTGGAGCTCTTGATCACCTTTGAAGTTTATTTTGCCATAATAATCAGCCAGAATTCTAAAATCCACATAAAGCAGGAAGCAAATGCCAATTGAGTTCATAAATTAAGATGCATTCCTGGTCAAATTCACTTCTTGACTCAATCCATGTGTCTACACAGCCTCCAACCCATTTTTCTCTCTCAAACAGAGTAGTAAATAATGACCCCTGACTGACCTTACCAAGTCAACTAACCCACCGTATCATTTCCCTTTGTCTTTTTGTTGCAAGGCTGATCACCAAAGCAGGGAAGCCCAAGTAATAACAGAGAGCAAGAGAGAGAAAAGAGGGGCAGGGGGATCTACGGCCTTCTCTCCGACGTTCCACTTTGTGATGGTAATGTAGTCGGTACTCAATGCAGGGCTGCCTGTCTGAGTGATTTTATGGTTGTTATAGTGTGTGTTGATATGAATGGAGTGTGTTGAGAGCGTATTATAGCGAGGGGCTGAGAGTATGTGTGTGTGTATGGGCGGCTTGATAATGTTAAGAATGTTTGGTTGCCTCTGTGTCCGTGTGTTAAGAGCTGTGTAGCAGCCGTACAGATGGATTTAACAGCGCGTTTATTGTGTACGAGTGAAGCTAAAGGGATTAAATAGAGCAAGGTGAACTCATGTGAAGCTTTCATAGACCTAAACGCAGTGTGTGTTGGAATATCACAGGGAAATTTAAGTGGCCCTCATCTTTTCAAAACAACAACGGCTTTTTCAGACAGCTACGACGTTAAAAACGGGAAGTCTATTGCCAAATATGTACAGCTAAAGCATGCTGGGTTATTTTTATTTAAAGTGATACAGATATATGCTGATCCCCTGATAGAGGTTCGCTGCGGTAGAACGCGAATACGAATTTGCTCAATCCATTCAAAGGAGTCTAATGTTTATGTATGGAGACCTGCAGGTATGAGTGACCCGCTCTCAGGGGAGTGTATGTGTTTGATGTTGGAGTCTCCATGGGATATGGGTACATTTTCGTAAGAGCGTTTTGTCACAGTTTGTTTCTGAGCATAATTTTCCAGCCTTAAGTCAGAATGGCATTGCTGCCGGGAGAAAAAAAGAAGGGTTTAAGTTCTACAAAGACACGCACACACAAACGGTGCAGGTGTTTGAGAACACAGAATTAAATGCACCTTGTTTATTTTCATTTCCTCAGAGAAGCAAAACTCTGCCTGTCATCCTGTGCCTCTATCTTTCGCTCACACATGCACATCATTTCAGAAGTTTTATGTTATTTATGCGAAGTTCAGCTTTGATTGGCGGCGCACAGAGTCTTTTATTTGCTTTTTTTGATACGCATGGAAACAGAAACCGTGCAATTAGAGCAAAACTGTTCGATAACAGCGTAAACGACAACAGAATCATACATCTTAAGGCATGAAAATATACCTATAAAAAATGCTTCTGTAATGTTCTATGAAATGCATAAACATAAAAATCACTTTATTTTGGCATCATTTGCTCACTATCATCTTGTTCCAAACCTGTATGACCTACTTTCTTCTGTGGAATGCCAAAGGATTAAAATTCAGATGTGGTTCAGTTCGATTATCAAAGTGAGAATGTTGCGATTTAATTAAATACATATATTCACGGCATATTTCAGAGTGAAGTAATGAGAAGTGCTTTATTCTCATTTTCATTCACATTCATTCAAATGGTGGATCAAGACACATCAAGCCAGGTTTGATGTCAATGATGTGGTATATTTGATGGAAACTCAATGTGATTTGAGAGCTACAGCAGATATTTTAGTGTGTATTACAAAAAGCTACCAGATTTGCTTCAGAAGACCCACAATATACGTATATAATATATAATTATGGCAATTTCTTGTCTTTTTTTTTTTTTTTTTTTAGCTATATGGCCTGAACATTCAGCAAAATAGGAAGGTTTGGAAGTTTTCGGAACAAAATTAAGGTAAGTAAATTATGATTTTTCCTTATTTGTGAGAAATATGAATTCATTGCACAGGTTTTTCGCATTGTGTGGTTTAGAAAGCAATACTATGCCTGTATTAGCTGTGTGCGAAGAGTGCAATTGAATTTTAAAGGAATACCATTTTGCTTCAAAAACAAACTGAGGACAGAAAGAATTATTTGCTTCAGAGAGGCATTTTGTTCTCCTTCAAAGGGCACCTCTTTCATTCTCTCTCTTTCTTTTTCTCAGGGAGGGAAGGTGAGGTGGAGATTTCCCAGCATGCATTATTCATCATCTGTGACCGACACAAATTGAGCGGCGGCGACTGCTGAGGCCCTGCCAGTGAATGTGTGTGTCCCTGCCTCAAACCAAAACAGAGCCTGCTGACATACACACACACACACTCACAAACACACTCAACAGCACGGTGACAAACAAGAGAATCCATGCCCATCCTCTTTATCCACAATCCTAAATCAACGTATCGATCCCTGGAGAACCCACAGAGAGTTTGTGTAGATTCTTGCAGACACATGCAGACACACACGACACACATGGGCACAAATCTTCACAAATCGATGCGTCTTGTTCGCTTAGTATAAAAAACATATGAAGGTTTAACACTAGAAAAAAAAAGATATAGCACAGATTAATTAGTTTCTTTCCTTAAGAAAGGTATTGATCTTCTTAAAGCTGGTTTCTCCTTGATTAGCTCCCACAATCACAAGAAAACTGATAACATACTGAACACACTCACAAGCTCTCTCTACTGCTCAGTTAGTAAAGTGTCATTTTATACACAGGTACAGTAAATTTTCTTACTATTAAGTTTCAGCTAAAATAAAGTTACTAGTACTACATTCACTCTAACTACAATGAAACTGCAAAAAAAATTAAAAAAAATAAAGAAAAGTTTTTCTTCACTAAAGGATAACCCATTTTCATTCATAAAGATTATAATATTTATATATTTAAGGAAACCTCAATATTCCAGCTCAAGACGGCGCTAGGCCCTTGGAACAAAAATAGCACATTTAAGGTACAGTATATGTACATATATAAATATTTTGAACATTCTTGTTCCTTATAAGTTTAACTTAAATGCATATAATTTAGGTCCAAATGTAATGATCAAGATCACTCAAAGTTCCACTTTTAAAGGCCAATTTATAATGGAAATGTTTAGAAATCTCTGTCCGAAACCTTACCTATAGTAAATACAATATACATGCAGTAAAAAAAAAAAAGATTTTTTTAAAAATACCCTAACTTTTGGGTTGATCTTTGGTGGGGGACCAGAAATTCTTCTAAAGTAGTATTCTACTGTAAAAACTTTGATTTTGAGATTGTGAGACTAGTAGAAATCTGGGGAAAATCCTACTTTATTCATGCATTTTGAGAAATTAGCGTACAGTATGTAATATAAGCATAACAATAATAAAAAAAACAACAGCATTTTTAACTTCATTTTAACTCTGCCCAAATGAGATAGCCTATCTTTAATTTCTCAATTGTTTCTCAGAGACGGCAATGAGATTAAATGAAGAGAAAATTACGTGCTCATCGGATCTTCATCTCAAAATTCATTTTAATCTCACATCTCATCAAGAATTTCAGATTTCAACAATGTCTCAAACTGAGCACAGAATTCAAGATATCTACTGTAAGTCTGCCATACAATACAAATGTCAAAGATTCAATATGAACTCAATATGAACATGTATCATCAAATCCATCCAAATGATCTGAGCAATGTTATCCATCTTTACAGCTCTATATGCCAAAAAAAGTTAATATTTGTGTCTACTGTTACTTCTCCTAAAGCTTCTAAGGAGACTATCTGTTGATAATGAAACAAAACATCATACAGACCTCTATTAAGTCTCAAAACCAAATATAGCCTCTAAGGAATAACATTTTCTTCTGGATAATAATTTGCTTTTGGAAGAATCTGAGGTAAAATGTTTGAGTTCATAATGAAATTATCAACTTCTGATCATAGACTTTGGTATCTTAGCAAACCAGAGTTAAAGCCATTGTTAGGATCTCTTCAGAAACTGCAAAAGAGATCACAGGAGTCTCCTTGCAAAAGTGTCCATTTGTTCCTGTTATATTTACAGTTGTCTTGGAGAAACAATTGAGAATGGGATTTTTTCATTATTTTTGTCCCCCTTCCCTACAGTAAATAACACTTTACACACACTTTACACATTTCTGAATATATATATGGACTTGACAGTTGCACCTGCTCAACAACAGTTGAAGTGTTTTCTGCGTGTACTGTTACAGTTTCATGACTGTGTTTAGCACAGATCCTTTAAGTTGATTTGCAGTGTTTGATTTTGTTGAAACAGAGGGAGATTAAAAGAACAAACTCAAAGCAGCTCACACAGGAGGCAGCCTGCTTGCTGCTTATTAGCATATTACCCATAATTGAGCGTTTCTACGGAAACAAAGTCAGAGTAATTGGCAGTCTAGCCAGTCTTCTAAAAAGGCTGAACTCTGAACTTCTTTAAACGCAGCCGTCTCTGTTTTCAAAGAAACACACACTACACACACCATTGCAGCCAGATGGGAAATATATCGTTTCAGATATCAGCACCATAGAGTTATTGCATTTTAACTGAAATTATTGTGCGTGTGATCGGGAATAAAAGGCACTTTAATGTGCGTTCGCGCTTCAAATGGCGTCATTTTGTAACCTTAACATTTTCCACGATGCAAACAAACAAGCACGCTCAATTTGACGCTTTGACAAATTTTACACACCAGTCAGCAGGAAATGTGAAAAAAACAAGCTCGGATGTAGAGAATAAATTATAACGCTCAGTAAAAAAATTGACACCGTTCCAGTTCATAATTCGTAAGTTGTTGGAGGATTTATCTTAGAGGAGCAGACGGCATTAACAGCCGCCACCTTCCTGACCTGCGCCTCATCGGAGGCTGTGATTGGCTGAGGAAGTAGGTAAGCCTTTTTAAAGGACTGAATGATTGAATGACTCAATCAGGCCGAGGATCAGTTCCTTCCCATCTGAAATTACTCTCTTGGCTAAAGTAAAACATATTAAACGGACCTCAAATCAGATGGATGACTAAATTACCAGAACTCTGCAATTCCACTGACTTCCACAAACGTTTGCAATGTCCTTTACTGTAAAATTCACTAGAAATAATCATGTATTTGGATTGAAACTCAAAGAATGGGTACTAAATATATGAATATGGTCATCGAAACTAGGAACTGACCCATTTGCACTAAAACCAGCAGATAATAAACTTGGATTTGCCAGCCAGCCTCATTTTCTCTAATCCTCCATGTGAGCTTTCCGAGATAACCTTGAAGGAGCTTGAGATATTCCAGAATGCTAGTATTCCCAAATCTCCTGACAGAATTCCCCAGGCCTGATATGCCACGGTCCTTTCTTCCGAGCACCTGAAATGGCTGCAGGTCTTAGCTTTATAGTTTCTGCCTGTCCACATGACAGGATCCCTCAAGAGTCACACACACGCTTCACCTAAGAGAGAGCAAGAGGGACAGAAGGACAGATTCAGAAAACAGAAAGAGCAGAAAGAGCCAAACAAATCCTCTGGGGACCATAAGACTGTCCATGCCATCTGTGTGTGTGAGAGTATCTAGGCTATAATTATCAGCCAGGCAGGGAGTGCCCATACCATTGGCCAGTGTACCCAGGCAATTCCACCCTCATACTCTACTCATATACACAGCATTCAGCTCAGTGACTCCATTTGGCCCAGCGCCATCTTGCCTGCAACCAATGGACAATTGTACACACACACACACACACACACACACACACACACACACACACACACACACACACACACACACACACACACACACACACACACACACACACACACACACACACACACACACACACACACACACAACGTGAAAGCCCTATACAACACAGCCAAGGCTAACACACATCTATTACTTCAAATGCAAGAAAAAAAAAGGCTTTCACGGGATATGAAATACATCGTTTAATTCCTCTAAGTGCTCCAAAAAGTATTTGGACACTTAAGACACGCTAAAAATGTATGAATGATTTTGCATTATAATTCAAAAGATCACACCAAGTAGCATTTTTTTTTAAATCTTATTTTAAACAAATATTTAATATTTTAAAGCGTAAGCACATTTTTCAAGGAAAACAAGTAATTTTGTTACCATGCCGTCATCATTTATTTCATTATATATATATATATATATATATACAGACCCTTTCCAAAAAAATTTGAATATCATGGAAAAGTTTATTTATTTCCATAATTTCATTCAAAACGTTAAACTTCCATAGATTATAGATTCAGGGGCCACAACTTAAATGATTTCAAGTATTTAGTTGTTTATTTGTACATAATTTGGGCTTCCAGCTCATAAAATCCACGAAAACAGGATTTCAAAAAAATAGAATATTACATGAAATCACACAGTAATTACACAGTAATACCATGGTCATTGAACCAGGTTTTGGTTCTTTTGGCAGTGTGGGCAGGTGCCAGTCCTGCTGGAAAATAAAGTCAGCATCTCCATAAAGCTTGTCTGCTGAAGAAAGCATGAAGATATGAAAATGTCCTGGTAGACGGCTGCGTTGAGTGGATAGGACAGTGGACCAACACCAGCCGATGACATGGCTCCCCAAACCAACACAGACTGTGGAAACTTCACACTGGACTTCAAGCATCTTGGATTGTGTGCCTCTCCATTCTTCCTCCAGACTCTGGGACCTTGGTTTCCAAATGAGATGCAAAATTTGCTCTCATCAGAAAAGAGGACTTTGGTCCACTGTGCTTTATTAAATCCAGAGTCAACGCAGCCGTCTACCAGGACATTTTCAGAGCACTTCATGCTTCCTTCATTTTCCAGCAGGATTGGCACCTGCCCACACTGCCAAAAGAACCAAAACCTGGTTCAATGACCATGGTATTACTGTGTAATTACTGTGTGATTTCAGGTAATATTCAAATGTTTTGAAATCCTGTTTTCGTGGGTTTTATGAGCTGGAAGCCCAAATTATGTACAAATAAACAACTAAATACTTGAAATCGTTTAAGTTGTGGCCCCTGAATCTTTAATCTATGGAAGTTTAACGTTTTGAATGGAATTATGGAAATAAATAAACTTTTCCATGATATTCAAATTTTTTGGAAAGGGTCTGTATATATATATATATATATATATATATATATATACATACACACTCACCTAAAGGATTATTAGGAACACCATACTAATACTGTGTTTGACCCCCTTTCGCCTTCAGAACTGCCTTAATTCTACGTGGCATTGATTCAACAAGGTGCTGAAAGCATTCTTTAGAAATGTTGGCCCATATTGATAGGATAGCATCTTGCAGTTGATGGAGATTTGTGGGATGCACATCCAGGGCACGAAGCTCCCGTTCCACCACATCCCAAAGATGCTCTATTGGGTTGAGATCTGGTGACTGTGGGGGCCATTTTAGTACAGTGAACTCATTGTCATGTTCAAGAAACCAATTTGAAATGATTCGAGCTTTGTAACATGGTGCATTATCCTGCTGGAAGTAGCCATCAGAGTATGGGTACATGGTGGTCATAAAGGGATGGACATGGTCAGAAACAATGCTCAGGTAGGCCGTGGCATTTAAACGATGCCCAATTGGCATTAAGGGGCCTAAAGTGTGCCAAGAAAACATCCCTCACACCATTACACCACCACCACCAGCCTGCACAGTGGTAACAAGGCATGATGGATCCATGTTCTCATTCTGTTTACGCCAAATTCTGACTCTAACATCTGAATGTCTCAACAGAAATCGAGACTCATCAGACCCGGCAACATTTTTCCAGTCTTCAACTGTCCAATTTTGGTGAGCTCGTGCAAATTGTAGCCTCTTTTTCCTATTTGTAGTGGAGATGAGTAGTACCCGGTGGGGTCTTCTGCTGTTGTAGCCCATCCGCCCATTGTGGCTTCACAAATGCTTTGCTGCATACCTCGGTTGTAACGAGTGGTTATTTCAGTCAAAGTTGCTCTTCTATCAGCTTGAATCAGTCGGCCCATTCTCCTCTGACCTCTAACATCAACAAGGCATTTTCGCCCACAGGACTGCCGCATACTGGATGTTTGTCCCTTTTCACACCATTCTTTGTAAACCCTAGAAATGGTTTTGCATGAAAATCCCAGTAACTGAGCAGATTGTGAAATACTCAGACCGGCCCGTCTGGCACCAACAACCATGCCACGCTCAAAATTGCTTAAATCACCTTTCTTTCCCATTCTGACATTCAGTTTGGAGTTCAGGAGATTGTCTTGACCAGGACCACACCCCTAAATGCATTGAAGCAACTGCCATGTGATTGGTTGATTAGATAATTGCATTAATGAGAAATTGAACAGGTGTTCCTAATAATCCTTTAGGTGAGTGTATATATATATGGTACTTATTACTTATGACTTATTACAAGTTAGTGTAGTATAGTTTGAAACAAAAGTGTCAATTGAGAGCGTGTTTGAGATGAAATATGAGATTAAGTGTGAAGAAAACAAAGACAAATAGAGCTTAATATCACTTGTGTGCAGAATATTTTCATTGTTTCAGTTCAGCTGTAATGTTGTCAAATTATGCATAAAGTTAGAACATTAATTAATTGTGTTTATTTAGGATACATAAAATGCTAGCTATGCAATTAGACAAAGGAGTACGCCATTTGTTTACAAAAACAATTAAAATACAATTTTCACCACATCATAGATGTAATGGATGGATAAATGAAACCAGTCAGTCTGTTTTAAGATTTCAAAACATATTAGGAAATATGAGCAGATAAAGTTAACAGCTCAGGAAGTAACAGAAGGGGAGGGGACAAGAAAGACAGAATAATGGAGGAAACCACATGCGCTCGCACACACACAGTGACGCTTTGCTGACGCATCAGTAACTCTCCCCATGCCTCCTGGCAGAGACACACACAGAGAAACAAACATGCATGGTCACACACACACACACACACACACACACACACACACACACACACACACACACACACACACACACACACACACACACACACACACACACACACACACACACATTCAGCATTAACACAAACTCGCTTATGCACACAGTGCCTTGATTTTAATCAGCACAATAGCAAAAACCACAAGCAATGGTGCATATGTAAGCAAAGTTATACACAAACACACACACACACACACACACACACACACACACACACACACACACACACACACACACACACACACACACACACACACACACACACAGGTGCTAATTTACCTACTGCAGGTGGCAGCAGCAAACACATGCACACATCCAAGTTGTGAGCTCTGAATTAAATCATCATGCTAGAATAAGATCATATTCCGCGATAAAAACAAACAGGATGTAACTGGTCCTAAAGCATTGACTACAGCCAATCAGGAAAGAGAACAGCATGTTTATGTCACAGCATGAGCCATCAAGGTCACGTATTTGAAGGGAATTCTAGGAGGAACGGACAGATTTTCGGAGGGATCCGTTTCCATGTGACACATCTGATAGTGGCAGGAGCAGCCAGAGGGAGCAGGTGGTCGAGACTAGCTGCTCATTTCACACACACAACAACACGCACACACATACACACGCTTCACGGAAATCAGTCGTAAGCGAGGTTGACAGCGCTTAGCCTGCAAGGCGCAATGGTCAGAATAGAACTGTCTATTCACATCCACAGACGCAACTTCAACAACTCCCCCCTCTGTCGCTTCGCCGTACCCCACACAGTCTCTTTTTTTCCTCCGTCTTTTCCACATGGACTATGCCCCTCACTCTCCCTCAGCCTGTGTTTGCCTCATGCTGACATAAAAAGGTAGTAAACAATTTCATGCAAATCAAAAAGCAACAAAGAAGGATTTTGCTTTTAAGCAAAAGAGAGCCATTCAGCAGGGAAAAGGCTGTTTTAGTAGCTACCTCTCTCTCTATCTCTCTCTCTCTCGCTTTCTCTCCCTTTGAATGATTCCCTGTGGGGTTGATTCTCTTCAAAGGCATCATTTTGTTCTCCATTCAATAATTCATTACCAAAGCAATTCTTATTTTCCTTTCATGCGGTATCTCTCAAAGCACTTGATTGGTTCACACACATCAGGTTCATTTTTTTTCTCCCATGGAGGCACGTACATTACCAATCAAATGGCTTTTCAGAAAAGGGATAGGAGAAGGATTTTGATAAAACTCAAATCATCATTTGCGCTTTCGTATTATTAAAGCATATGTTTCTCTAAATTGAATTTCAGAGGATATCGAATGGAAGTATTGTGAATTGATGAGGGAAGTATTATTTAGATCAGTGTAATTTACTATAATATCGGCGAAAGTCATTTAGAATTTAGACAGACAGCAGACGCGTTTTGAGTTTCTAATGCATCATAAGTAGTAAAACTTGATACATAAAAAAGTAGTTAAACACTATACATCTTTGTTGTCAAGAGGAAAATTGGCATTTGTATCTTCAATCCAAGCAGAGACAATCTTAAGGGGTGTTCAGATTAAAGTTTAATTAGGCAAAATTTATTTAGACATTCCACAACATATCAGAATGTCAACACTTTGCAGGCATGTTCATGAACCTAAATGAGAAAAAGTTACAAAAGTCTTAGGTTAAAGGGATAGTTCAGTATCTTCAAAAGAAGATATTTTGAAGAATGTCAGTAACCAAACAGTTGATGAACCCCATTGACTTCCATAGTATTTGGGGGCCCATCAACTGTTTGGTTACTGACATTCTTCAACTATCCCTTTAACTAGTCCAACTCAAATAAGAACAGGTCAGATTGACCCACAACATAATATAAGAGGTAGATTGTTAGCAATATAAAAAATAAAGATATTTTGTGGTTGAAAAGACTTTCATGCATATAAATGACAAGCGCTCTCTGTGGGTCAGCAGAAGCATGAAAGCAGATTTGAATTTTGCAGTTCGATTACATCACGTGCTGAACTTTCAAAGAACAGCGGTTTGATCAGATGCCTCAGGGACTCGCCTAGAGTGATCACACTGGTTTGATCATCCATGTCAAAGGGTTAAATCTCTCGACTGATCTCTCTTTCCCACTGTCTTCCTTGTCTTGTTCTCTCTGGTGTAGCTGTAAATACTAAACTTAACATTGCACTTTAAACCATGCATGCTTGCTGGACGGGGTATTGCTATGGGAAACGCAAACTCTGTGATGTCATCATCTCTAGCCAATAGAAGTGGGATACATCAGCGAGGTTGAGCTCGGCCTAGCTATATATATTATTGCTCTAAATCACCAATTATGTGAATAGGCCCATTTTTGCATGCAACATGGTGCCGCCTTATTTGTTATGTGTCAGATTAAATTGCTTTTGCTGTTCTCCCGTCTTAATGGAAATGCCAGGGTCGCACTGAGAGAGAGAGAGAGAGAGAGAGAGAGAGAGAGAGAGAGAGAGAGAGAGAGAGAGAGAGAGAGAGAGAGAGAGAGAGAGAGAAACAAACTCCAGCAACTCCCAAATGAAACAGTCATGGTCATCCAAGTGTGAAAATACCAAATTGACTATTTGACTTTATTTCAACTGTTTTTGCTCTCACACAGCCTCATGTGTGTGTAAAGTTGTGTGTGTTCACTTGAGACAAACAGAGAGAAACATCGAAAAGCACTCCACATTCACCTATAAACGAGAGGTCTTCCTATTCGGTCAAACTCCCTGCTGTGACCAGTTATCCTGCATGACTGTCCTTAAACCACTGCTAATGTATAAATGACCTCAGACATGAAATATCAGTATTGATCCGGGCGGTTCTGATCTATGTGTGTAGGAGAATGTGAGTTGTAGATGTGCAACATCAACAATTTTTCAGAAGATCTCATTATACAGGAGATGTCTGTGCTATCAGCTGTCAATCAGCCCAGATCTCCCACCTCACTACAGGGTGAATGATGTCACTTCCTTCCCAAAGGGCAAATTCATTAGCAGATGGGATCAAAGATCAGTATACATGCATAGAAAAACATGTTTGCAGCAGAAAAAAGCAGGTCAAAATGTGTGTGCATTTATGTTTATTATGGAAGCCTGTTTCCACCTCCTTCCCCAAACAGAAAATGTTTTCCATTTAATATACTATTCATTTGTCCTGCATTACTTCCTGAATACTTACCTATTAATAATGGACCATTATTCTAAAGTGTTATTATTTACTTGTGAGAAAGAAAAAAAAAAAACACTGCATTTATGAGAAATAGTAACAATTCAAAGAAATAAATCAGAATTGTGACATATGAAGTAATAATAATAAGTTTAATTTATATAGCGCCTTTCCCAGGCTCAAGGACGCTTCACAATGACAGTAAATAACAAGCAATTTACAAATAAACGGACAATGGACATTTGCCCAATCCAAGTAATGGGCGATTGCAGTTGCAAATCGCATTACATTTGCAATACAAACATAAAACAGAGACAGCATGGTGGGCAGTTGGAGTAAAGATGCAATAGATTATTGGTACCTAGGTTAACATTGTGACTGTGTTATGTCAAATTAACATTTTCATGACTGATAATACTGATTAAACAAATGGGTTTTGAGTTTATGCTTAAATTCATGCAACGTGGTTGTTGTCCTGAGAGCCAACGGAAGAGAGTTCCATAGCTTAGGGGCTATAACAGAGAAAGACCTGCCACCCATAGACGACAGACGAAATCTCCGCTCACAGAGGAGTTCACAGCCAGAAGATCGGAGAGTTCGAGGGGGAATATAAGGAGAAAGTAAGTCAGAGAGATAGGCTGGAGCAAGACCATTGAGTGACTTAAAAGTAAGCAGAAGAATTTTATAAGTGATCCGGGATGACACGGGTAGCCAGTGCAGTTTAAACAGAATTGGAGTGATATGGGCAGTTTTTTTAGTGTAAGTTAGTAGTCTTGCGGCAGAGTTTTGAATATATTGCAAACGTGAGATAGAGTGTGCTGGTAGTCCAGAAAAAAGAACATTACAGTAGTCGAGGCGAGATGTGATGAACGCGTGTACTAGTGCTTCAGCGTCTTTTGGGCTGACATAGGGACGGAGTTTGGCAATACGGCGCAAATGAAAAAAGGACGCTTTACAAAGTTGACTAATGTAAGAGTCGAACGTCAGTGCAGGGTCAAGAATGATACCCAAATTTTTGACAGTGGTAGATGGAATTATTGATGTAGCTTCAAGGTCAAGTCTGGGAATGTTACTTACATTTTTTGTTAGAGATGGGGGGCCAGTGATTAATATTTCTGTTTTAGTCAGATTCAGACTGAGAAAATTGGAGTTGAGCCAGGTCTTTAATTCATTAATACATGATGATAGTGATGTGGTCTGGTGAATAGAATCTGGTCGGCAAGCAGTATATATCTGGATATCGTCGGCGTAGCAGTGGTATTGAAAACCGTGGCGGCGAATGATTTGTCCAAGAGGCAGAATGTAAATAATAAATAGTAATGGGCCAAGAACTGATCCCTGTGGAACACCTTGTTTGAGAGTGACAGTGGGAGATTTGTAATTGTGCATAGTGATGTAGTATTTCCTATCTGTCAGATAGGAGGAAAACCAGGATAACGCATTTCAGTCATTTCAGATGTTACTTCAGATGTCACAACTGAATTTATTTATCATAATTGTTACTATTTCACAAGTAAATAATAACACTTTAGAATAATGGTCCGTCATTAATAGGTAAGTATGCAGGAAGTAATGCAGGACAAATGAATAGTACTATATTAACACTTCAGCTATTATTAACTAATATGGAAACAAGCTTAATCAGTAAGTAATAGCAAATTTAGGACTGAGACAGTTCCTTATTAGGTCATCAATAATTACTGAATGAGATTAGGCTCATTAATAACTATGATGAATCATTAAGAACTACCAATGAATTACTAATCACAACATTAACATGTGTCTGAGATGTAATCAATTATCCTTTTTACTCTGAATATCATAAAATGCACCACTAATTACTCAGGAACTACTAGTGATCTGGACCACAATTACGACTTACTTATGCATGCAGCTATATTTTACAATTGCAACAATATTTCTCATAATTGTCACTGTTTCTCATGAATATATATCACAATTATGACAATTTCTCATGAGTGTGACTACACATCACAATTGCAACCTTACTTCTATCAGGACCACTATCGATGATTGACAATTAGCATACAGTTTGGATTGGTGGAATGGTTCTGTTCTGGGCAAGAATTCCCTGCCTAGCCTAGCATGAATAAGAGCAGGGAGAGCAGCGATAACCCTCCTTAGGGTAATCAATAATTTAACAACATAATTCAAGAAAAATTAGTCTGATTCGAAGAGGAATATCAGAAGGCCAAGTCCTGACTGGACACGAGGGAGCTGGGGATGGAGGAGGGTAATTAGCTATATGTGACTTTATATTTCATAATTCCAATTATTTCTCACAATTGTTACTTTACCAGGAATACCATTGCAATCGTGAGATTTAATCGCATCTGCTAGCCAGCAGAAACAGGCTTCCATAATGTAGGTGTTTGTTTCTAAAATAACTAAGTGCCTGTACACCTGTGGTTTCCCTGTTGTATAGCATCCACAAGAGCTCTAAATTAGGGCAGAGTCTGAGGTCAGAATTCTCATGTGTTCCAATTTTCTCAGAGAGACTGTTATGTGCTGTAATCAGGGCCATTCCGGCTCAAACAGGCTCAAACAGGAGGCAGACATCACAGTAACACACAGCCCTGATGATACCTAAGCCTTTCATCAGTAGCATGGCAACTGGCTGCCTGCAACAACCTCGAAAATGATAACACCTCACTCCCTGAAATTTGGGACGTGCAGTTGTGAGCGTGTGTGTGCCTTTTTGATACAGAAATGGTGAAGGTGTATGATGCAATTTTCATTTTCACATCAAATTTCATGCATGTGTATGGTGCACCTATGATATGATGTTTCCATATATGGGAGTGTGTCATTGGGATCGTTGGCAACATCACTGACCGACATGATGTCTTTGCTGTCTTTGCCCCCTCTTTTATCATCCCTTTCAACTTGCCTATATTTCAAACATAAAGGCAACACACAGACACACGCACAAACACACACGCACGCACGCACGCACGCACGCACGCACGCACGCACGCACACACACACACACACACACACACACACACACACACACACACACACACACACTCTTCTGGAAAAGTCAAACTAAAAGTCAAGTTAATGCAGACTCCTCAATTCACACACATACACAACCAACTTTTTCATGATGTCAAAAAGTCATGATGCTAAATCCAACTAAGACCAGCCTAAGCATAGTTTTACATGGTTTCTAGCTTGTCCAAGTTGGCCTTTAACTCTTTCCCTGCCATGGACGAAAATTTTCGTCATTTGTGAGAAAACGCTTTCCCGCCATTGACGGAATATTCCGGCTCTCCGTGATTTCACTGTTATACGGTAGGGGGCGCTATGACATCTTCTGAAAGAGCACTGAATCTTCTGATCAAAAGACATGTGAATAAGCAGAAACAAGTGATAGTAGGCCTATATGTAAGCAGATGCATTTTGTAAAATAATGTGATCATCAATATTGAACAGCAAATAAATCAAAACTGCCTAATGTTACTGAATGAAATGTTGACCCAGGACGAGGTATAGAACTGTGCAAGCATTAGCGCTGTTGGTGGATTCAATCTACTCCATCTGTGTTTTGATCATTGTGCTGAATCTGATATGGATCTGATATGGATTTTCTCAGTTTTTTTCAAAAAAAGTTATTCTATTTTGACTTATTAAACGTACCCACATTCAAGTGTTGATAAAAGAAAGAAAGAAAATAATACATGACGCTAGAATAAAACATAATTTTTTTATTTTTAATTTTTTTAAAGCAGAGGGTCTGTTCTTTCTTTTGATATATTACATGTTCAGGTATTCATACAACAACATATTATGGGGGCCATGACATTTTTTTTTTTTTTTTTTTTTTTTAATGGTCAAAAACGCCATTAAAAAAAATTGCGTTTTTTGGCATGGTGGCTGGCAATTTTTTTTTTTTTTACCCTGGCGGGGAAAGAGTTAATTGGTCAAAGCTAGTCTAGATGGATAAAGGATCTGGTTTGCTGTTGGGCAATCTTGGTCAAGCAGGTCAGAGCTGACCACTTTAGATAAGTGCTTCCTCAATGTGCAGAGACATTTTTTAAATTGCAACTGAATTTTCTTCTTCCTGTAGCTCAGTCAGTAGAGCATGGCACTATATGCCACAGTCATGGGATCGATTTCCAGAGAATGCCTGAACCAATGACATGTACACTGTACCTTGCATGCAATGTAAGTAGCTTTGGATAAAAGTGTTTACCAAATGCACGCCAAATGGTAATGTAGTTGTAAATTAATTTTACAAATTCAAACTAGTATGTAGAGACAAAAAGTAAAGTTGGTCAGAGCTTATAAACTATTTGCAAAAATAATTGACCAAACAAATTGATAATAATAGGAAATGTTTCTTGAGCACCAAATCAGCATATTAGAATGATTTCTGAAGGATCATGTGACACTGAAGACTGGAGTAATGTCTGCAGAAAATTATTTGTGTCGCAGAAAAAAAAAAGTCTATGTAAATTAATATGCATTGTGATTTTTTTTTAATGAATCATAACTAACATTTGTTTTTCTTGTTGGAACAACAATCATATGTTCTTTGGCTGAATGTATGTGTCCCCTTTTTGGGAAAATTTGTGACTTTGTATGTGTAAAAATAACAAATGGGGAAATGAAACTAGACAGATGACTAGGTTTGAAACCCTGTGATTATGAAGGAATCATTACCTAGCAACAGAAGGGTTTGTCTATGAAGAACCAATCAAATTGTGGGAAATTATGTAAAGTTTCATGTCATTTTGCCATACCCCTTATTCTATAAAAACTGTTGTATTTGAATTTTCTGTGGGATTCTCAATGGAATTTGTCTGAGATCCTCCGGTCTTGCTTCTTCTTGGGAGAGATTCCCTGAGAACTGCTCGGGAACTCTTCCGGCCGTGTTTAAAGCATTTAAGGGACATTTGCTGAAGTCTGTTTGTTGATTACATGCTGCAGCAAGCTAGTTAGGGAAACAAGTTATTTAGCGAAACACTTAGAGACCTTACTACCAAGTGATAGAGTGGATCGCGTTAAGAACCCTATAGAGACCTTATTCCCAAGAGATAGTGTTCGATAGGGGGTGATACGTCGTTCGACTCTTTGTGAGACTCTTAGGCGGGGTTAGATTGCGGCTTAGGCGTCAACTCGCGCGTTCAGAGGTAACTCAACTGAGTATACTATTTTCAGGTGTCAAGGACACCAGGTTCAACCTAAGTCAGGTGCGTAGGGGGAAAATCTATAAAATAATCTATTTAATATATATAATAATGAATAATATATATAAAATGAATAATATATAAATTTGTAAATTTAAATAATATATTTCACAATAAAACAGCAGCCTTGGTGAGCAAAAAACACTAAATCTTCAGGTAGCACATCGTTTCAGTTGGTTCCACTCCAACTGATCAAAGGAGAAAGAGATAATATTTGAGGCAAAATATTCCCAGAATATCAAAACAGGTCCTTATCTTTCAATGATTTGGAATTCGACATCAAGCACTTTTGTAACCGGCATCACTTTAAGTCAAATGATGAGATGAACAAATCCACTAATGAGCCGTCCCCATCGGTCGGCTGGTCTCTTTTTCATAGGGTAAACTTTAATGCAGGCAGAAACCGCGAAAACTTGAACACACCTAAGGGGCATTCAGTGTAACAAGCTTTAAATTGATATTTCATTTGATTCTTAAAGCCTCTGCTGACTGCATATTTTCTTATTCATCAAATGTAGGCGGGGTGGGGTGAAGCCATGCTCTTTTCATTTTTATCTTCTGTCTCACTCCTTCGCTTTTAATGAACATTACTCTCCTTGAACGTGACTCTCTCTCTCTCTCTCTCTCTCTCTCTCTCTCTCTCTCTCTCTCTCTCTCTCTCTCTCTCTCTCTCTGAATTCATCACGTCTCTCATTAATCTCCTGGAAAAGGAGCACAAAATGAAAACACACATAAAAACACACTTTCTGAAGAAGGAGATGGTTTAAGAGTGTTTAAATTTGCATAAAACACTCCATCACGCTGGGTTGGCTGGTTGCACAATGACAGACACGTCCTTAAAATGGGTAACAAAATGTAATTAGCAAGCTAAAACAGTTCAGTCAAAGTGAAGCCTAGTATTTTCTGTTGACCTCTACCCTTTCCTAGTTTCTAATGCATGTTTTACTCAAAACCAAACATGGTCACATTCAGGTGTTTTATTATTTACTAATTTGTCATTTTGCTGACACTTTTATCCAAAACACACAAGGAAGATCCCTATAGGGGAAATGTGATGGTGTCTTGCTAAATAGTGATGGTTCTGTGGTGAATTCATACAACCTCTGCAGGGATTGAGCCTGCAATCAATTCAGATCCTTAAAAAGTTCACAAATGACGTGTACTGGCCTGTCCCAAATGGCACATTAATTAATAATGATTTCATAATTAAGAATAAATTCTATGAATAACAAAGTCATTCAACAAGCACAAGGAAAAACTATTGCAATTTACAACAGAGCCTTATGAAACAGGTAATGCTCTTGCATTTTAAATGTGTAATAAAACATTGACATACACTAAACACATTTACAGTATAATCTCTATTTCAAATAATTTCAAACAATTCATAATTCTATATTTTATGATTTCAATTGTCAGCACAACCATTTTCAGCTAAGAAGAAGAAGAAGAAGAAGAAGAAGAAGAAGAAGAAGAAGAAGGAGGAGGGGGAGAAAACAAGTAGAAGAAGGAGGAGAAAAAGAAATGTTTATTGAGCAGCAAATTAGCATGAGTTCTGAAGGATCTTGTGACACTGAAGACTGAAGTAATGGAGCTTTGCCATCACAGGAAAAACAGCTTATACATTTTAAAATATATTTAAATAGAAAACAGTTCTTTGAAGTTATATTTCACAATTTTACTGCTTGTATTTTTACATCAAATAAATGCAGTCTTGGGGAGTAAAGAGACTTCTTCAAAAACATTAAAAAACCTTACCGACCATAAACTTTTGATTGGTTGTTTTATTTCAAATATTTCTTTTGATGTATATTATTATTAATATTATTCACCTATATATCATTTAAAAAGGCATTTCATTGAATGACACATAACATATTTGAAATTATATTTATATTTACGCTTTAGAAATTTTGCAATGAAATTCATTTACGTAGAACACAAACTGTGGTAAATCAGCAAACAAGAAGCATTTCCCAACGTAAAACAAGAACAAGAAAAAAGCATGTTATATTGTGACTGAATGCTATATGGAAACCATACTGCAAATGGAACAGAATTGCATATTAAAATGGGCTTAACATTAAGTTGAAACATTTCTTGTTTAAGCTCCTGCTTCCAACTGAATACAGAAAGATACAAATAATTATTGCAAGATTCAGATAAGTCTTTGCTGTGTACCTTATAGAGAATATAATAGTTTAAGTCACTGATATGACTGCAGATTTCATCTTAATCAGTTCTTTAGGTGCCAAGCTGTAGTTTAAATGGAATAAAATTACCTTTAACCACCAGGCTATACAACCCCTATAATATGTAAGGATACAAGGTTGGCATTTCATGAACACATGGAACACTTTTACTCTACCAATAAAAGTCAGAAAATGAGTGGAGCAGATGGAGATCTGTCAATTTACTATTCAGAGATATGAGAAAAGAGGGTGTGGCCAAGATTGAAAACTTTAATGGCTCACTTTTTACAAGCACACTGGTACTTTGTGAATGTCGGATTTCATTTTCACGCGGACCCGTAAGAGAAATCACTTGAGATGGAAGCAGATGGCAAGCCTTTTCTCTCATGCAAACATCAGCACATCCTCCGAGACGGCTGGCTATGTACCCATATAGATTTACGACCAAACGCATCCGTTACAAACGGAATACTGTGCCTCAAGGCATTTCAGATCCAGAATCATTGATAAAGTCAGTTAGGAGCGTGTTTAACTGGTAATTTGGCCTCATGAGACTTGCACAGGAGAGGTCTGAGCTCTCTTCCTATGATTTCAATGGAAAATGAAGTCTGTGCATATTCCTGGTCTAGATGAGGGGTGCACACAAACGGCCTCTTAGCAATGACCTGTGAGTCAGCCGTACGTGTGCGATGCATCAGACTGCTCAGAGACAGGGCGAATGAAGGACTGGGACACAAGCATTGGTCAGCATCAACCCCTTATATGTGTATGTGTGCGTGTGTGTGTGTGTGTGTGTGTCACATAGGGTCTTCATCACTTATTAACGTCAATCTAACTGTCTCCAAGCGCACTGACATCAGATCATCCCCCACGTGGGCCCTCTCTGAGGGAAAAGTTATTGTTCAGATGTTGCGCTTTGAGAGCTCAGGCATCACACTGTATCTTTTGCTATCAAGTATCAATTTGGTCTCAGACATTTATATTAAAATTCCTTGGGAGAAAAATGAGACACTTGTTCAAATACAATAAGGATACAGAAATATAGATCAATGTGGCATAGCTTAAATGATTAACATATCAAAATCTATGACTTTTCATTGCAGACTTCAGACAGGTAAATTTGTGTCATTTTAAATAGCCTGCATTGCCCAAATAGATTTAGACCATTTGCCAACTTTAGGCGTAAACTAATAGTTAAATCAATAAACAGAATCTGATCATGGACTGTTCAGAGAGACCACCCTAGTAACTGCTTCAGGAATGAGCCTATATAAATAAACTTCCTTTAATTACCACATATGTTATAAATATCAGATCTGATAAGAGTAATTTATTTCAATGTGATGCACAGAGCACAGAACAGAACACTTGACCTTCTGTAACGCCCACAACCAGACAACAGACATTATGATCTTAGTAAAAATGACGACAGAAATCTCAATCCTTTCTAAATCAGCACATAAATTTGCAGACGTTCTCTGTTAAGAATTGTAACTCATAATTTAGAAAACAAATGTTATTCAGGCAAATCTGAACAGTGTGTGACATTATTGAGATCTCCACAGAAATTCTACAGGGGAAATAGACTCAGGAGAAGCAGAAAATGTACACAAAAAGTCTTCATTTACTCTTCATGTAATCGAATTGGAGTTTAGGAGACACCGATTTATTTGGAGATTTTGTCTCTCGTAGGCAACAGCAAAATGGTTTTAAATTGCATCTAAAAATGTTCATATTGCAAAATATTTAATACATGTAGTGTTTTGATTTTAATATGATGCATTGTGGTGTGATACTTTTTGTCAATAAGAGCTTGATTTATTTCCTCCTCTTGATTGAACATTCCTCTTCAATTACCATCTTCATTCCAGTGCTGAGACAAAGCAATGTCTGATCAGTGAAAGAAAAACAACATTAGCTCTGGTCCAAAACCTATAGCCTAGGCAGCTGACTTTTAGGGCAACATATTGACTAAAAAAAGAACAGCAAAAGTGACTGAACTGAAAATCTCTACTACAGCAACTCAAACAGAACACTGCTTACATGAAGCGCAAGAGTTTGACATTAGCATGTTGCTAAGCTAACAACCCCAATAAGCATAAAAATAGAAACACAAAAATAATGGTTAAAACACTCAACGTTTTTCTTGCCATGCCAAACATCTTGGACTCGTTGGCTTCATCCGACTATGCACATGTCCCTACAACTGTATATAGTGAAAAACAGTATGTGAAAAGAATAGTATGCCTGAATTCAAAATATTAATAAAACAGTAGGCAAAAAGTATATGAATGACCTAGAGTAGGGGTGAATAATACTTCCGGCAAGATTCTGAAGGACTTTAAATTCAATGGACACTCCACTGTCCAATTAAGCCATGGGTGAGAAGTAGTGAATGGCAGTGAAGCGACACAACTGGCGCTGTAGGGCACATGACAATACTAACATGACAGATGTATTAAGTACAAAGTAAGTACTTTTAAAAAAAGAGTATGCGATTTTGAACAAAGTAATTTTTTTACTGAGCTTATGACAATACATTCTAGGATTGCCTTCGACACAAATTATGCATCATGATGCTAAACTCACCTTGGGCCTGTTACTAAACCCTCATCATCAAGTATTCCACTCAAAAATGCTTAGGATCACTGTCTCCAGAAATCATTGCTGTCAAGCACCGGCATGTACAAAGAGTTCGATTGGTTTTACAGTCGGTAATTCAGTGTTGAAGTTGTCATGGAACATAATGTACCAAATGTATTGTATCCCCTCGTATTTAGTAAGTTCTGTAGTGATCAGCAGGCAAACATGAGGGCAGACTCCCCTCATCACAACGTGATGATGATTTCTTCAGCCTTGATGAAAAGGACATGACTCTAAAACTCACACCTGCAAAAGAAGTTCCACAGACAAAGAAATGTAAGCTTAGCGTTAAGTTCTGCCAGGAAGACTCAATCAGCGCGTCATGTATTAACTCACTTCTAACCAATCATGTGTTAACACTCTCAGTATAAAAGAATGGTACTTACATTCGTCTGAGTTCGCAGATACTGACGGCGCCAATTACCTCCATCCTCCCCAACCACCTCCAAGATGGTCCTTTCCCTCCATCCTCCCCACCACCACCAGGATGGTCCCTTCCTTTACCTCCAGGGGGTCGGCTGCGCCCCTGCCTTCATCTTCAGGCGGGATTTGCAGATTCCGTTACCCTCGCATTGCTTGCTAAGGACGGGGCCTACGCCAAAGACTTTATAAAATTATGCTTGCTGAGCTATTAATAAATTTACACTTGTTATATCATTTTATCTCCCGAGTCTTTCTGGTAGAACTAGGTGGGCTAGGAGATAAGCCTGCAAAGACAGTTGCTTGGTACCATTTGTGGAAGGGAAGAATGATGACATTAGCATGCCAATGATCACAGACTGATCCCATCACCATTTGCCCATTGTTCACCCAGTCCCTCAGTCCTGAGACCAAGGTATGAATGACCACAGACTCTCAGACTCACCAAACCGGTTTTGCCATGTGGCTTGAAGCCACAAATGATGGATTTTCCAAACACAATGGACATGCAATGGACAAAATGGAGCAAATCTTCTCAATTTCTATTAACAGAACTGTATAATATACTTAATGAGTGCTGTTTGTGTACATGCGTATACAAACTTATCTATTAAGGTATACATGAATTCATAGGTAAAAGGTCAACATAACCCAATGATGTTTGGACTTTCAGCATGATGCCTATAATCTTAATTGGTTTGGAAAGTGAATTATGCATAGGAAAAACCTTAAGGACATTGTTCTAAACATGAACTTTAAGCTATGCAAATGAACCTCATGCAAAGAGAGGCTATACACTGGCCACCTCTGACAGCATCAGCCAATCAAAACCCTGGATCTGAAAGGTGGCAATTTGCAATTCCCTCCTCCTCAGGAGAGATTAAAAGATTCTCTCTGAGACAAAGAGTTGTTCCAGTTCTGAATTCTGAGTGCCAGCTCAAGGTTCCAGTTCTGAGTTCCAGTTCAAGGTTTCAGAGTTCCAGTTCTCTCTCCCTCTTGAAAGAGAGAAACAAAGAAGTTCTGCAAGAAGTGAATTTGGAGAGTTTGGAAATAGCAACCGGATCAACGACCATAAGCTCAGCGCCCCCCATTTTCAAGATCTTCTGTACTAACTTCTGTACTAACTTCAGAGATCCTCCAGATCTGCGTGTTCCAGATTGCCCGGATCTTCTGTACGGACTTCAGAATCTTCTCTTCAGTGATCCTTCATCTGCGTGTTCCAGATTACAAGGTTCATCTGCACAGACACTAGAACCTTCAACTTCAAGGCTCCTTCATCTGTGTGTTCCAGAATAAGGACCTTCTCTATGCTCCAGGAGTTCAACGTTCACAAGTACTTCGTGTTCAAGGCTGTGAAATGGATTCCAACTTCTTTCTTCCCACTGCAACACGGCCAAGCTCAGCAAGTGGAAGACATCGCCACAAATGCCTGTAACAAAGGAAAGGAGTCATCTGACACTCTCACACTCACCTTGGGTGACGTGCGACCAAAAACTCAATATTAATATTAATACTGAATATTAATATTAATATGTAAGTCCACAAATCACTACAGTTCTGTTCTGACAGTGTCTCTGACGGGTTCATACAGTTGTTAAATGGGGAATAAGGGCGTACAGGGGGCTGCCTGTGGCATATGTGAGCAAATGCTCAGGGCGGTGTTAAATAGAGCGCGGTTTAGAGTCATAATTCTCACAGCCAACGTTGGCAGGGGTCTTCCTTCCTGCTGGCTTCCGTCCAATCTAATTACACACCGAAAGGACTACTTTTCTTAGTTAGGTATTAAGGTTAGCATTTTGCGCTTAGCTTTTTTCCCCTTCTCTGTGGTGTTTAAGGTAAAGTTTGAGTGAGTATTTAGTTCACTCGTTCCCAGAATCCACTGCACAGATGCCTTTCGATCACTTCCTGTATTACTCTGTCTTTTATCAGAGATGGTTGATTAGAGGATAAAGGAGAAGACACAGCACGGTCCCGCGGCAAACAGGGGTTAAGTGCCTCGTTTGAGGACATAAAGGCACTGGCCAGAGGAAGCGCCCACAGTGTGAATGAAATCTTTCCAATCTTGTCATGGCACTCTCACAGACTTAGATGACCTCTCCTGAGCTATGAACAGAAAAGATATTGTGACATAACGCATCAGCTTCATAGATACACATGTAATGTAGTAGAGAACCAGGCAAGAGTGTTTATACTTACTCTTCAGGTTCAAAAAGGGACATATAATGGAAATTTTCATTACACTTTCTGAACCAAAAGATTAGGTACGCTTTAAATATCATGCATTTAAAGACTGAAATTATACAGAGATCATACAATGACAATCATTATTAATAGTGATATTAAAACCCATTTAGGCGTCATTTTAAGAAATGTGCATTGTGCAATAAAGACATACTCCAAATAAAGTTCAATTATAATTTTATATCAGTAAGTATGTCAATAAATATGTTATTTTATGTATACTTAATATGAAATAAATGTATTTTGAATAGATTTACTAGGGTATAAACTGTATATAGGCTTTATATCAATGTTACCTTGCTACTGAGAAATAGTTAAATAGTGCATTTAGTTCAATTGATAGCTTTTATATTTTCTAGCAGCATTGCTGCCTAATTTCTGTGTAAAATAGCCAACACATCTTTAATACAAGAATGTATTGCATGAAGGTCATTACCAGTTGAATATTTATGGTTTTACAAACAGGGACTGATATCAGAGCAAATAAGCTGTAGTGTAGTGATCGTATGTTTATGTGGAGTAAAGATGCTGTGGAAGGTGAGCTTCTGTCGAAAGCTCTCATAGTAGCTTTCATCCTCTTGAAGCCTGGCAAGCAAAAAGCATCTCTCATTCAAACACACTTTATTATTGAAATGAGCTCAAAGGAAGCAAGATTGCTTAAGTGGAATCAGGCCAACAGTTGATGGCTGTGTGTATATGTATGTGCGTGTGCGTTGGCTCATTACCCAGTCTATAATTTGAGATGTTTTTATGATGAAAAAGCCACTTGGTGACAATCAAAGAGCATCTGAAAGCCTGAGCGCACCTAATGCCTTTTCCACTGATTGAGCTACAACAAGGAAACATGGAGATCGATAGGATAGCAAACCCAGAGAGAAAAGAGGGAGAGAGAGGAGATGAATTGAGTTGAGAACTGACAAATCCATAAACAGCAAGTGTTGAGTTGAATATAACAGAATTATCTTTTGTATAATAGCCTGTTCGAAGTGCTTAGAGGAATATGCTAAATAAGAATAATAAAATCCAGCTGCTTAAATCAATTGCAACATATAAAAAAATGTGTGCATGTATGACGCATGACACATACATGATATATCACAGCCAAAAAGAGAACATCTGGTGAATTGTAGCATGTATAACAGAGATAACAAACTGCGGTGCTTAATGTTTACCCTCATCATAGGTCATTTACTGGAACAACCACCTCAGAAATTAATACGAGGAATGTAAATCTTTATTACTGACACCAAAAAGATTAGATGTTGCTTAGATGGTTCATTATCTCAGCAATTTAAGCTCAACTAATGATGATGTATGATGAAAGGAGAGAGTGAAATGTCGCCCGCTGAGAGCAACAGATCTTCACGGCTTCAACTGCATCTAAGGGAAACATCAATAGAGACTGTTTTCTGAATTTGATAATAAAGAACATCACTTACAAGTTTACAAAAAAATAATAATAATTATAGGAGCAATGTCGGGGTGGGGAGTGGGGGGGTTTGTGGGGGGTTTGTGGGGGGTTATGAATGATGCTAAATGAAAGTGCACTTTGTTGGTGTTATTTCAGCACCCGGTTCACTAAAGGAATTACGCAAATCAGGCAACGGCACAAACACACCCACAAGATCTGTGCCCAATATGATTTCATAATGTTTGCTTGCAGTGGTGGCTGTATCAACTCTACAATATATTGGTACTATATATCGATTATACTGTAGGTCAATTTTAGAGTTTAGAGTATTAGAATCAAAATTTGAAATATAATGATTGATACTGGATATTTAAAATTATAAGACAAAGTTATTTTAGTTCTTCACTTATGCCCGTTACACATTGTATGTTTTTGGGCTGTCCCAAAGATGACCAATCGTGGCGATTTCTGAGGTCGTGGATCCTAAATGGTGGTCCTATGTCGCACAATGAGAGAGGTTCAACGATGGCCATTGAAGATCATCGTACAGTCTACATACATGTCGTACCCACGTTTATTAGATCCATGTCATAAAAGATTCAATGTCACTTTAACTTGGAATTACAACTTCAGTTTCTACTATACATTCAATCTCCAGTGATTTCATGATTTTACTTGTGTCTGACCTCGACGGACTGAACAGAAGAATTGAACCAGTGAAGATTTCCACACAAGGCGGAGTCTCAGAACGCACCAACCTATTACGCAATCGCCACAGACGTAGTCAGTACTTCATAGTTTGAAGGTGTTTCCCAGCTGGAGAGAACTTTTCCGGAAAGTTTGCTTAGGCAAGCTGTTTCAAACTCCAAAAACAAACTCCAAATGAACTTCTTTTTGGCATAATTTTGTTGAAATGACGTCACACCAGTTCACTCTTCGATTTCACTTGCAGTATATTGGGACCTTTAATTGCTCATTTCTATAATTATATGTAGTTACAGTACATTTAGTACATTTAGATCTAACACTCTATGGGCCCTATTTTAACGATCTGAAACGCAAGTATCAAATGTGAAACGCAAGTAACTTTGTGGGCGGATCTCTTTAGACGCAAATCTAAAATGGGTTGGTCTGAAGTAGCTACATTACTCATAGGTGTGGTTTGGGAGTAACGTGAAATAAACCAATCAGAGCGTCATCTCACATTCCCTTTAAGAGCAGGCGTGCTTGTTCCATGGCGGATTGCTATTATAACGGCGGATTTGCCAGGCGCACGCCAGGAGCGGTTCACAGCCGAGGAGACCGTCAGGGCCGTAAAAGACAGAGAAGTGACATTGTATGGGCATGGGAGAAACCCACCCAAATAAGCTTCGGTTAAACAGGCGTATAATAATTTGGGTAAATGTGTAAGCTAGATGTATGCCTATTTTTTCACATCTTCATGGACACCACAATGATTTCCCTCGTGTGGAATATTTTTCCTTGTAATTATGTTTGGTTTGTAAAAATGTCAACTGCTGCGTCTGTGTAGATGAAAGAAGCAAAGTGTATGCGCGTTGTGCACACGCTACATTATGGCCAAGCATGCGCCCTTAAAATAGCATCTGAACGCGCCACTGAAAATGCGCCACTGACTTTAGATTAGGTTTTTCCTGGTCTGTGGCGGAATTGTTTTCTAGAACTGCAAAATAGCACCAGGGAACGTTTGCGCCGGAACACGCCTTCTCTTTTCGCTGAACCGCCCCCGGAGCGCAAGTTCATTCCCTAATTTACCGACGTGCGTCAGTAGAGGGAAAAGTCCCCTGTGCGTCGGGTGCAAAATAGGAATGATACATGCGTCGGTGTACAAAGTCAATTGCGCTGGGTGCAAGATAGGGCCCTATAACTCTCTTTAAAAACATTAATACAAAATAATTTGACCATGTATTGTACTTTTTTAAAATGACTATGAATTTTTATACTGTGTTAAAGATAAAATAGTACAGAATTGAATATACTGGCCATTTATTAGTTATCAGTCATTAAACAAAAAAGATTATTTATTTATTTTTTGGTATCAGCCAGAATTATAATACAGGGGCATACCTAATGGTGAACTTGTCTCTGAATGATTAAGGAAATGCGGTATAAAGTCAAAAAGAAAAAGAAAAAAAATTACACACTCCGACACAACTCAATGACCTGTGACGCATTCTCCAGGTCAGCAGATTACAGAGCAGAGTTTAAGCTAAAAATGTGCAAACAGTTTAACTTTGATTATAGCCAATGAGCTCCCCATTAAAACCATTAAACTAATTACAGGCTGTCTCCTTCAGGACAGGGGATCCACAGTCCACTCTAAAACACAAACACACACACACACACACTGATTCAATGAAGCATGGAATGCTGGGAAAGAAAAAAACACAGTAACACAGAGTGTCTTTGTGCAGGACAAGAGTTTAAGTTCACAGTGTGTTCATTCAAGCACGGAGCTTTGGAAATGATTATATTAGTTCAGTTTCTGAAACACTGGATTGTTTTCTGAATAGCTGAGCACTAATAGCAAAAGTAGTTACATGTGTTTGTGTCCAATATAATTATCTTCTAAAACTGATACAGGACAGGATGGAAATGAAAGTCATGTGCAACACCAACACACTACTGTAATGTAAAAAAAAATATTATTTTTATTTTATTTTGTATTATATATATATATATATATATATATATATATATGTATATATATATATATATATATATATATATATATATATATATATATATATATATATATGTATGTTGTATGTGAAACAAAACTTGATGAACACTTAAAGTATGTGAAAACATGCATATGCTATATTAACACATTATATTACACAGATCAGGGTAACACATTATAACACATTATATAATCACATTATCATTTTCCTAATAATTACACTACATTAACACCTAAAAAATGACAGCCCCCGTTTTATAGGGAACCCAATATGGTCATTATTTTTGGTTCTAGTAAGTTCAATACTACCTAAATCCAAATTATACTTCAGTTTGGGTAAGAATTTCTTTGATAAAAAATAATAATTCTACTCAGCAATTAAACTAAGATGCATTAAACTAAGCTAAAGCGACAGTAAAGACATGTATAATGTTACAAACAATTTTAATTTCAAATAAATGCTGTTTATAAAAGCATCCTGATTTTTTTATTAAATAAATGCAGCCTTGGAGACCGGATACTGTTAAATGGCAATGTTAATGTTACATTAAAAGTTACTTACAATTATTGCTCTCCTCTATGTACTGTAAAATTGGCATATGTACAATTTCTGAAGAAAATGTGAGTTGTGCTTGCTCCTGCAAAACTCATTAGGGCTAAGGTGTGCAGTTGCTAAGGTGTTTAAGTGTTGTTATGCAGTTTATAGGTGGTTGCTAGGTGATCACTTACTAAAAAACTATTTGAACAGTCATTAAAAAAGAATGACTGTTTGTATTTGAATGCTGAATGAGTGAATGAGCCATGTATTGCTTTATTTTGCACTATGTAAATTCCAATTTGCATGCGCTTTACAAATATCCTAACAGAACTTAGCTGTACATTTCTAGGATGCCCATCTGGAATGTAAAGAAAATGAAAATGAAAATAGATCAGTATACAGTATGTGTTCATTAAAGAAAAGGTCTAACCACAGCACACATGTCCTTATAATGAAACATGACAGGAATTCCCATGTGATCTGTGGTCCTTATCTGCCCCCGGAATGCCACTGGGTTTTTGGAATATCATATGGAAATTATATCCTTGTGATCATGTATTAAAGCATTGTAATACATGATTGTTTAGTTTTTTTCTGACAGCGGCTGATGAACAGCATGTGACAGTGTGGTTTGAGTATGGGCTGATCTTAGCAGTATCAATGTCTCTGAGTATAAGACTGAGAATTATGAAAGAAAGATGGTCTTAAATCATGTCACTTCAAACCTAATCTAAACAGACATGGCATGCCTTGTTAGTGTCTCACTGATGGGTTTCAAATGTTCTTGTAGCAATGAAAACCAGTGGCTCTCGGTGATGTAAAGCATATGGCCTTAAGAATGTCAAGCAGAATTACCACCAGCATGTGTGTGGGGGTGTGAGAAAGTGTGAGGTGAAAAAAAAAGCGAAAGAGAGAGATTGATTTTTGTAAGCACAATGTCAGAAGCAGTAATATAACTCTTTAGCCCCATGAAAGGGCTTCTTGTCTCTGTTTTTTCTCTTCAGAATGGCAATTAGTCCAGCAGCCATTTCATCACCTCATCACTTTAACATGATTGTATGAATGGGCTTTTTAAACCACTGGTCATTCAGCAAAGACCACACATATATATTCACCTTTGCTTCTATCTGAAACCCTTCACAATTGTAAAGTAAGCTGTCTGGAACGTATAAACACAGTCACACACACCTCTCAGCTCTTGTGGCTACACAATATCCTCAATCTAACACACAGTACAAAAAACCATTGTAGCAGAGGTCAGGGAGAGGGCATTGGACCAAACTACACACGTCGCAAGTAACCCACCTTATTGAAAACACTTGACTCAGATTATTCTCACATTAATGAATCTATAAATAGAATATATTAACAGACACTTAAAGGGATAGTTCAACCAAATCTGAAAATTCTGTCATAATTTAGGCTACTTACCCTCAAGTTGCTATAAAACAATAATTTAATTAAAAATAAATAGTTTATAATTGACTTGAATAGGCCTTAAAGAGATAGTTCACCCAAAAATGAAAATTCTGTTCATATTTACTCACACAAAAAAAATATCTTCTTTTGTGTTCAGCAGAACAAAGAAATTCAAACAGGTTTGGAGCAACTTGAGGTGAGTAAATTACAGAATTTTCATTTTTGGGTGAACTATCTCTTTAAAGGGATAGTTCACTTTGAAATTAAATTTTGGTATGTTTTAGCCTACCTCAAGGGCATCCAAGATGTAGGTGTCTTTGTTTCCGCAGTAGTTTCAATTTTGATATTTTTAGGTCAAACCGTTCTTGTCTGTCAGTCATATAATGCAGGTCTATGGTCACCACCTCAAAGAGCATGCACAGAGTCCAAATTAAACAATTCCCCATCGTAAGTACACATTGATGGCCTAAGACAGGAAACAAGCGTTTTTTTGTGAGAAAACGAACAGTATTTATATCGTTTTTACCTCTTGTACACAACCACGTCCAAGTGATCTGAGGGCGCGCGCACTTCCTGGTGTGTGACGTGTGTGTGCGTTCTGGCCAAGCGGCAACCACCCCGTCTCTCTCTTGAAACCAACACGGAAGTGAGTTAAACTGCAATTCGTTGACCGGCTGCTTGAGGCTGGTGTCAAAAATGAGTCAAATCTGTATCTCCCCCATGTTAAAATGCCAAATTTTACAACAGAAAAAAACGTGTTTACAGCCTGGTGTCTGTATGTGGCTTTGGTCTATACAGCTAATTTTGCCCTTCATGACAACTGTGAGGGGGGTGATTTTTTTTTTATAACTCATCCGTTTAGTTGATTAATATTAAAAGTTCTGCATAATTAAGGGTGTGTCCACTTGAGTGACAGGTGGATTGCCGCTGATTCAATGCTAGCCGTTTGTCTGCTGTTACTAGCCGTCACTTCACCTCAGCAAATGTTAGCTGCTGAACTTGCCATCTCTGCAGTGTTTGTGCTTTTTTTCGGGATTATTTCATACAATTTAATACACCCATCACTTCGCCCATGGCTTTGGATTCCGTCGTTGTTGTCGAGTATCGTTCGAGAGAACAACCAGCGCTGTATTTCAGTTGTTTTCCCTCTGTGAACATGCACTAATGGATGTCTGACAATTTCGTTGCTTTTTGGAGTTTTCAGATTTAAAAACGTCAATAAAGGCTCGTTCGTTCTGCTCTCACGGAACAGATAGATTATAATATGTTTATGTATCGTCAGATGAAATCCTGCAGGTGTCGGTGCTTTCTCCGTCCATGCAATAAATGCACATCCTTACATGAGCGCGGATTTTCTAGCGCATTTACTTGAACTTCATAGGTAACGTTAATATATCTATGGTTTAACCCATTTGAGAGGCGGCCAAAATCAGAATTTAAAATGGACTGAATAAGCTCTCTACGAACTTGAGTGATGCCGCGCTGACGGACCATACACTATAAAAAAAGAGTGACAAAAAAAGAGTGACTGACATGTATGCACATAAATCACTGTCACACACTCTCTCAGGGTAATATTAAGTTACTGCATATACATTTTCAACTAGCAGAATAGTACAGAATCACGATACACAATCTCACTTGTTGCCATGTCTTTTAACTATTATAATATTTCGAAGGGCAAAAACAGGAACTTTTAATTGGCTTTACATCATCAACTGTCACTTTAGCGCGTGGCCCTGTGCAGTCGCAGACTTGGTACTGTCAGTAGCATATAGCATAACGTTATAGCATTACCTCCCCACCCGCCCCGCCTCTTTGCCCATTTTCTGTTATCCGGGAGTGACGCGAGGCCAAGATGGCGACGGCCGGCTCCGCCCACTTTAGGCTTCAAAAATGCTCTTCAGAAACCTACGGGTGACGTCACGGACACTACGTCCATATTTTTTTACAGTCTATGGTTCTGGCTTAGTCTGCGCAAGCGCCGGAAAGAGAGATCACTTTTCTTGTGTACACGTTTCGTGTCTTAGGCCATCAATGTGTACTTACTTACGATGGGGAATTGTTTAATTTGGACTTCTCTGTGCATGCTCTTTGAGGTGGTGACCATAGACCTGCATTATATGACTGACAGACAAGAACGGTTTGACCTAAAAATATCAAAATTGAAACTACTGCGGAAACAAAGACACCTACATCTTGGATGCCCTTGAGGTAAGCTAAAACATACCAAAATTTAATTTCAAAGTGAACTATCCCTTTAAGGCCGAATCAAGTTTGATGCACCCAGTGTTGTTATCGTCAAGTATTCAATTATAAACTATTTATTTTTAATTAAATTATTGTCATTGTAAACTATTACAAACTGTTTCATTAATTGAAATAAAGCTGAAATAAAAATATATTGTACTAGTATAGGGGCGAGGCAACCTAACGCGAGGTTAAATGTAACATGGACCTTTTACATAGTTAGTCAGGGTCAAGCAGGTTGTGTTTCCGCGTATTTTCTCTCACTGACAGAAGACGGTCTCCCGCTGATTTGTGGAAAGTTTTGATATGATTTCGTGAAGATACTGGACAAAGAGTGTTTTGACACCATGCAAGCAATTTTTTTCATCATACGTTTTTTACACATTTAACTTTGCTGTACTTTCACAAACAATGTTGGAATTTAAATGTCAAAGTATGATTTTCCACATTTGTTTACTTTGCATTGATCACTTGTTTATTTTATTTTTTAAGAATATAGCCTGTTTTTCATGCAATAAACCCTTTAAAATGTGATTTTAAGCTCGTTTTAATTATTATTACTATTAATAATAATAATAATTTTGCATGCAGCTGCCACACACAAATATAATTCATTGCAATTACAATATTTGATGATTTTATTTATTTATTTATTTATTTATTGCAAAACTGTGCAGCCCTTTCCTTTATCTCTGTCCATGATATTGATCCATAATAGAAGGATGATTGGATGAGGGATGGATGTATGGATATCTATCTATACAGATGCACAAAAAATATCAAATAAAATAGTACTCATTTTTTTGTGTTTAAAGATTAGCTATTAGCATTAAATGACAGCAAACTACTGAAATGTAAATAGGGAAAATGTGCAAACATAATGAAATATCCAATACTGGAGGATATATATATCCAATATCAAGCAAAATAAAAAATAAATAAGATTGTCTGAAAACTTCTATATAATGCTTTCTTAGAATAAATGAAATAAATTTAGAAAATATTTTGACCAAGACTATTTTCACAGTGTCTGATTTTGAGTTTAGCTACAGTAAGACCTCAGGAAGTATCCGTGTGTAATGCACAAAAAAGTATAAGTATAAAAAGGCAAGATTATACGTATAGGGCATATGCTAAGCAGCAGACTAATTGACTAAATGTAAATAAATAAATAAAAATTACACAGAAGAAGGTTTAATTTCACAAACTGTAAAGCACAATATGGTTATATAATATAATTATTCACATACTGTATTCTGTGCCAAAAATGTGACTTTTAGCGATAAACCCAGAGCGCTTAGGTACTAACAGAGGTACATAATATATGTAAATAATTTTAATGTGGCCATCATTTTAAAAGTATAACAAATAATATTGCAGGATATATTTTCACAGTTTAGTAAAACAGTACAATAATAAAACCCGTTTTAAAAGCGAAAACATTTTTTTTTACTAGTTACACAAGATTAGATCTTAAATAGGACTGCTAAAAATGTGGGATTACCAAAACCAGATTTCAGGCGAGTCATATCAGATCATGAAAGAAGAGAAGAAATGTGTGAGCTATAATGTGAATTGACTATTTGCCCAGAGTTAGCTGATTAGAGTCATTTTCTGGTGTGTGATTAACTTAGTCGCCATGCTGCATTACCGCAAACCAGACAGATAGATAGAGTATATCCGCTTGTAGTATTAGCAGCAAAAGGACGAATTGGATAGCAGTGGAAATGTGGCTTCTCCATGCTTTATTACCTAACGTCTGTTTCAATTTGCACCTCGATTGATGTTTAAGAAATCATCGGTAAGGCATCTCTCTTTAGGCTGAGGAACATGTATATAATCGTTTGGACGCTAGTTGATAATCCGTGCCAAACAAACGTCACTCTACACAGGCCTGAACATTCCTAGAGCTTCTGCTGCATCAGCGTGGAGATTCATATCTGACGCAAGTCCTACGTCAAATGACAGCAGTTATCCATCAGCGTTAAGAGTCTTGACAGGCGACGCTTGTGTGCTAAGTGGCAAGCTAAATGCTTTAAATGTAAATATTCTACATCTGGCCCACCGTCTCATTTCCAAGCCATCCTTCAATTCACTTTGTGGCTTCATGCAAATCGCTCTTCCCTCTCATTTTCATAGTAATGGATGATTAGTATGTTATGGAAGAGAGTGTGTTAGATGGTGTTCAGACACGACGTCCCTAGTGTGTGCGTGTATGTTGATGTGTGTTTTGGTTGAGTTCGAACATTCTGTCCCTCGTGTGCATTCTGGTCGCCATTTTTGTCCCGTTGTTGTGATTTTTATAAATCCAGGCCCGGGGGACATCAAGCATTCCGTTTGTGTCCTATTTCGCAAATCCTGCTTAAAAAAAACAACAAGTTGATTCTGGAGTGTTTCTACCTCTCCATTATCCAATGGTATTTCTCTGTCTTGCACTGTTTGTTCTGCACAGTCTCTTCGTGTCTCTTTCAACAGTTTATCTGGTTTCCACAATTCTCTACTCTTTGTTCAGAGTGTCTTTCTTCCTCTCATGTAGCTCTGTGGTTCCCTGGGAGGAGTTTAGATGAGGACTCATTCAGAGATGTGAAACAGCCTGTGACTGTTAAGCAGAAGCAGACATTTGAGAATCGAGCCCTCTAAGGAGTTTGTAGACCTCTATGGATGTCTTTGACTCTCTCTTGGTGGTCAAATCAAAAGCAAAATGTAAAATGACCCCATGTTTGTGTATATTTGGTGCCTCCTGGCAAGTATCGCTATTCTAAAATGACAACTTTTCTTTTCCGCCAGCCATCACTTCAACAACAGACAAAACGGCTATTTAGACGTTGTTTTAGCAGACTCACATTCAGGTATGGCTCCACTCTAAAGCCATGATGCAAACAATTCCAGGTGAATAAAATCATGTCCCAGGCTACATTTCTCACTGAATGCTCTGAAATACATGACAGGATGTGGGTGTTTGGCCCCCTAGACTTTAAAATAACAAACTTTCTTAAACATACTTTTCAGTCTACTAAACCAAAACAAGTTTACTTACAATGTTCACTAACACACACATTTTCATAACCAATCAACAATACTTCAACCACATCACAAATTACATATTTAATTATCTGGTGGAAAATCCCATTTTAAACATTTTTAGAATAAAATATCCAAAATAATTAGTCTTGCTAAGGCTAATTTTATAGTTTACATTTTATGTATCCAGAATACATAATTAAATAATATGTTAACACTTTTAATAGTAATTTGTCAAAATTACAGCTTGACTGGAAATTATGTGCAATATATTCTGTTCATGAGTGTTATTTGTTCAATAGTTATTCAAAGTCTTTCAATCTTTTAAAATAGATTTTCACATTAAGTTTCAAAGAAACACCCAAAAAGTACTAACGTAAAAATAGTAAAGTACTAAAGTAAAAATCTCGTATGCTCACCAAGGTAACAGTATAATATTGTGTGAAATATTGTTACAATGTAAAATGGTTAAGCAGAATTTTCCTTCAGTGACCTTCAGAAATATTTCAGAAATCATTCTAACATTCAGGTTTTTTTTGCTCAAGAAACAAGTTGTGCTGCTATATATTTTTGTGCAACCCATGATACATTTTTTTATATATTTTTTTTATTATACTTTGGTGAATAGAAAGTTCAAAAGAACATAATTTACCTGAAATAGAATTCTTCTGTGACATTACAAATGTCATATATATATTATAATATAATACATCCTAGGTGAATAAAAGTTTTATTTTCTTGTTTTAATAAACAAATCTTACTGACTTCACATTTTTGAACAGCAGTGTGTAGAACTGTACATACAACCGCACATACAACCAATTTAAATAGGACTGTGGGATTATCAAAAGAAATCCAACCATCTGAGGTGTGTCATATCAGAGCATGTTCCCCACTGAGAGGACAAGAAAGAAAACTGTCCAGGTCATGCAAGAGTAAAGAGATAGTTGAGTCTATATCGTGGGAGAGCTGAAGGCTTCAACATGGCACAGGACCAAAGTGTGTATATGTGTGTGTATATGTGTGTGTATAACAGAGATCTCCTGTAATTTCCCATGTATGTGAACTGTATTGATCGCACCCCAGGCTGTTCCTTAAACCAGCTAGTTACTGGTACCTGTAAGTGTGTGTGTGAGAGTATGTTATAAACGTGTGTGTGTGAGTGTGTATTGACCCGAGGTGTTAGTTATAGCCTGGTCCTCTGAGTGCTGACCAGACAGAACTGCCAGTCAAACTCAGGGTATGCCCAGAGCAACTGCTGATTAATTCACTCATCACACGCAGAGAGAAAAAGACAGGGAGAGAGTAAAAATATAGAACTATGAAAGTGACTGACGGCTCTTCATACAAAAAGATGAAATATGACAGTAGAAATTATACCTGTAGAGACAAATAGATGAAGCTGAGGCACACTGCTCAATTGGGACGACTAAAATGGCAGTGAGCGAGCAGGCGAGAGAGAGAGAGAGAGAGAGAGAGCGAGAGAGAGAACAAAGGAAGAAGAAAGAAAGAGGGTCGAGTCAGTGGGGGGCTGTAAGCTGACAGAGCAGTGAAAGTGTAGCCAGAAGCTAAGATTACCTCTGATCACCGGTCTCACAGTCCCTTAGAGTTATCATACAGATACATGACACATGACACACACACACACACTGACACACATTAAACATGCCTGTAATCACAGTCTTTTTGGTGCTATGAAACATTATGCAGAGAACATCAGGATTCATACTATATATTAGTGAATATAACATGCATACTACATATATATTACCAGTCAAAAGTTTGGGGTCAGCAATATTTTTTTCTTTTCTTTTGAAAGACATTATTAATACTTTTATTCAGCAAAGATGCATTCAATTCAGCAAAAGTGACAGTAAAGACATTTACAAAAGATTTATAGGTCAAATAAATGCTGTTCTTCTGAACTTTCTATTCATCAAAATAATGTTCCTCTGTTTCCACAAAAACATTAAGCAGCACAACAGTTTTCAACATTGATAATAAGAAATGTTTCTTACGCAGCAGATTATCATATTAGAATGATTTCTGAAGGATAGTGACACTTAAAAAAAAACTTAGTAATGGCTACTGAAAATTCAGCATTGCCATCAGAGGACAAAAATACATTTTAAAATATACTAAAATGGAAAACAGTCATTTTAAATCGTAAAACCGATTTCACAATGCATTACTGAATTTTTGTTCAAGTAAATGCAGCCTTGGTGAGAGGAGACTTCTTTAAAATAAATAAACAAAAATCTTACCAATCCCAAACTTGAACAGTATATATAGACTGTCTTGACACCACAATTGTTAGCATTTAGCTAAAATGATTACCATAAAATGTATTATTACTTTTAAGTTCCTATATTTATATGCTGTGGCAGCACATGCCATGAATTTAATTGCTTTGTTTTGGTGTTGGATTTGTTCATGTTTTAGCTCAGTTTCCTTGGTTTACATCTGTTTCATTGTTTCATTTGGTCTGTGTATTTAAAGTTCTGTGTTTTCCTCAGTTCATGGTCTGACTTTGTTAGATATCATTGGGTTGTTCTGTTCGTGTTTTTGTCAGGTGTAGTCTCATGAGTATCTTGTTCTGAGTTTTTGTTTTATTAATAGAATTGCTCCACCTAGATCCAGACTTTTCTCATCATTACCTGCAAGAGACGCTGACAAAAAGACAGACTTAATATGGATCTAGCAACGGTTCGTATTCGTCTCCTCTCTGAGGGGAACCAGTCCCTTGAGAGACACACACGCGCATTTTTAGGAGTTACAACACCTTGTCCATTATGATGATGCCAGCCTGTTTGTATTTTTCAGGGCAGGCCTTAACGTAAAGACCAGAGCATGCCTGCCCAGAGACGGACCTCAAGGGACTTTCCAGGAGTACGTGGAGAGAGTACTCCTCAACAACGGTTCCCCCTTCATCGTCTGCAAGAGTGATGAGGAAATCACCATGCCAGCCACTGCCACCAGCCCAGCGATGCCTGAGCCCACCGCAGACCATGAGCCTGAGCCTGCCGCGGTAGAAGAGCCTGAGCCGAAGCCAGAGTCACAAATTGCCCCAGAGCTTGAGCCAAACGCGTCTGACCAGGTGCGTGAGCCGGCAACATCACGTGTTCCTGTGGATTTACTGGTGGAGTATGAGGGGATGATGTGGAGCCCTACCCCCTCAACAGCGGCTGACCTCAGAAGAGCTGATTTCACCATGCACTCAGCCTGTTTCGTCTCCCGGCTTAATAAAGTCTGTGTTCCCGCCCTGCCTCCAACTCCAACCTCCTCTGCCTGTTCTGAATAAACCAAGTGAAAAATGCCTGCCTTTTCCGAGTCGGCCAAGAAGGCTGTCCTGAGTGTCCTGTCTGTTCTGCATTGGCCAAGGATTCAGTTCTCTGCCTGTCCTGTACCGGCCATATAAGAACTTTTTGCCCCATATTGGACTAAGAGACTGTTTTTTTCTGTTCAGTATCAGCTAGGAAAGCCTTCCTATGAACCCCCGCCTGCACTGCCCAGTCCTTTAGCCCTGTCTGCACTGTCTCCCCTCAGCCCTTTGTCTCCTGCTCAATGTACGATTAATTCGCCTCAGGCTGAGTGTTCACAAGTCCAGCCCTGGTGTATCTACCCACTATCTCCATATATAACATCAGTGCCCGTCACTCCACTTCTGCCTGTTGACCAGTCGGCTCCACCGTGGCTCCTCACCCCCTCAGCTCCACCTGAAACCATCGTTCCTACGGTTCACAGGGTTTCCTCATCCCTCCATCTTCGCCTTGGTCAGTCGTAACTCTGTCTGCGCAGTGGATTTCCGGGCCTTCAGCTGTGCTTCATCCCTTCAGCTCCGGCGGGCACCTCCTTCCCTCCTTCCCTCCTTCCTCCTTGGTTGCTTTGTCTTTACCTCAGTCCTCCGGCACCCTGGCTCCACCTCGGTTGCTCGTCGCTGTGGCTCTACCCTGTCCTTGAGGACCTTCTATGTCGCTCGGTCCGTTCTGTTTGTTGTCTCTGCCTGGGCAGCTCCATCTTGGTCAGTCATCTCCCTGGTTCCAGCTGCCAAGCCTCTACCATGGCTCCTCCCTCGACTCCGCCATGGGCCTGCGTCCAACCCTCCTGCTAGGGGTTCAGCCCTGGTTCCTCCCACAGTCTGCTCTGCCCTGGTTACAACCACTTTCTGTTCCTCCTGTCTTTGCTTGGGTTGTTCTGTTCATGTTTTGCCAGTTCTAGTTTCCTGAGTATCTTGTTATTGAGGTTTTTTTGAGTTTTATTAAAAGAATTGCTGTGCCTAGATCCAGACTTTTTGATTTCATCATTACCTGCAACCGACGAAGTACTCTAAGAAGTACTCCTCTCACCAAAAAGGGGTTGAGGGCAATATTTAACAAAATGCATGTATGGATGGACCAAATACTGTGATTTGAGATGTATTAAATCTTTAATACTATCTTCATAGTCTTTAATACTATCAAGAAAGAAAGCGTTCAAACTGGGACACTGACTACCTACACACTTCACCCACAGGACTTACTGTACACATTTTCCAGATGCTCATCCACCTAGAAAAGTAATATTGCACCACTTCAAAAGGACAATTCAGAACTTCAATGACAAACACATTTACTGAAATTTTCATATTAGTGGTTTATCAAAACTAAAAGCTTCATCTTTCACCCTTTGCCCTGCCTCATAGACTTCCAACGTAAGTGTACAGTATTACTGTTAATGCATTTTTACTAATTGAGGGAAGCTGAAATCTCAAATATCAATCTTAAAATATTTGATAACGTGGTGGAAATTACATTAAACAAATTTGAAATGAAATTGTTGCCTGTTTTTGTCTTGTTATGGCTAATTTACTATTTTATGTATCTTATACACAATTACTTTACATTTACACTCAACTAACATTAACATGCTGCTTATATATCGATTGTCGTTAGTTCCTGTAAGCTAATGCATTAACTATTGTTAATGAGTGAGACATTATTGTAAAGTGTAGGCTAACAAAAAACATTTTAGAGGTCAAATTTTGTGTTTTGTTTTTTGGTATTTACCATCCAACAACACGTCACAAATGTGGCCCTTAAACCTTAAGCTGTACTTAACACAGGATATTTCTGTAAAAGACTGAAAGGGTTGAGTCACATGCTGCATTAGTCTTTCGTGTGGTTGTGGCACAGAAAACCAGCGAGAGATTTAGTCAGAGGAGGTTTAGTTCTCCCCAGGTGGGTGCCTCAATCTAGCCTCTGATGGCTTTGTATTAATGGAATTAAAGTGAAACTCCAGGAATCCTCTATTCCGCCTCAGATATGCAGCTCGAGTAGCTCAGCTGTGCTAAGCCCATCCTTATGCCCTCAAATCAGCTCTCTGCCACCTTCCTCATTCAAACAACCTTCTCATCCCTGTTCCCTCACTCCCTCTCTTCCTCCCTCCATCTCTCACTCATAGTATCTTAGTCCCACTTAATACCTTCTTTCTTTCCTATGTTTCTGCCTCTAGTGAGTTTTCCCCTTAACACTCTCTGATCCACAGCTAATACCTATTTCTTTCCCTCTTTTCCCCTTTTTTATCTCTTTCTCCCTCTCAATTCATCCTCTCCTAATTTCATTCTCTGCCACCTTGGTTACATTCACACATTCAGTGTTTGGGATTGACAACCGTATTTACTAACAGGCGTGACTCTCGAATTCTGCAGTTAAAGACCGTCCAAACAACCGATGTCAAGCCCTTTTTGAATAATACTATAATTGTGAATACCACCTGTAACCAAAGTGACAGTTATAAAAGTAAAAATAAAAGATATTGCCTTCCATAACACAGGAAAGTCAATTGAAATAATTACAGCTTTTGTTTAGGAAGTGACAGTAAAGATATTCATAATGCTACCAATTTTTTTTTATTTCAAATGCTGTTATTTTGAACTGTCTATTCATCAGAGAATCATGAAAAAAATGCATGAAGGACCACAAGTGTTTTTAAATTTATTTTATTTTTATCATTGATAATAATAAAACAATATTTAATGAGCACCAATAGAATGACTTCTGAATGATCATGTGACACTGGAGTAAAGGCTTCTGAAAATTAATCTTTGCCATTTCAGGGATTTAAATATTGGTAACACTTTAGTTTAGGATCCAATTCTCACTATTAATTAGTTGCTTATCAGCATGCATATTAGTAGGATATTGGCTGTTTATTAGTACTTATAAAGCACATATTAATGCCTCATTCAGCATGACCTTATTCTACATTCCAAATCCTACACAATACCTTAACGTAATAACTTACTAACTATTAATAAGCAGTAATATAAAATATAGAAAAAAAATATTTTAAATAACACAGTACTGTTCTTACTGTATTTTTGGTCAAACAAATCGTGAACATAAGAGACTTTTCAAAAACATTACAAACATCTTACAGACCATAAACTTTTGAATGGTATAGTGCATGAATATGTTAAATGCAAAAACTCTATTAACCCCTTACTGCACCCCCTTTTTGGCAAGTGGGGTATAAATGACATACCCAAAATAAAAAGGTTGCTGGTAATTATAAATAGATACTTGACCAACATTTATTTAGAAAGTCCAAACTTGAGAGTTTACAGTTCAAGATTCAGAATTACTCAGACTGTTATTAATATGGAGATACATAAGCAAAAACAAAAATATGATGTGGTATAACAACTTATAACTACAATTAAAGAGAAGCCCCAATTGTGGTCAAAAAGTTTTTAGAGAAGGCTAAACTATTTTATTGCCCTTTAAACACCCACTAATGTCTGCTGAGGAGAACTGCTCAATTCATGTTATATTATTCTCACTCAATGAACCTTTCACACCTGTAACTGTATGAGACTTAATCTTCATTATTATGTTATCATTATTCTTTTGTTTGTATTCAGCCATTATTAGCCTTTAATCTGGCATTACATGGCTTGCCCATCAACACCACTTTGATCTCACTATACATTAATCTACCTACTATCTATCATATTTTTGGGACCTTAAGTGATTATTTTTATTTTTTTTAACAAGTTAGTTTATGGATTAGAACAGCTCCTGGCGCGACAGAGCTACAATTAGCATCAAGCTACATACAATTTAAAATATGAATTTTACCCTTTTACTCAAAAACTGACTTTAAACCACCATCGAGTGTTTGTATCAACTTTCGATCACAATTTAATGTGAACAAGGAAGTGTACAGGACAGCGTCATCCATAAAGGCTGGAGTTATGCCACATAAGATGATTGACAGCTGTAGACCGAATGAGAGAGCGCTGAGATCACAAGTGACGCAAACCCAGAAAAGGAGGGACAGAGCTCGCTCTGAACACTATTTCTGCTCTTCAGGTTGCAAAATTCAGTGGGAAATTAACAGAAATGTTATTCTGTATGACGAAATATTTTGCAAACATGTGAGAATAAACTTTTGGTCTAAGCGCCCTAATGGACGCTGCATGTATGTGAACACAAATAAACCGCAGCAGATGCAAGTAAATTGATATTCTATTCAAAATATCTAAAATTACAGATTGACTATTTTGCACTCCTGACATAAATTAAGAAATGAATGTCACTTCAAACTAGTTATCATAAACAGTGGTCAAATATCGAAGCTGGAGTCGTTAATCTTTCTAATGATACACAGTTTGTCCCGAACATGTAAGAGTGTGATGTTTTAAAGTGCAGTGAATGTTGAACAACAATAATCTGGGGCCGTTGGTGATCTTTGTACATAAAGGCGTTAAAGATGTTTCTGTAATTGTTGTGAATAAATTCTAAATAAAAAGCATCCTGATCATTTGAAAAACAGACCCTATTAAACCCTAATCTCCTTGTGGTATTTGTAACAGTATCAATATCGGTGATACTGGCCTTGCCAATGCTTAGTAAAATATACGAAGCATTGCCCATTCCGACATCTAAAACCCTCCAATGATGCGTTGCTTATATCTCTGTTTAAGCAACGCAAGGAATTGATTATTTTTATTCCTTTCGATATAAAGCACTTTGAATTGCCATAGTGTATGAAATGTGCTATATAAATAAACTTGCCTTGTTTCTATGAGTTACTAAAACCCCACATGAAAAAACACAGAAGTCAGCTCCCTGGTTGCAGAATTCGGTTGTCACACTTGGTTATAACCGAACTGTGTGCGAACCTAACTGTATTTATTGCTCTAAAACATGACTGACAGCTGTATTCTGCTGTTACGTAGCCCTTTTTCCCCCCATCACTCCATCTCTATGTTCCTCTCGGTCCAATTACAATCCGATCCTCACCTGCCACGCACCTCCCTTCTCCGTCTTTCTCTTCGCTGTCTGAACATTCTCCCAGCTGGGTGTCTTTGTGCCTGTTTAACCGCTAACTGCATAGGCTCCCTACAGAGATGGTGAGAGAGAGAGAGCGGCAGGGGTGGAGGAGTTCTCCGGAATTCTAAAACAAGTTCCTGTTTACCATGCCTGACCGCATCTTAATCTAGAGCAACATGCATCAGGTCAACAGCTTTTTAATATGCGAGCAAACACGGATAGTTCCCTGTCATCGGTGCTCTTTTAAAGATGGCGGCGAGCGTAAATATGGAAATGTTAGAAATTGCCGGCTAGTTTTAGCGAGAAAACATGTTTATGAGATGGCTTGATTTTCATTTCGAACCAAAACAAGAAATCTCGATAATTTAGAGTACACACAAACCCACCCTTCAGAACATGAGCTCGTGAGCAATTACAAGTGTTTTCCCGCTTTTCCTTTTCCACAAGCTCTCCCTCTCGTCGCTCTCCCAGGCCTTTTTTTCTGGTTGTGTATTTGTACAGCTGAGAGACTTACTCCGGTTCCTCTAATTGACAGCGAATTTTATTCAGCAAGCACACTCATTCTGGGGCGGCATGTGTGAGTGTGCCGGCCGTGTATAATGATGTAACCGTTGGTAATATGCAGCACTTCCTTAGCCAGCTCCAGATGGCAGAGTTCACCTCCTCTCCTCTGCTGAATGTAAAGAGATGGGCAGCTATCCCAGCATGCTCTGCGACTGAAGCTAAACAGCATTGCTCTGTGTCAGTTCTGCATAAAAGGGGTGACAGCGCTGATGAGTGTCCTTTAGAGGCAGTCCTAGCTGTGGTCAGGACTGGGGAATGAGCTCTTTGATGTGCTGTGGTGGGACATGGTGATAATGGACCATTCTTCAGACGAATCTCACACACTTCCAGAGTTCCGTTTGATATGCCGTGGAATGGAGAAGTTAAGATTGCCGTCAAGCTTCATGCCCTGAAGTGATCCCCTGAGCGGCCTGACTCTGTGTGTGTGAATGAGTATATCAAGTGAATGTTGGTCTGGGCAGCTAGTCTTCCTGAGAGGTTTAGATCTAAAGGTTAGTTCTGGTTTAATCCTTTCTATTGAAGACTTTAATACAGTTTTCTCAAACTCATTCTCACTCCCAAGACATCAAAAACTGAAGCATGGTCAAGCGCCTTTAGTGAGAAACCAATTCAATGAGAATTAAATTTCAATGAGAAACCTCTGGTGTCACAACGCTAACTCATGACCAATTCGTACGAGTGAGTATGAGGTGGCTAATTCTAAACCCCAGTGATGGGTAGGTTTAGGGGCGGGGTCAGGGGTAGGTCATTCGTACAAATTCATACGAATTGGGCATCTCGTAAAATATGTACGATTTAGCAAAAATCGTATGAATTCGTACAAGAGAGGTCGTATGAATACGTATGAATTAGCCACCTCGTAAAATACGTATGAATTGACGTGAGATCGGGTTGGGTGTCAATACACAGATTTGAAGGGCATGGGAATTTTATCGTGAAATTATACACTGGGGTATAATTTTGTCATTATGAAATATATATATATATTGTAGATGAGCTAATGAGCAAGTTTATACTTCACAAAAGTCAGGCATGGAGCTGGTTATGCCAACTTAAAAATGTAGTTTACAAATCATGCACTATGGTAAGTGTTTTGATGTTATAACGCAATGTTGTGAAAGTAACTGCGTGGAAATAAGTCTTTATTAATCAATAATCTCTCTTAGTAATCATAATTTGTGTGAAAAGGAACAAAAGTTGTTGGTGTTTTACTGCCTCTATTAGCAATTTCAGTAGGAAACTGCAGTGACATGTTTTGCAGAAATGTAGCCACGTATTTCCAATGAGCATGGATTGCCCATGTTCCTTCATCTAGTCTCCTCTCTTCTCCACTAGTTTCATCTAATCTCATCTACTCTCCTCCCTTTCCTTTTTGTAGTCTGATCTGGTCTCCTCTCTCTTCCTTTTTTAACTTGTCTTATCTTCTAATGTCTAAAGTCATCTCTCCTATCCACTCCTCTTTTTTCCACACTTTTGTGCCCTTAAAGTGGAGTAATTATAAATTCCAAGCTTATGAATGACGAGCAAAGTTGTATTTACAAGTGGAAATTTGGAGATCTGAAAAATATTTGAGTTAGAGAGTTAGGAAGGGGTGTCTCCATATAAAACCTTATGGAAACAGTGATTTATAATATAGAAAAAATATAATATAGGTCTATCTAAAATCTAAAATACATATCAGACCTGCGGCGAATCATGATGAAGGATTTTGCAAGTTATTTTAATGTTACGTCCTGTACAATCATTTTCATTATTTTGAATTCAGATGTAGTTACGTAGGTTTACAATATAACTCTTTTGTCTTATTTAGGCTATTTCTGTTTTGTTTCTAACAGGAATGTGTGACGTCATTACAGTGAATGCCCGCCTTGGAGGTACGAGTTTCCCAGTTTAACTTGAAGGCAACATCTTTTCTCTTATCTCCTCTCATCTTGCCTGGTCTCATCTTCTCTTCACTAGTCTCATTTCCTCTCCTATACTCTCTTCTTGTTCTCCTCTCACCTCCTTTTCCTATCATCTCTTCTTCTCTCGTCTTCTGTCATCTTGTTTCAGATAGTCTCTTTTCATCTAATCTAGTCTTCTCTTTTCTCATCTTCATTTGTCTTTTCTCTCTCCTCTTACACTTTGATGTAATGATGTTCCAATTAATTACCAAAAGTGCCTTTTTAAACAGTTTAATGCATAGTCAATTTACATTTGCACAATCCATCATGATCATTACACATCACCATACACTTATGTCTTCATTTACCTACTAGTCGTGCCATTCCAAACATTGATGACGTTCTTTCTTCTGTGGAATATCTATAGAAGAAAGGAAGTCATACACGTTTAAAACAACATGATGGTGAAACAACATGAGTACATGATTACTAAGTTAATTTTTTCAGTGAACTACTACCCCATTAAAGGGATACTCCACTTTAAAATGAAAATTCTGTCATCATATACTCACCCTCATGTTGTTTCAATCCTTTATGAATTTCTTTCTTTTGCTGAACAGAAAGGAAGATATTTAGAAGAATATCAGTAACCAGACAGTTTCTGGTCTCATTGACTTCCATAGTATATTTTTTTTCCTACTATGGAAGTCAATGAGACCAGAAACTGTCTGGTTACTGATATTCTTCTAAATATCTTCCTTTCTGTTCAGCAGAAGAAATAAATTAATAAAGGATTGAAACAACATGAGGGTGAGTATATGATGACAGAATTTTCATTTTAAAGTGGAGTATCCCTTTAATGGTCATATAACACTGTTAAATTTTGATATGCATAAAACTGCCTAAACAACACTGCTGAGATCCCATCCTATTGTGACTGCATGTGTGTGTGTCTTTGTGAACACAATGAGAGTTAATAAGAGTATTACGAAGCTATTTTGGGCATGCAAGCAGGCCATGAGGGAGAGTTTTAGACATATTATAACTTTCTTTCAGAAAGGTTTTTGGGAAATTCACGCAATAACAATAGAAAAGAGAGAGAGGGAGAGAATGAATTCTCACAGTGACAGAGAAAAGAGGATAAAACACACTGTCTTCACTGAGATGCATGCTGATTGTACACACATACACACACACGAAGGTCAAAGTCAAGGTAATGCCACGAAAAAAATTACAAATGGAGAAATTAACAGCAGCTAATGACAGTGGGTAGGAGGTAATCAATGATATCCCAATATAATCAGCAACTGCTGGGTAATCACAGATAAAGAGGAGGATTCTGGGTATGAATTCATCAGAGGAGGTGCAGAGCTCTTGGGAGAAACTGGAAAGTGTGTCAATGAGCTCATGTGTACCAATCCTTCAAATGATTATACAGATATTCAATTGCCATTGGCTATCACGGTCCTTGTGCATGGATGAAAGTATTCACGAGACCTGTAACATTAGAAGAGGAAGGAAAAATTTCAACATGGCTGCAGGAAAAGCAGTATAGCTTTTCCCCCAGCACCAAAAAAATTATAAATATAAATAAATAAAGGAAAGGGTATTAGAAAAAGTTACATTTTTGCAAGAAAGTACATTTAAAAAAATTGTACTTGTAACATTTGTATACAATTTTAATTTTGTTTTAAATTATTGTGATTTTTATTACATTCCATTTTATTAGTAAATAATATTATTTTTAATATACATTTACATTTTCTTAATTTTTCCTATATCTTTTGTATGATTTAAGAATAAAATTACAGCTTTAATGTTGTCTGATTGTGTATTAGCCTACTCATTAAACTGTCTTGTTTAATACAACAAATTCAATACTTGAAGTGTGTGAGACAGTTTAAAGTTAAATTTAAATTTTTAATTCTTTCATCATCTACTCACCCTAAAGTCATTCCAATAAGACGTTGGTTAATCGCTTTGATGTATACCATAGTAAAAAAAAAAAAAAAAAAAACTATACTAAAATTAATTTAAAATACATTTATATCATGCTAAGTATACTACAAATCCATTAAATTTACTGACATATCGCTTGAGACTTACTGATATACTTTATTGCACAATGCACATTTCTTAAAATTAAGCATAAAATGTGTTTTAATATCACTAGTAGTAAGGATAGTATGATCTCTGTATAATATCAGTCTTTAAATGCAAGATATTTAAAGTGTGCCTAAAGTAGACTTACCATAGTTCCACTTTACCACAATCAAATATATTTAAGTAGCCTATATCTTTATTTGGACCTCAGCACTATTTCTGGATAACTAAAGTACATTAAATACAAAATGAGATGTTCCAATTTAGCAGACTTTAAGTATACAAATTTAGTATACCAACTTTTCAATTGCAGGGTATTTATATTAAATATGTAATATGTAAATGTAATTTTAGGGTCCTTAGCACAAAATAAATGTATTTCAAATATATTTTAGTATATTTATTTTTCACTAGGGTATGAGGAGCAGATTTCAGATTGTTTGGCCTATGCCGAAGAACTTTATAAATAATTGCTTGCTGGGCTGTCAATAAATTAATGCTTTGTTACATCATTCTATCTCCCAGGGCTTTCTGGTAGAAATAAACATCAACTATTATTTTAACCAGGAAGATTTCCTTGACCAATTATCTTCGCAAGAAAGATTGGCTAAAACAGCTAAATTTCAACATACATGTGCCAGAAATCCCAGCACTAATGGCATAAATCTGTGCTATGAACTCAGTGTTCTGTTTCCTTTCTGCCACTTTCACCAAGCATATTATTTGCTCCCAAATACCAACTTGAATATGACACCATATGTTAGAGAAAGTCTGTGCGTCCCATGTAGTGAGTTTTTATGTATTCTTGCCATTTTCTAGCTTGATATGTGTGAGCCAGTCTGTTTGCACATGTGTGAGTGTGTTAGTGAGAGAAAATCCAAGTGAGCGTGTGTGTTTCTGTCTCCAGAGCCTGACTGTAATAACATATTTCCAAAGATGACATTTAATCCATGCAAACAAATCACCACGGAGACCATCAGCATTCCGCCAGGCTTATCCACTGAGCAGGAGCGTATCAACCCAGGCAGGAGTAATCAAAGCTAATAGATGACTGGGAGAGTGGAGCAGGGACAAGCGGGCATGGGCCACTCTCCCCAATCTCATATTCCAGCCATGAGAACCGTCCTCAGAGACAACAACAATCTATATCCTCATTTTCAACACTCAGAGAGGAATTCAATTGAAAACAGCAAGCCTTATTTTGCTAAATCCATTTCAATTATATTTAGCATAACACTTGAAGCTGGATCTATTTAACAACTGTTGTGTTTTGATGACAACTATTGTATTAGATGTGTTGGTCCAAAACATAATTTATGCAAGTCTGTGAATGCAAGCGCTTCTAGCTAGATAAGCTCGATTTCAGCAATCAGTGCATTCTGAATATTGATGTTTCAATCATAATTGGCTGCCTTTGCAGTTGAAAGGTGATAAAAAAAATAAATTAAAAAAAATAGTTGCTACCTAACTATAGAGAAAACAAAGAAAAAAGGCTCTTGTCTTGCCTTTTGCCAAATAGGTAGGAAAACGTATTCGGTTACCTAACGTAACCTCGGTTCTCTCTAGAAGAGGGAACGAGTATTGCGTAAGTTGCTTATGCTACGGGTAAAGTCATCTTTTCTCGAGATCTGAAGCCAAAAAATTATCCTTAATTTTGTATTGTCAACGCAGTGCGGCAGCCAGCAGACCATAGCAGGCTGTATAAGCGTGCTCATTGGCTGACCTGCGGCAACTGCTGCAGCCTAACGGTGAGCCCTGCATGTCGTCGCGCCCTCTACGCGTCACAGCCCGCCAGAATGGGTGTGGCTTAGCATATTTAAAGATGGGCTCAACAGGCTGAACTCTGGTTTTCATTGACTGAAGCGAATAAGCTCGTGGCGCGAGCATGGCAGGTTACACAATACTCGCTCCCTCTTCTACAGAGAACTGAGGTTACGTTAGGTAACCGAGTACGTTCTCTTACGAGAGGTTCTCTCATATTGCGTAAGTTGCTTACGTCACGGGAACCCCTTGTCAACGCCGTGCGCACCGAGCATCACTGCATGAGTCCCAGGGAAGCCCGGGGGACACAACATGCGGGAACAGGCGGCCAGCAACGCGGGCCAGCACATGTAATAAGCACTTCATAGGAATACAGAGCGGCTCCGCCGGTCTATGTATAAACGTGTAGGGAAAAAGGCGGCCAGCAATGCGGGCCAGCACAAGTACATAAGCACATCACAGGGAAAGAATAGAACGGCTCCACCGGTCTATGTATAGAGAGTATTAACCCTTTGTGCAGCTGTGTGGAGAATAGGCGGCCAGCAACGCGGGCCAGCACAAATACACAAGCACATCATAGGGGAATACAGAGCGGCTCTGCCGGTCTATGTATATAGAGTCTCACCCATTTGTGCAGCTCAACCAGAAGAGCTCGTAGTGACATGAAAGTGGCCTGCACATGACTGTCTGGGCAGAACGTACACATCTCTTAGACTGATGAAAGTTTAGCCTGCAGGGCGGGAACTTCCAGGTTATAAAACCTCACGAATGTAGAGGGGGAGGCCCAGCCTGCCGCCATACAAATGTCGTGAATAGAAATCCTGCTGGACCAAGCCCACGACGAAGCCATGCCTCTAGTGGAATGGGCTCTGATGCCCATCGGGCACTGCAGGTGTTTGGACGCATAAGCTGCTGCGATAGCGTCCACTATCCATCTGGACAGGCTATGTTTCGAGGCGGCGAGACCCTTGGTGCGCCCACCAAACGAAACAAAGAGCTGCTCAGAACGCCTGAAGGCGGCGGAGCGCGTGATGTAAGCTCTCAGCGCCCTGACGGGGCATAGGAGGTTATCACTGTCCTCGCTATCGGATGCTGGCAGAGCCGATAGGGAGATGATCTGCGCCCTAAATGGAGTGCCAATCGCCTTGGGGATGTAACTATGTCTCGGTTTGAGGATGACTTTAGAGTCATTCGGTCCGAACTCGAGACATGTGGGGCTAACAGATCCCCCACTCGTTTTACTGATGACAGAACTATCAGAAAAACGGTCTTGAGCGAGAGGTATTTTAGATCCACGGAATCTAACGGTTCAAAGGAAAAAGCTTTCAGGGCCTCCAGGACCAAAGAAAGATCCCAAATAGGAACCGAAGGGGGCCGCGGGGGATTCATCCTCCTGGCTCCTCTAAGGAAGCGGATGATGAGCTCGTTCCTTCCTATCGCACGGCTGCGCGTCGGCTCAACGAACGCTGCAATAGCCGCAATGTAAACTTTGAGCGTGGAAGGGGACCTGCCCTTGTCCAACAGCTCTTGAAGAAAGGAAAGCACCCACGAAACCCCACACGTGCGTGGGTCCAGGCTCTTAGTAGCGCACCATTTGGAGAACACTGACCATTTAGACACGTAGAGCCTTCTCGTAGAAGGAGCTCTAGACTGTGTGATCGTGTTCACGACCCCTTCTGGCAAAGCAACGGGTATCCGTTGATTATCCACGCATGCAGAGACGAGCGCTCTAGATGAGGATGCCAAATTGATCCACCAGCCTGAGAGAGAAGATCTCTCCTCACCGGGATCGGCCATGGGGCTATGTGCGACAGCCTCACCAGCTCTGGGTACCAGGTTTGGTTCTCCCATCTCAGGGCTATGAGGAGCACTGAGTGGCGCGTTTCCCTGATCCTCTTGATTACCTGTGGTAACAGCGAGATCGGAGGGAAAGCATACAGTGGCCGGCTGGGCCAGGTTTGGGCCAGCGCGTCCTCGCTCTTTGAGAGAAATCTCGGGCAATGAGTGTTGTCCTTCGACGCAAAAAGGTCGACTTACGCTTTGCCGAAGAGGCCCCATAGTAACTGGACTGTTTGAGGGTGCAGGGACCATTCTCCCGGGGGAATGTTGTCCCTGGACAGTCTGTCTGGGCCGACATTCCTGTGGCCCGGTATATGCGAGGCTCTCAGCGAGCGCAACGAGTGATGGGCCCACACGAGAAAGCGTTCTGTCAGTTTGCAGAGGTTTCTGGATCTGACACCGCCCTGGTGATTCACGTAGGACACCACAAACATGTTGTCCGAGCGGACTAGAACATGGTGGCCCCGTATGTGTGGGAGGAAACGCTTCAGCGCGTTCTCGACCGCTATCATCTCCAGACAGTTTATATGAAGGCATTTCTCCTGGTCTGACCACAGGCCAAAAACCGGTTTGCCTTCGAAAAGAGCGCCCCAACCCAAGTTGGAGGCGTCTGTCGAGATAACTTTCCGGTGCGAGACGGCTCCCATTGTCACTCCCCGCTGGTACCAGTCGGCCGCTAACCAGGGTCTCAGTGCTGAAACGCAGCTCTGAGTCACTCTGATCCGGATGCAGCCGGACGCCCAGGCTCGGTGAGGCACTCGAGCGTTCAACCAGCATTGCAGCGGGCGCATACGCAGTAGACCCAGCTGAAGCACTGCTGCAGCTGATGCCATACAACCCAGCATCCTCTGAAATGTTTTTAGAGGTGCAACGCTGCCTTTCTGGAAAGACGCGGCCAGGCGTTGAACACGGCGTGCGCGCTGTGTCGACAGCTGGGCCACAGAGTCCAGTTCTATACCCAGAAAAGAGGCTGACTGACTGGGCAGTAATGAGCTCTTGGTCCAGTTGACCGTGAGACCCAGGCTTTCCAGATGAATGAATGAATGAATGAGGCATTTATATAGCGCTTTCATATGTACTACTGTACACCCAAAGCGCTTTTACAATCATATCAGGGGATCTCTCCTCAACCACCACCAGTGTGCAGCATCCACTTGGATGATGCGACGGCAGCCACAGTACAACGGCGCCAGTGCGCTCACCACACACCAGCTATAGGTGGAGAGAGGAGAGAGAGTGATGGAGCCAATTCAATGGAAGGGGATTATTAGGAGGCCATGATTGGTAAGGGCCAATGGGTGGAATATGGCCAGGACACCGGGGTTACACCCCTACTCTTTACGAGAAGTGCCATGGGATTTTTAATGACCACAGAGAGTCAGGACCTCGGTTTTACGTCTCATCCGAAGGACGAGATGGCCGAGAAGCACTGTTCTGTGAGAAATAAGTTCTTCCTCTGACTGGGCTAGAATCAGCCAATCGTCCAAATAGTTCAAAATCCGCATGCCCTGAGTCCTCAGGGGAGCGAGAGCCGTGTCCATGCACTTTGTGAATGTACGAGGTGCTAAAGACAGGCCGAACGGCAGGACGGTGTATTGATATACCTGACCGTCGAATGCGAATCTCAAGAATGGCCTGTGATGGGGTATTATCTGAATCTGAAAGTAAGCGTCTTTCAGATCGAGGGAAATAAACCAGTCCCCCGGGCGAATTTGCGAGAGGATCTGTCTGGTTGTGAGCATTTTGAACGGTCTTCTCATAAGAGCTTTGTTCAAACATCTCAGATCTAGAATCGGTCTGAGAGCTCCGTCCTTCTTGGGCACGAGGAAATAACGGCTGTAAAACCCTGACTCGCTCAGAGAAGGCGGTACCGGTTCTATGGCCCCTTTGCACAGAAGTTTCGATGTTTCTGCACGAAGTAGGTGTGCTACTTCCCCATTCACTCTCGTCTCGGTTCGTGCTCGAAAGCACGGGGGACGGCGAGCGAACTGCAACGAATAGCCCTGCTTTACTGTGCTCAGCACCCATTCTGACACACCTGGAATAGCTTCCCATGCTTTTGCATGTACAGCTAGGGGCAGAATGGCCTCCGGGTTCCGATTGCCGCATTCTGTGGGCTCGAGAACCTGACTCGGAGGCGCGGGCGCAGTGCGCGCGCTCTCTGTGCTTGAATATGGCGGCTCCCAGACAGCGATGGCTGGCCGTTTTACACACAATGTCCCGGTGGCTTTGGACGGGGAGCATATTGTGCGAGAGCGCCGCCGGGGGTAAAGATCTTGTCAGTAAGTTTGAGCGCTCGTGAGCGGGCACAAGACTTACATTCGTAACGTGACCGGCAGGAAGTGGCCGTGTAAGTGGCCGGAGCGGGCAGTGAGTAGGTGTGGGCACGGGGTCGTGGGCACATGTCCTACATCTAACACTTGAGCGGCTTTATGAGAGTGGGCTCCGTGAAAGGCACGGGGGGTATAGTGCTTGTGTGTAGGAGTGAACACTGAAACGTGGGCACATTTTCTACACTTAAAACACATGCGGCGTGAGCCGGACAACCAGACATTATGCTCTTTTTGAGAGACGCATGTGTGTCGGCTTTATAGGTTTTGTCCCCTGGGATAAAAGTGTAGCAGAGCGGGCAGTGAGTAGGTGTGGGCACTGTTTTGTGGGCACATTTCCTACATTTAACACTCGAGCGGCATATGCCAGCTCTAGAGTGGGCTCTGTATGAGTGAATGACACAGGGGGAACCGTGCTTGTGTGTAGGGGTGAACACTGGGAAGCGGGCACATTTTCTACACTCAAGACACCATCGGCGTGAGCCGGATAACCAGAATTGTACTCTATGAGATTTCTCTGGGGTTCCGTAAAAACGGTGTTTGGGTGCAGGCGAGCGGGTTGTACAACGCGCTCGTTGGCTGCAAAATACACATCTGCAGTCGCCTTTTAAGGGGGCTGACAGAGCGAAATGCTTTGAAGGCTCATATGTTTAGACGCTCATAAATACTCAAGCACCATCATGAGAGGGTACGATAGGCGGGTTCGCTCTCTGTATGTAAAAAAGCTGGCCGCGAGCTCGGAGAAGCGAGCAGCATAATTTTGATCTGCCGCCAGAGCCAGGATTCGAACACGGGTCTCTGGCACGAAAAGCCTAAGATTTCGCCACTGAGCCACAGGGGGAAAACACATAAGCTTTCGGTTAGCGAGCATATAAGACAGCGTCATCATGTTTTGTGTCGGCATTTGTTTGCAGGCTTGCGTGTATTATAACAGGCTCGTTTACTGCAATATTAATATTTCCAGCGGCCTGAACTTAAGAGGGGACTGAGAAATGTGTGAGAATTGGAGGTTAGTCCGGCCTCGGCGGGACTAAAAACACTGTCTCTCCTCCTTTCGCCAGTGAGTGAGGCACGCGGGGTGCTGAACATTGTTTGCAGGCGTGCATGTATTATGACAGGCTCGTTTACTGCAATATTGATATTTCCAGTCGCCCGAACTTAAGAGGGGACTGAGAAATGTGTGAGAAATGGAGGTTGGTCCGGCCTCGGCGGGACTAAAAAACACTCTCTTTCCTCCATTCACCGGTGAGTGACGCACGCGAACGGGGCGCGAGGGGCGGGGTAGCTTTCTTGTAACGTAAAGAAAGCTAGCCCCGTGACCGTCCGCTTCTGACATCCCTTGTGAACGGCGCAGTTTGCGAGGCTCGAACAGAGAGAGAGAGAGCGGGAGGTGCGAGGCATTTGAAACAACGCCTCGTAGGAAATTACTCTTTTAGAAGAAGAGAGAGTGTGTGTCGCAGCGGCGAACACACACGGCAGAAGAAGGATATGTCGCCCGATAGCTCAACAGGCATGGATGGCTGAAGGCGGCGAAGACGGCCGGCTTCCTCAGACACTGTCCTAAGCTTGCTGGTTGCTTGCTTCAACGGAGGCGGCGGCTTCTCAAGATCCAGTGATGCGAAGAGCTTCGCTGAATAGATGAAAATCAGAGTTCAGCCTGTTGAGCCCGTCTTTATATACGCTAAGCCACACCCATTCTGGCGGGCTGTGACGCGTAGAGGGTGCGACGACACACAGGGCTCACCGTTAGGCTGCAGCAGTTGACGCAGGTCAACCAATGAGCACGCTTATACAGCCTGCTATGGTCTGCTGGCTGCCGCACTGCGTTGACAATATATACAAAATTAAGGATAATTTATTGGCTTCAGATCTCGAGAAAAGATGACTTTACCCGTAGCGTAAGCAACTTACGCAATACGAGAGAACCTCTCGTAAGAGAACTTAAACACCCATAATGCACTGGGCATTGCCATCCAAGGCCACTCCCACCAGTCTGTTATGAATGCGTATACCAGAGTCAAATACAGCCTTGCTTTAGTAAGAAATACTCCTTAGCAAACTTTTAGTTATAATGGTGTCGACTTGTCACGGTTTTGTTTTTGGGTTTGTTCACGTCATGTTTCCTTGTCTGTCATGTGATCCCTTGTAAGCAGGGATGTAGTGGAGGCTAAACGCACGTAAACACTGTTTGCGCACCTCCCAGAATTCGGAAATAGCTTTTACCCACCTCCAAAGTGCGTTTATCCACCTCTAAATAGCCTATAGTTCCTAAGCCATTTTAAATTAAGCTTATGTCAAATTTTCAAAGACGTGGGATCCCTTTTTTGAATATGTTGGGAAGTTGACCTTCCCAGACAATCCTGAGTAAACTTAGTGTCCCACGTTTTTTTTTGCTGCAAATGACTGGGCAGTTGTCCTTGGACCGTCACTCACAGCTATTAGTTAATGTTTTTTTTCTTTTCTTTTTTCTTCATTATTACTATGTTGTTTGTCGTTGTTTATTTTTGTTGATTCTTGGTGTTTATGTTTTTGAATTTTTTTTTAATGTGAAGGGGAACTTTGTTTGTTCTTATTTCATGTTCAAAATTTAATAAAGAGATTGATGAAAAAAAAATTAAGCTTATGTCGTTTTAGTTTTATATTGTTCATTATTAGTTTCATAGGTTGTTAAACCTAAGACGAAGTCTTTCATATTGCGCTGATTTACTGTCAGTGTTGACCAATCTCTTGTGGTGTTGCCAGCAGGAAGCAGCAGACTGCATCAAGATTCATCAGTCACTAGCCCAAACTAGCCTACATGTCTCATGTAATGATGAATGAATTGTAAAAATGGATATCCGGCAATTTTTTAAACCACTGAAAGTTTGTGACAACAAGTGACAACAAGCTCCCTTTGCTAGTCAGCTAGCTAGTTAATGTTATCGCTATAGCCGTTCGCGGTTTCGCGGGTACGATAAACGTTCATTAATAATAATAATAATAAAAATAACGTTCGTTATTTTGAATAGAAATCATCACTCATACAGCAGCCATTCATCTCATCTCCGGTTTATTTGTGTTTGTATACATACAATAGTACTGAGAACAGGCGCGCTCAACTCCCAAAACGTTTACATACAATATCCATGATCCGCCAGGGCTATTAGTCCAATGGTGCGCACATTTGGAGAAATAATGATTAATTATGACATGTTTGTCAAATATTTCGTCATACAGAATAACATTTCTATTCAGTTTGCACTGATTTATGCAATCTGAAGAGCTCAAACAGCTAACAGAGCTAGCGATGACTCTCCTCTTCCTGATTCGCGTAAGCTATGACATCAGTGCGATATCATTCGTTTGTAAAGACAGATTAATCGACTACGTAAATAATCCCAAATCCCATCATTATGTGCAAGTGCATTACATTGGAAGCCCTGGATATAAGCCTCCCTCTCTATCTCTCTTAAATATTTAGTATATAGTCTTGTGTGTATTTAAGCCCTCATGTTTGCCATGTGTCTTTGCCAAGTATTGTTCCCTGTAACCACTGTTTGAGAGTTATGTTCAAGTTCATGTCTTGTTTTGAGTTTTCATGCCACGCCATGTTTTTGTTTCATGTTTGGTTTTGTTTATAATAAACTGCACTTGGGTTCTCATTTACACTTGTACTATTCCCGGGTGCAATAATTCAAAGAGTAAACATTTAGCAGGAGTGATACTTTCGGTTTCCAGTGAAGGATACAGCGTGTTTTAGGCAGTGGCTAAAGGCTGCAAAGAATCGTAAATATGGAACACCTCAGTGTTCGTAGTCAACATTTCATACTGGATGACCACGAACACATGTTTTAGGCCAAATGAGGGGGAAAACTGAAAGAAACTGCTGTTCAGTCTTCAGTGTCACATGATCCTTCAGAAATCATTCTAATATGCTGATTTGGTGCTCAGGAAACATTTCTTATTATTTTCAATGTTGAAATGTATTTTTGTGGAAACTGTGACATTTTTATCACTAAATAAAATGAGTTATTAAATATTCAACAGACCAGTCTAATGAATAAAAAACATACTGATAAAGTGAAAAGCATTGGCCAAAAATGTCATATACTTTCATATAGTATGTTTCAGTATTCTAAAGTGAAGATCACTGTAACCCACTAGTAACCCACTCACATGCTACCAAATCCATCGGAAGGAATTACTGTACTATTCAAAACCTTACAAAAACGTACAATAACCTCAAAAGTTTACAATGACTTTAGTAATTACTAGGGTGATATCAAGCTTTAACTTTAGAATACTGATCAAAATAATTAGTAGTACCTTTAGACGATTGTAGTAATACTTGAGTTATTACTATCCAAAACTTTACAAAAAATCAAAAGCTTACAATGATTTCCGTCAATATAGAGAGTTCTCTTACGAGAGGTTCTCTCGTATTGCGTAAGTTGCTTACGCTACGGGTAAAGTTGTCTTTTCTCGAGATCTGAAGCCAAAAAATTATCCTTAATTTTGTATTTATTGTCAACGCTGTGCGGCAGACAGCAGACCATAGCAGGCTGTAAGAGCGTGCTCATTGGCTGTCCTGCGGCAACTGCAGCAGCCTACCAGTGAGCCCTGCGTGACGTCGCGCCCTCCACGCGCCTGGCCCGCCAGAATGGGTGTGACTAACGTGTATAAAAGAGGGGCTCACAGGCTGGAATTCTGATTTTTCATGTCTTCAGCGAAGCTCTTTGCATCGCTGGATCTTGAGAGCCGCCGCCGTTGAATTCAGCGACCAGCAAGCCTAGGAAGCGTCTGAGGAAGCCGGCCGTCTTCGCCGCCTTCAGCCATCCGTGCCTGCTACCACCCGCGGCAATGAGAAGCTCGCCGGATCCGTTCCCTCGAGCTTCTCTTTCTCCCTCTCCGCCCCCCCTCTCGGCCGCGCAGCCACCGGCACTCGCCTGCGCCGCCGCCGCTTCAGGGGATGAGGCGGATGAACTGGACGAGGACGCCGCCGCTGACAGCTGTTCTATCCTGGCCTCTGACAGCGAGGAATGGTCCACCGCCTCCTCGTCAGTCCAGGAATCCGGCCGTACTCGAGCCGGCGAGGATGCGGAGCTTCTGCGCCTTCTCACCAAGGCCGTTGACCAGCTTGGCCTCAAGTGGTCGCCGCCTGAGGAACCAGCGCCGAACAGGCTCGACGGCTGCTTTCTCCACCGCCGCCGCCGAGCACCCGCGTCAAGGACTGCACCTTTCCTTCCAGAGCTTCACACGGAACTCTCTAAATCGTGGAACGCTCCATTCCATCCCTGGATCGCGCTCGACCAGCCGCAACAGGCCGCCTCCCTCACGGGGACCTCGACCTAAGATCGCGCTGAAACCCGAGCCCGCGAAGTCCTCCTAGCAGCACTAGGGAGGAAAAGACGGTTAAGTCCCGCTGCGGCCGGACCACCGTCAAAGCTTCACGCTCTGTCAGTCCCCATCGTCATGGCTACTGCAGATGATTATCTAGCAGCCAACGAGCCGGTAACTTCGAGCCGGTAACATCGACCCGCTCGCCTGCACTCAACCGCCATTTTCACGGCGACCCAGAGAAATCTCAAAAAGAGCTCAATGTCTGGTTATTCGGCTCACGCCGCATGTGTTTCAAGTGTAGAAAATGTGCCCACGTTTCTGTGTTCACCCCTACACACAAGCACTATAAACCCCGTGTCTCTATCAGAGCCCACTCTCATAAAGCGGACAAAAGCCGCTTGAGTGTTGAATGTAGGTCACGTGTCCACAGCCCCGTGCCCACACCTACCCACTGCCCGCTCTGTTACACGGCCCCTCACTACCGGTCACTCGCGGTGTGTAAGTCCTGTGCCCGCCCTCGAGCGCTCACACATACTAACGAACACTGCACCCCCAGCGCCGCTCTCGCGCGCCGTCCATCGCACAATATGTTCCCCGTCCAAAGCCACCGGGATAATGTGTGTAAAACGGCCAGCCATCTCCGTATGCGAGCCACCGTACTCAAGCACCGAGAGCGCGCGCACCGCGCCCGCGCCTCCGAATCAGGTTCTCGTGCCCGTACATCACGGCTATCGGAACCCGGAGGCCATTCTGCCCTTAGCTATACATGTGAAAGCATGGGAAGCTATTCCAGGCGTGTCAGAATGGGTGCTGAGCACAGTGAGAGAAGGCTATTCACTGCAGTTCGCTCGCCGTCCCCCGCGCTTTCGAGCGCGAACCGAGACGAGAGTGAATGGGGAAGTAGCACACCTACTTCATGCAGAAATAGCGAAGCTTCTGTGCAAAGGGGCCATAGAACCGGTACACCCTTCTATGAGCGAGGCAGGTTTTTACAGCCGTTATTTCCTCGTGCCCAAGAAGGATGGAGCTCTCAGACCAATTTTAGATCTGAGATATTTGAACAAAGCTCTTATGAAAAGACCGTTCAAGATGCTCACAACCAGACAGATTCTCGCGCAAATTCGCCCGAGAGACGCTTACTTTCAGATCCAGATAATACCCCGTCACAGGCCATTCTTGAGATTCGCCTTCGACGGTCAGGTATATCAGTACACCGTCCTGCCGTTCGGCCTGTCTTTAGCACCCCGTACATTCACGAAGTGCATGGACACGGCTCTCGCTCCCCTGAGAGGTCAGGGCATGCGAATTTTGAACTATCTAGACGATTGGCTGATTCTAGCACAGTCAGAGAAAGAACTCATCTCTCACAGAACAGTGCCTCTCAGCCATCTGGAAAGCTTGGGTCTCGCGGTCAACTGGACCAAGAGCTCTTTACTGCCCAGTCAGTCAACCTCTTTTCTGGGCTTGGAACTGGACTCTGTGGCAATGACGGCTCGGCTGTCGATACAGCGCGCGCGCCGTATCCAGCGCCTGGCCGCGTCTTTCCAGCTGGGTAGCGCCGCACCCCTGAAAACATTTCAGAGGATGCTGGGTTATATGACGTCAGCTGCAGCAGTGCTTCAGCTGGGTCTATTACATATGCGCCCCCTACAACGCTGGTTGAACCCCCGTGTGCCTCGCCGAGCCTGGGCGTCCAGCAGCATTCGAATCAGAGTGACTCAGAGCTGCGTCTCAGCACTGAGACCCTGGTTAGCGGCCGACTGGTACCAGCAGGGAGTGATAATGGGAGCCGTCTCACACCGCAAAGTTATCTCGACGGATGCATCCAACTCAGGTTGGGGCACTCTGTTCGAGGGCAAACCGGTCTTTGGCCTGTGGTCAGACCAGGAAAAATGCCTCCACATAAACTGTTTGGAGATGATAGCGGTCGAAAACGCACTCAGGCACTTCCTCCCACATATACGGGATCACCACGTGCTAGTCCGTTCGGACAACATGTCTGTGGTGTCCTATGTGAACCGACAGGGCGGTGTCAGATCCAGAAATCTCTGCAATCTGACGAAACGCCTTCTAGTGTGGGCTCACCACGCGCTGCGCTCGCTGAGAGCCGCGCACGTGCCTGGCCACCTGAATGTCAGTCCAGACAGACTGTCCAGGAACAACATTCCCCCGGGAGAATGGTCCCTGCACCCTCAGACAGTCCAGCTACTGTGGCACCTGTTCGGCAGGGCGGAAGTCGACCTATTTGCGTCAAAAGACAACGCTCATTGCCCAAGGTTTTTCTCAAAGAGCGAGGACGCGCTGGTCCAAACCTGGCCCAGCCGCCCGCTGTATGCTTTCCCTCCGATCTCTCTGTTACCACAGGTAATAAAGAGGATCAGGGAAACGCGCCACTCGGTGCTCCTCATAGCTCCGCGATGGGAGAACCAAATATGGTACCCAGAGCTAGTGAGGCTGTCGCACTCACCCCCCTGGCCGATCCCGGTCAAGAGAGATCTCCTCTCTCAAGCCGGCGGATCGATATGGCATCCCCACCCAGAGCGCTGGTCTCTGCACGCGTGGGTAATCAACGGATACCCGTTGAATTGTCAGAAGGGGTCATAAACACGATCACGCAGTCTAGAGCCCCTTCCACGAGAAGACTCTACGCGTCTAAATGCGAACACCATTAAGTGTTCACTAAATGGTGCGCCACTAGGAGCCTGGATCCACGCATATGCGGGGTTTCGCGGGTGCTCTCCTTCCTACAAGAGCTGTTGGACAAGGGCAGGTCCCCCTCCACGCTCAAAGTATATGTTGCGGCTATCGCAGCGTTCGCTGAGACGACGCGCAGCCATGCAATAGGAAGAAATGAGCTCATTATCCGCTTCCTTAGGGGAGCCAGGAGGATGAACCCCCCGCGGCCCCCCTCGGTTCCTATCTGGGATCTTTCTTTGGTCTTGGAGGCCCTGAAAGCTTTTCCCTTTGAACCATTAGATTCCGTGGATTTGAAATACCTTTCACTTAAAACCGTTTTTCTGATAGCTCTGGCATCAGTAAAACGCGTGGGGGATTTACACGCGCTGTCTGTCAGCCCTGCGTGTCTCGAGTTCAGACCTAATGACTCTAAAGTCATCCTCAAACCGAGACACGGTTATGTCCCAAAAGCGATTGGCACTCCCTTTAGGGCGCAGATCATCTCCCTGTCGGCTCTGCCAGCATCCGACAGTGATGATAGTGATAACCTCCTATGCCCCATCAGGGCGCTGAGAGTGTACATCACACACTCCGCCGCCTTCAGGCGTTCCGAGCAGCTTTTCGTTTCGTTTGGTGGGCGCACCAAGGGTCTCGCCACCTCGAAACAGAGTCTGTCCAGATGGATAGTGGACTCAATCGCAGCTGCATATGCGTCCAAACACCTGCAGTGCCCTATGGGCATCAGAGCCCATTCCACCAGAGGCATGGCCTCTTCGTGGGCTTGGTCTAGCGGGATTTCTATTCACAGCATATGTATGGCGGCAGGCTGGGCCTCCCCCTCCACATTCATGAGATTTTATAATCTGGAAGTCCCCGCCTTGCAGGCTAAACTGTTAGCGGGATGTATGTTCTGCCCATTTATTATGCGCAGACTACTCCTGTGTATTACTAGCTTTTCTGGTAAGCTGCACTAGGGATAAAAGTCTCTATATACAGACCGGCGGTTCCGCTCTGTATTTTCCCCATCATGCGCTGATGAATTAGTGTGGGCCCGCGTTGCTGGCCGCCTATTCTTCACTTGTGGCGCTAGGGCTTACACTTTTCATACATGGACCGGCGAGGCCGCTCTATATATTTTCCCTGTGATGTGCTTGTGTACTGTGCTGGCCCGCGTTGCTGGCCGCACTCACCTCGGGTTTATACACAGACCGGCAGTGCCGCTCTGTACCCTTATGAAGTGCTTATGACATGTGCTGGCCCGCGTTGCTGACCGCCTGTTCTCGCATGTTGTTTTCCCCGGGTTCCCTGGGACTCATGCATTGATGCTCGGCGCGCACGGCGTTGACAAGGGGTTCCCGTAGCGTAAGCAACTTACGCAATACGAGAGAACCTCTCGTAAGAGAACGTACTCGGTTACCTAATGTAACCTCAGTTCTCTCTAGAAGAGGGAACGAGTATTGCGTAACCTGCCGTGTCGCGCCACGAGCTTATTCGCTTCAGTCTATGAAAACCAGAATTCCAGCCTGTGAGCCCCTCTTTTATACACGAAGCGCCCTCATTGGGCGTGACGTCATGCAGGGCTCACTGGTAGGCTGCTGCAGTTGCCGCAGGACAGCCAATGAGCACGCTCTTACAGCCTGCTATGGTCTGCTGTCTGCCGCACTGCGTTGACAATAAATACAAAATTAAGGATAATTTTTTGGCTTCAGATCTCGAGAAAAGACAACTTTACCCGTAGCGTAAGCAACTTACGCAATACTCGTTCCCTCTTCTAGAGAGAACCGAGGTTACATTAGGTAACCGAGTACGTTTTTTTGTTGTTTTTTTCACTAAAGAATACTGATCCAAATAATTAATTCATTCTGAAGGATTTGGTTATAGAGTTATAACTGGGTTACCATGATCTTCACTTTAGAATTAATTATACATTATGCTTTATTCATTAATTATGAACCTAACTATAGTAGTTCTTTGTAGTCCTCTTGGAGGTATGAAAAAAATAGTAGTTACTGATTACATAATAGTGCACTACCGCTTTCGACTAAGCACCATTACTTACTAATTTGTTAATCAGAATTTCTTGCTAGTTAATAGTAGTTACTAGAGTATTAATAATGTGTTACTCATTTGTCCCTGTGTAGTTATTCATTAATGATGGAACAGTGTTCTAAAGTGTTACCGAAATGTCTTTGAACTGAACGCTGAAGTCATCATAACAGTAAGACACGCATAATGTCATGCCAAATTAAGCTCAGCAATGGAAGACGCAAAGATTTTTCATGAGTTATTAGTTCAAAACATGACAGCACCAGCGCAAGAAAGGAAATGAAAAGAATGTTTTCTGGAAATCAACTCCTGCTTTGTTTTTGTGCCATATATATATTTACTACAGCAAGGTTAATGGTATTTACAAAAGCTTTGGATTCTAGTTTCTAAGCGTGTAGGACACACTCTGTGGTCTGTCAGTAAGAGGAAAGGTACACAAGCCTCAATTTTAAATCAATTGAACAAGACCTTAGGAAACTCTCCCTGTAAAAGATAAAGGGAGAGGGGGGAAAAGGGAGATGCTTGCTGTTATTTTGTTTGTAATGCCTTCAAAAGAATTGCAGAACATCAAGGAGGACTGAAGAGACTGAAAGAGAGATATTGAGAGTGAGTGAGGTAAAGACATTTTGATATTAGATGAAAAGTAAAAAGGAAGATAAAAACCACAACATAAAAACACTGACAGCACTGAGAAAAACAACTCCCTTGCTTTGAGTGGTGCTCTACCAAGAAGGGAGACTTTGAGAGACGTTTCCCCTCACATGAGAAAAGTGTGTGTCATATGTGTAAAGGAGTGAATCGGTGGGTTTGGGTTAATCCAGAGCCAGCTGTTCGCTTCCAACGGCACAGGCGGAAGCAGGAACAAGCTGCCTGACATTTGTGTCTGATTGAAACAAGCAGCCAGAGACTGAAACCTGACATTTGAGCTTGAATGAAAGTAGCGTATTACAAAGATCTTTCTGGCTGACTGAAACAGAAGGAATCACATTCAACATGAGAGGAGCTACAGGAGAGGAAATCTCAAAACAAAAAAAAGTTTCAACTTGAGATATGTAACGCTTAAAATGCAAAGGTGACATCTTTATTATTCTCTATTTATAGCTGTATTATGATTAGTGTTTTATGGTGAAAATGACATTTTCAGAGGAAAAAATGGCCACCACCTTTGTGTTGCTAAGGCTAATTTCATAGCAAACATTTTATGTATCCCAAATACACAATTAAATCCTATTTTGTGACTTTTTGGGATAATTAAGGAATACTGCAAATAATATATATATACACAATTATATTTATATATTTACTATTATATGAATGTAATATCTATTTATTTTAATTAAAAATACAGATAAATTGTCAATATTAAACAGTAAGGGTGTTATAGATAGCAGCAATTGCAAATTCACAATGTTTAAATAAATACACGTTTATCTGTACCCTGTTTATATAAGAATGTTCATACTTTTTTAAATATAAAAATTATTTTGAGTCTGGGACAAGGGCAAACAATACAATCTACACAAAAGCAAAAAATAAATGATAAAGGCCTGGTATAAAGTTTCCAAAATAGTTTTAATGTGACCTTCAAATAACAAAAATAAATCTGTTTTAATACAATTCAACCCCAGGGACATAAAAGTGGTTGAAGGTGAAGAAACAAGCATATATATGCAGCCACATCACCGCACACATACTGTACACACTGAATGTAATTTGAAAAAATGAAGAGCGAGAGACGGAAATAGGATGTTAGTCTGTCGTGAGATGAAGCTAAATGGTCATGACAGCTTTGTGCCTTTGATGCCCCTCTAAATTGTGCTTCAGGCTTCAGAGCCCCTGAAGGTCTGAGTGTGTGTGAGCATGCAGCGAAGTGACCACCAGACTCTGGCCACTGACAACTGATGGTTTCTGACAGCTTGCTCATTATTCAGATGCAGAAAGTGTGTATCTAGAAAAAAACAAAACAAAAAAAGGCCATGCTTCAAAACAGGAAATAAGCTGAAGGTGACTTTAGAAATCAACATTTTCTTGATATAAATAACTACAAATCACTTTTTTCATTCAGTCTTTGAGAGTGATGAAAGTAAACTGGCTTGACTTGATGCCTATGTGGTCCATGAATAACAAACAAGCTAGTCCAAAATTTTCACTTTAAACTGTATTACATATATAAGTCAACAACATATTCCTTAATTAAAACGGGTTCAAATGTATTAAAGGGGTTAATTGTATGGCCTCAGAAAATTTTAAATATAGCGCATACGACCACCTTTATGATAGTTTTAGGTTGCTTTTTGTAGGGCTAGAGCTTGAGATTCTTATCATTTCAATTCCATATCGATTAATTGGGGGCTATCAGGTACTGTACAAAATTTCTCAAGGATAAAATCTCTCTCAGCTAATGCTGTAAACTATACAGGGAACCACAGTGTCATGTGTAGCCTGTTTTTGGTTTTAATTTCTCTGTGTTCTGTTCATGTTTTGCCTACCTTATTTGTGAGTTAGTTTCCATGGTTCTTAATTAGTTAACACCTGTTCTGTTTCAGTTAATCCTTCCCTGTGTATTTAAGCCCTCAGTTCCCTGTGTTCCATTGTCTGGTCTCGTCAATGTTTTATGGTTGTGTTCTACTGAGTATTCTCCATTGATGTATTATTAAATTCACTTTATTTTGCCAGTGTTGTGCACTTCCCTGCAGCCAAACGTGACACCCAGTTGGTACATTACTAACACTGAAGGTTACAATTAACTGATTTGTAGGCTACTTACATTTATATTGCACATAAGGATGTTTTTATAATAATAACATTATAATAATATTTTTTTTTATGATAATTATGTTTCTACTAATTTTTTAATAAACATTTAAATTGTGGCCGTCTTAAAAACATGACGGATTTATTCAAACGTACATTAAATATTGAAAAAGTAAAAATGCAAAGAATATGCAAAACATATATTTTATTATATATTAATATACATATATTTAACAAAATCTTCATCTCTAGAATTTATTTTTCTTGCTGACTAACACATTTTTGTACATTGAATGGATTTTCTGAGGTAAATGTAACATTAGGTGACATTGTTGACAAGCTGTTTAATTGACGTCTTCCCGCGGTTGAAACATTGATTGAGCGATTACATGAGACATGACACGGATTTCGGTAAGGTATACTTTATCTTTCAACATACCTTCTGATGTTCATTCATGTTTATTTTGTGCTTTAGTAGTAAAGCAGAAGAGATGATCGATTCACGTGCATTTCACTTGAACTGAGGTGCTACAGTGATGTCACGTCATATTAAAGAGCACCAAAATGGTACTTATTGTTTGAATTTCATAATACAATTGACAGAATTTAAAAGCTAAGACATTTTTCATATCAGAAGTAACGATCTTGTGATTTATTGGATGGAGGCACACTACACATTTTCGTTTATTCATCAACTGAAAACAGCATAGACTGAAAATTGTTTGCTTTGGATTTAAGAATCAATATCAGTTCTTCAAAATGAGAATTGATTAAAAGTGAGAAATCAATATTTTTAACTCAGTCCCAGTTTGACAGTGCCCCCTTACATAATAATAATATGGAAAATAGCAGCATAAATATTCTGCTAAGTTTGTTCCTTTTTTCCCCCCACAGACAAAAGAAAATAAAAATTTTTTTGGAACAACATGAGGGTAAGTATAAATGACAGAATGTTTTTATACATGGGTGATACTGCCTTAGATGTCACCTAATGCCATTACCAATCAGTGTTGTTATTGTTAACTTAAGTATTAAACAGTTAATTGATGTCATATTAATTAACGTCAATTGAAATAAAGCTGATTATAAAATAAAATATAAATATTAGATGCAAAACTTAAATAAGGCTTGTCAAGAATCAAATTGAAGTACTAAAATGACTGAAACTGAAATAAAAATAAAGCTAAATATGAAGCAAAAACTAATGAAAAATGAAAAATGCACATAAATTACTGATAAATAAACTGAAAAATAAAAGCTTATTCAAAATATAAATAAAACTATAAATAATACTAAAATAACACTGTTATCAATCTTTCTATTATTACAATACAACTTTATAAAACTCAACAGGGTCCCACATCACAACCTATCCATCAAATCTGCCTCAAACCACATGAAACACACGCACGTGCACACACCTACACACACACACACCCGGTTCTCAATGCAAAGCACTTGACAAAACCATTGAGGGTAAGTTCAACATGAGCTTCATAACTGCAGCCGTCCTGCTCTGTTTAACCCATCCAAAACCCTCCACGGACCGAGAGACAAAAAACAAACCAAAAAAAAACAAATTGAAGTGACCTGAGAGGCGGCTTAAGCAAACTCCAACTGAAATAGAGAGAGAGAGAGAGAGATGGAGGGATGAGGAAGAAGGAAACACTGTTGGTCTGTGATATAAAATGTCACCAAAGGGTCTGTGGAGGTGATGTGGCTGCTGGCCCTAATAATCTCTCTTTCTCTCCATGTCAGTTTGTCATTTTTCCTCTCCCCCTTTCACACACTCTCACTCTCTCTCACTCTATCTTTCTCTCTCTCTCGATGATCTGTAATTATATCTCTTTGGCCTGGGGTCAGTCTACGAGGTGACATTGCTGATGTCCTGCACACTTGTGGTCTTTAAAAACAACTAATTCAGGTTCAGCTAAAGCTCTATTCGGGCAGGATTAGTTTTCTAAATGACGTTTGAGTCAAAATTATTGACACCAGAGGGTTAAGTTCTGTCACTTTACTGTGTTGTAATTTAGAAAAGTTTGTTCTTAAAATGATAAGACAGAAAAGACTTCATAGAAATCAATATATTTAACTCAGTCCCAGCTTGAATCAAATCAAATTGAAGTCCCTATATATAATTTATATATATAAATTACACTCACCTAAAGGATTATTAGGAACACCTGTTCAATTTCTCATTAATGCAATTATCTAATCAACCAATCACATGGCAGTTGCTTCAATGCATTTAGGGGTGTGGTCCTGGTCAAGACAATCTCCTGAACTCCAAACTGAATGTCAGAATGGGAAAGAAAGGAGATTGAAAATGCGCATGCGTCGCGATTGAGTGCGTTGTTGTGTTTGGAGCTCCGTCGAATTAATTCATAAACCGTGATTTTCTTCTTTACACTCTTTTACAAACGAACACTTTCATTTTTACAGCGTGTGAACATATCTGGAATACTATTCTATTTAAAAAACAATCGGATTGCTTTGATATCGCTACTTATATCCAACTTTCCGAACTTCCGCTACTAGCCTTAGCCCGCTAGCATTACACGCGTGGCCGCGCCTATCGATCGTCTTTTTTACACCTGTATCACTTAAAGCTATAATTCGCCATTATAGCACATCTGCTATAATGGCGAATATATCGGATGTGTGTCTAACGTTACGTTTGAGTGCAGGTGAGGACACGTTCGAGCTGCATTCTGTGCAGTTAGAGTTGGACTCGGTGGAAAAGCAGATCCGCGACCTACTAGAGAGACAAGCCGAGCTGCGAGATCGGCGATCAGCGCTTGAAACATCACGCGCCGATGCTCACAAGTCAGTGGTTAGTAACCTTTTGACTCCGACCTCGTCTACTCCGTGTGTTTCTCTGCACAGGACGCGATCATCCCTGGTTTCATTCACTCCGGCACCGACACAACACCACGGACCCTGGGTGATTCCACAGCGGAAGACGCAAGCCAGGACCAGAGCAAGGACCTCTCCGCCCCTCCCGGCCTTCGAGATCTCCACCCGGAACCGCTTCTCCCCTCTTCGCGAGACGGGACGCGACGCTGTGATCATCGGCACTTCCATCGTCCGGCATGTACACGCTACCTCAGGTAAAGGTAAGGTGCGCACTCACTGCTTTCCTGGTGCTCGTGTTCTCGATGTGGCTGCGCAGGTCCCCGAGATCCTGAATGGTGACGAGCGCATCGGAGCTGTCGTGCTGCACGCGGGAACGAACGACATCAGGCTGCGGCAGACGGAGGTTCTGAAGAAGGACTACAGGAGCCTGATCGAGACGGTACGCAGCACATCGCCTGAAACAACGATCATCGTGTCTGGACCGCTTCCCACATACCTACTAGGACATGAAAGGTTCAGTAGATTATTTGCTCTAAATGAATGGTTAATGTCATGATGTAACGAACAGAGACTGCTCTTTGTAAATAATTGGAATCTGTTCTGGGAGCGACCTAGGCTCTTCCGTGCTGATGGACTTCACCCCAGCAGAATCAGAGCGGCTCTTCTGTCGGACAACATCTCCAAGGCGTTGCACACCATATGACTAGTAAGTCAAAGTCCAAATCACACTCTTTGCTGTCCAAACTTAATTGATATAAGTACCAATGTAGAACATTATATTGAAACTGTGTCTATTCCTCGTTTAGTGAGGTCAAACATTAAATCTACTGTAGGATCTAGGAAAAATCTAATTGTGATTAAACCAGAAAATCTCAATATTAGTGAACAAAAACAATTTATAAAGCTAGGTCTTCTAAACATTAGATCGCTCACACCTAAGGCAGTTATTGTAAATGAAATGGTCACAGATAATAGTTTCGATGTACTTTGCCTTACTGAAACCTGGCTTAAACCAAATGATTATTTCGGTATTAATGAGTCTACTCCTCCTGGATACTGTTATAAGCATGAGCCCCGTCTGATTGGTCGTGGTGGCGGTGTTGCAACAATCTATAGAGACATTCTTAATGTTACTCAAAAAACAGGTCACAGGTTTAATTCGTTTGAAGTATTTGTACTAAATGTTACACTCTTAGATGTAAGAAATAAATCCCTATTATCTCTAGCCTTGGCTACCGTATATAGACCGCCTGGGCCTTACGCTGATTTCCTAAAAGAGTTTGCAGATTTTCTATCAGACCTATTAGTCAATGTCGATAAAGCATTAATTGTTGGAGATTTTAACATACACGTAGATAATCCAAATGATGCGTTAGGGGCTGCGTTTACAGATTTATTAAACTCCTTTGGGGTCAAGCAAAACGTCACTGGTCCCACTCATCGTCTTAATCATACGCTAGATTTAATTATATCACATGGAACCAATCCAAGCGATATAGATATTATACCGCAAAGTGATGATGTCACTGATCATTACATGGTAACTTGCATACTACGTACTGCTGAAATTTGTCATGTTGCGCCACGTTATCGACCAGGCAGAACAATCCTTCCAACCACTATAGACAGATTCTCAAATAGCTTACCTGATCTATCTCAGCTGCTCAGTGAACCCAAACAAACGGATGAACTAGAGGAAATGACTAGCACTATGAGCACCATTTTCTCTAGTACATTAGACATTGTTGCACCAATTAGATTAAAAAAGGTTAGAGAGAAAACTAAAGCGCCATGGTATAACAGTGCTACGCATGTTATCAAGAGAGAAACTCGAAATTTAGAGCGTAAATGGAAACAAACTAATTTAGAGGTCTTTAGAATCACGTGGAAAGACAGTATGTCACATTATAAAAAGGCCCTAACAGCCAGGGCTGAGCATCTCCGCAAACTAATAGAAAATAACCAAAATAATCCAAGGTTTTTATTTAACACCGTGGCTAGACTAACAAATAAACAGACATCACCTGAGCAAAATATACCGTTACAGTTCAGTAGTAATGATTTTATGAATTTCTTCACTGAGAAAATAGAAAGCATCAGAAACACAATTGTAAATGTACAATCTTTAATGGTGTCTTATGATTCAGCCTCAATTATCGCCCCTCAAGAACAACTACACCGCTTTACAACTATAGGACAGGAAGAGCTAAATAAACTTATCATTGCATCTAAACCAACAACATGTTTATTAGACCCAATACCCACTAAACTACTGAAAGAAGTGTTACCTGTAGTGGAAGAGCCTCTTCTCAATATTATTAACTCATCTTTATTTTTAGGTCATGTTCCGAGAATATTCAAGTTGGCAGTTATAAAACCTCTTATTAAGAAGTCGCAATTAGATCATAATAACCTAGCAAATTATAGACCCATTTCAAATCTACCATTTATGTCTAAAATACTAGAAAAAGTTGTGTCCGCTCAATTGTGCTCTTTCTTGCAAGAAAATGATATCTATGAAAAATTTCAGTCAGGATTCAGACCGCATCATAGCACAGAAACTGCGCTCGTTAAAATTACAAATGATTTACTTCTAGCTTCTGACCAAGGCTGTATCTCAATACTAGTTTTACTTGATCTTAGCGCTGCGTTCGACACTATAGATCACAAAATACTCTTAGATCGACTACAAAACTACACTGGTGTTCATGGACAGGCATTAAGCTGGTTTAGATCGTACTTATCAGACCGCTACCATTTTGTCTGTTTAAATGGGGAAAAATCGAAGATAACGTCAGTAAACTATGGAGTGCCGCAAGGATCTGTGTTAGGCCCTCTGCTATTCTCAATATATATGCTGCCGCTTGGTAATATTATAAGAAAACATGGAATTCATTTCCACTGTTATGCTGATGACACTCAATTATATATTTCATCACGACCGGATGAAAACAATAAATGATCTAAATTGACAGAGTGTGTTAAAGATATAAAATACTGGATGACGTGTAATTTTCTGCTATAAAATTTAGATAAAACGGAGGTATTACTTATGGGTCCAAAAAACTGCCCACAAAACCTCTTACAATGCAACTTCAATTTATAAGGATGTCCTGTTACTTTATCCACTACAGTAAAAGACCTGGGGGTTATACTAGATCGCAACTTGTCTTTCGAAAATCATATTTCATATGTTACAAGAACAGCCTTTTTCCACCTTAGAAACATTGCTAAGCTACGTAATATGCTATCTGTCTCTGATGCTGAAAAGTTAGTTCATGCATTCATGACCTCGAGACTAGATTACTGTAATGCTTTATTAGCTGGTTGTCATGCATTCCCATTTAAAAACAAGCTATAGTTAGTCCAAAATGCAGCTGCTAGAGTTCTTACTAGGTCAAGAAAATATGATCATATAACACCAATTCTATCATCTCTACACTGGTTACCTATTAAGTTCCGTATCAATTACAAAGTATTACTAATGACCTATAAAGACCTAAATGGTTTAGCTCCTGGGTATTTAACGGAACTTCTATCGCCCTACAATCCATCGCGCTCTTTAAGATCACTAAATTCGAGGCTTCTGGTCATTCCTAGGATATCTAAGACCACTAAAGGAGGGAGGGCATTTTCACATTTAGCTCCTAAACTCTGGAATGGCCTTCCTGATATTGTTCGAGGCTCAGATTCGCTGTCCCAGTTTAAAACTAGATTAAAGACGCATCTCTTTAGCCAAGCATTCACATAATACTTACCTTTTATACTACAGTTGAATCAGATTGAATGCATTAATATTATGAACAGCAGCTACGCTAATTATTTCCCATCTGCTTTTCTGTTGTTATCTCGGGACGCTAGTCCCGAGGTAAATAGAGTTCGTCAGCTCCAGTTTGTATCCAGCCTCTCATGGAAACTTCAGATGCCCCAACACCCATGCAGAGACGACTCGAAGCCCATGAGGAGACGACTCCACGCCCGTGAGGAGACGACTCAACGCCGGCGATATGTTATGCCCTAAATTAATGCATGATTAACTAACTGTATTTTTATATGTACATTTCTGAAATGCACTTTCTGTAAAGCTGCTTTGAGACAATATGTATTGTGAAAAGCGCTATACAAATAAATTTGAATTGAATTGAATTGAATTTAAGCAATTTTGAGCGTGGCATGGTTGTTGGTGCCAGACGGGCCGGTCTGAGTATTTCACAATCTGCTCAGTTACTGGGATTTTCACCCACAACCATTTCTAGGGTTTACAAAGGATGGTGTGAAAAGGGAAAAACATCCAGTATGCGGCAGTCCTGTGGGCGAAAATGCCTTGTTGATGCTAGAGGTCAGAGGAGAATGGGCCGACTGATTCAAGCTGATAGAAGAGCAACTTTGACTGAAATAACCACTCGTTACAACCGAGGTATGCAGCAAAGCATTTGTGAAGCTACAACACGCACAACCTTGAGGCGGATGGGCTACAACAGCAGAAGACCCCACCGGGTACCACTCATCTCCACTACAAATAGGAAAAAGAGGCTACAATTTGCACGAGCTCACCAAAATTGGACAGTTGAAGACTGGAAAAATGTTGCCTGGTCTGATGAGTCTCGATTTCTGTTGAGACATTCAGATGGTAGAGTCAGAATTTGGCGTAAACAGAATGAGAACATGGATCCATCATGCCTTGTTACCACTGTGCAGGCTGGTGGTGGTGGTGTAATGGTGTGGGGGATGTTTTCTTGGCACACTTTAGGCCCCTTAGTGCCAATTGGGCATCGTTTAAATACCACGGCCTACCTGAGCATTGTTTCTGACCATGTCCATCCCTTTATGACCACCATGTACCCATCCCCTTCCAGCAGGATAATGCACCATGTCACAAAGCTCGAATCATTTCAAATTGGTTTCTTGAACATGACAATGAGTTCACTGTACTAAAATGGCCCCCACAGTCACCAGATCTCAACCCAATAGAGCATCTTTGGGATGTGGTGGAACGGGAGCTTCGTGCCCTGGATGTGCATCTCACAAATCTCCATCAACTGCAAGATGCTATCCTATCAATATGGGCCAACATTTCTAAAGAATGCTTTCAGCACCTTGTTGAATCAATGCCACGTAGAATTAAGGCAGTTCTGAAGGCGAAAGGGGGTCAAACACAGTATTAGTATGGTGTTCCTAATAATCCTTTAGGTGAGTGTATATAGTTGCAATTATATAGTTAATTGCAGCTTAATTATTTGCAAAAATAAGAAGCAATAAAAAGTTTTTCATATTAGTTGATAAAATATAGTACAGAATTAGGCTTCTTGTGAGCCAACACCTGTGAGTAATATTTTTACAGTTAATTATCTCATCAGTATTACTTTGGGATCAGTAGCATGTGGTATATAAGATAAACACAATTAAAACTGACCCCAGACCTGTATTTGTTCTCCATAAACAACATTCGACACATTGAAATCTGCATGAAGGCTAGTTCAAACAAAAAAGCTCACACTGCCTGAACAGAAATCCATCCAATTAGTGTAATTTATGGTTCATTTCCACTGAGCGGTACAGGACAGTTCAGTACGATTCGGCACGGTAAACCCAGATTCGGCTTCCGTTTACACCACCAACAGTACCCTTACTTGATAGGCGTGGTGTATGCCGGAAAATAGGAATCGATGTCATTCTCACGCAAAGAATAAAGCGACACAGTAAACAACAATGGAGGACACGCAGCAGATCTTGTTCTTGCTTCTCGGCATGTGGCTGTTTGTCACAAGAAGAAATGGTATTTAATACAGTGTTTCAACTGTATTAAAAAATGGTGCCTCTTGTGTTGTCATTCCCCATGTAGCACGCACAACTGACAATTCTCTGTCAACCAATCAACGTTCTGCAGGGAGTCTATCTCCACCCTTTAGTACCGGACTGCTAGTTACCCCAACGGAAGGGTCCCAAAAAAGTGGTATGGTGCAGTTCGGAATTAGGGTACCATTCAAAACTTCTGACAATGGAAACAGCAAAAAATGCATACCGTACTGACCTGTACTGTACCGTTCCGCTCGGTGGAAACGAGGCATAATTGTCTGAAAATTAAATCAAACACGAGTCATTCTAGAATATCTACAATCTATTCACAATTAAAAGTGTTTAACTACAACTATATATACACATACTTTTTTTTTTTTTTTATCTAACACAAAACAATGCAGATTAAACTTGAACAGCAGCATTTGACTTAAAATTAAAGCATTTTGTAAATGATATTCTACTCTACTGTGTATCACTACAATAAATAAATAAACATGCACACAATAGAGAGCTGAATTTGTAACCATCTGAACAAAAATGTACTAAAATGGGCCCTTCCAAAGAGATCCTCTCCCAAACGGCACACTTGATTAGCAATTGCAGTCTTGGCAGCGTTGTGCATGTGCATAAGTGCATAAGGTCATTGGGTGCATTTGTGATTTTAGGTTTCAGAAGGGTGCTTAAGAGCACACCCTTTGTGGTTGCTATGTGCCACTCTAGCTCCATGGTGGACTAGAAACAGACAGTCTTTGGAACATTGCATTGTCAATGTCTCAGAGAAGGACCACAAGATCTTTAGGTGCCATTCTGGGACTTTAAGTGTTATTCAGAGGTTAACTTCAATGGTTTCCGCAAGAAGAGTCGCTACATGTGGGTCCATTATGTTTAGTGTTATAATTAGTGGCCGACCGATACATGGCCAAGGTATCGGCCGATACGTTTTTTTCTGTTTGGCCAATGTGTCGTAAGCAGGACTTTTACTTTGCTGGCACTGAGAACGCCAGCACACGAGCACACAGCTCCCATTCTCTGGGTGCTTCTCATTTCTTATTTGTGCATCCTCATTTCCTTTCCTTGCTTCCTTTCCTCACTTCTTAGCTACACCCCCTTAGGATGCGAGGGAGGGATACACCTGTGTTTCCTCGCTCATGACTCCTCAGGAATCTTCATCATGGTGCAATTAGAGATGTCCTTCATTGAGATGTCCTTCAAGATGGCCGAGTACAATTGGTTTCCGGGTCACGGGCTGGAGGACAGAGGAGCGAAGGGAGAAGGGAGAAGATAAGACAGGTTTTAGTATTGAGACATGAAACGTGGGGTTAATTCTAAGGGAGCGAGGGAGAAACAAATGAGAAGAAACAGGGTTAAGTTTCCTTTGCTATGCGAAAAGGGCTGTTGTATTTCTTGGAAAGCTTCTTGGATTCGACCCAGAGGGGCAGGTTCTTAGTGGCTAACCAAACTCTTTGACCAGCTCGGAAATTAGGGGCTGTCCAGCGGCGGCGATTAGCCTGGCTTTGGTATCTCTGGGAGGTCCGAAGGAGGGTACCCCTGGCCTTCCTCCAAGTCCACCTACAGCGTAGGACAAAGCGCTGGGCCGAGGGAACACCAATTTGCGCCTCTCCCTCTGGAAATAATGGGGGGGTGTATCCGAACTGGCATTCGAAAGAGGATAATCCAGTGGCCGAGGACTGGAGGGTGTTGTGGGCATATTCAGCCCAAATGATATAGGTAGCCCAAGACGTCGGATTACTGACTGCCATTCACTGCAAGGTGGTTTCTAGATCCTGATTAATCTGTTCTGTCTAGCAATTAGACTCTGGATGGAACCCAGACGATAGGCTGGCTGTGGCCCCAATAAGCCCCCAGAACCAGGACGAGAATTGGAGACCCCGGTCAGAGACAATGTCCAGGGGAATTCCAAATATCCGGAAGACATGGTTCATGAGGAGCTCAGCAGTCTCCTTGGCTGAAGGTAGCTTGGGCAGGGGAATAAACCAGGCAGCCTTAGAGAATCGGTCTACAACCACCAGGATGACTGTGTTGCCCTGGGATGGAGGAAGTCCCGTAACAAAGTCCAGAGAAAGGTGTGACCATGGCCTGAGGGGAACAGATAAGGGATGGAGCATTCCCTTGGTCCGCTGACGTGTAGACTTTCCCTGGTTGCACACGGGTCAGGCCTCCACATAGATCTGAACATCCTTCTTGATGAACGGCCATCAAAACCGCCACTGGAGGAAATCCAGTGAGGACTGAGTCGCCTCTGTTACTTTGTCTGGTTCCAGAGGTCTGCCATCCAAGGCTGTAACTGCCTGGGGTTGAGGAAGTAGTTGGGTAGGAATCTTAAGTTCCTTAGCCAAGGTTAGATCCAGGAAGTCACCTGCGGCGCCAGAATCAATCATAGCCTGGACCCGATGCTGGTGGCCCTCCAGGACAGAGTGGCTGGAATAGCTAGGACAGCGTTAGTATGAGAAGCTCTAATTTTCCCCATCATAGCCCTCCTGTAGCTGGGCGGGGACAAGCATTTCCTGAAAGCTTGGGGCAAGTGGAGCGGAAGTGGCCGGTAACAACGCAGTAGAGGTACCAACGCTTTCCCTCTCGTTCGGAGAAAGCCTGGAACGGCCTAACTGCATGTCCTCAGGGAAATCATGGATATGTTCAGGAGCCGTGGAAGCTCTGAGCGAAGGAACACAAACTGGAGAAACAGACCTGCTCAGAGGAACTTGGGACTGACAAACCTGGCGGCGAGCCGTTCTCCACTCTCTCAGACGATTGTCCAGTCGGATGGCCATTGCTATGAGGGACTCGAGATCCTCAGTTAGTTCTCGGGTGGCTAACTCATCTTGAAGGGGCTCAGACAACCCTCCCTGAAAACAGACCCTCAGCACTTCATCATTCCATCCACTCCTTGCTGCTATGGTCCGAAACTCAATGGCGAAATCTGCCGTGCTGCGGGAACCCTGTCAAAGAGTAAGTAGGCACTTGGAAGCTTCCCGACCACTGACAGGATGATCAAACACCCGCGGATGGAACTCATCATATCGGGTTGAGAATGACTGGCCATCAGCTCTTCTTGTCGGCTGAGAACGGCTTCATGGACCTAGAAAGATGCCTCATGTTGAGCGATCACCACCAACAGGTCCTCGGAACCGAGTGTCTCTGGGTCCATGAGTGACTCGGTTTTTCTATCACAAGCCGGGCTCGAACTCAGGTCTCAGGTGTGGTGAGTTGAGAGATCTACCACTTAGCCACAGAGGAGGTAATGAGCCACAGAGGAGGTAATGTTGGACCCAAACGAAACACTCAAGGCAATACTCCAGGCAAAGTAGATTTATAAATAAAAAAAGGGTAGGCTACTTTGCAAGTAAAAAAAAAAAAAAAATAAATCCAACAAAAGTTCTTCTCAGAAAGAGGTATTACTAACAGTAGTGATACTGCAAACAATCACATGAGAGAAATAAAATAACTCCACGAGGGGAGAAAAACAAAATAAAATAACTTACTTGGGATAGCTTGGATAGCTCGGATAACTTGGATAGCTTGGATAACTTGGAAGGACTCGGTGGGACACAGCAGCAAAAAGCTAAAGGTAGGCTGTAAACGCACTACACCACGGTTCCACGAATTCAGAGTCACCCTCACTAAACTTCCGACAACTCTTTCAGTTCTTATCTAAAAACATTTTCCCAGAATGTTTGAGTTAGAATAGTTTGTAAGAGCACAATTATAAGCATAACAAGGCTGTAAAAGCGGACTGAGCTTACCTTTCGGTGTGATGACGTTTAATCTCCTCGATGGCCTCTGTAGTCCCATTTAGCCACTTGTTAGCAACCGCATTTTTCAAGACACGTAACAGCTTCAAAAAAATCACGAGTGGGGTAATATCAATCTATTTTATGTCATAGAATAAAACGTGAAAGTGTCTTGAGCTTGTGTTCACCACAGACCTTATTTCAGCCATTTAACCAAAACCCCATTAAAAAAAAAAAAAAACATTGACTTCGGGATGATAGAACCGGAAGAGCTAAAATGCTAACTCGCTTCCATGTTTTGGCCCACAAAGTGATGTCATACCTGCTCCACTCTATTGAATGCAGACCGGAGGAGAGTTCAGCTGGAGACGCACGATCAACACACTTTTATCCAGTTGGTCACAATGTCATATTCATGTCATTTTCACTATGTTGTACATCAAATTAGTGTTACCTTGTCATTAAAAAAAAAAAAAAAAAAAAAACCTACAAGATTATTGGGTGCCTTGTTGGTTACAGTAGCCGTGTTTCCACTGTCGAGCCAGTGCGAGCCAGGGCTTTAAACGGGCGTGCGGGGCTAATAGCCTCGGGCCAGTTGCACCGGGCCCAAAATCTGCTGTGTTTCCACTGTCGGGCCAGAAGCTCCACAGCGCTTCACTAAAACGCGCCCGTAACACACCTCTCTGGAACAACGTCACACATACCCATAATTTCACCAACAAATGGAAGTTTTATCAGAAAACTAATCAGAAAGAGAACAGCGTGATCGAAAAACAAACATGATAAAAGCGACCGTTTGCTGGCATTTGTATTGCTTACTTGAATATTTAAAATCCAAGCATCAATGTTTTACCACAGGTTTATAATAAAAAAGTGATACATTGATCATAATGAATTAATGTGTGTCAAAATTGCACATTAGTCATACAGAAATAAAGTGGTTTACCGTTAGGTCTATTTCACAAAAGAAAGAGGACATACTTACTTATTCAGTCAAGGCTGTTTCTAACAGGACATATTTGCATCACATTTAGAAAGAATGATAATTTATACAAATATGCCACCAAAAATACGACCTAAGGAGCTTTAGCACTCTCTCAGTAGGCTACAGATATTTTCAGTCAAAGAAACAGAGGATCAAAGCTCCCGAAAAAAAAAAAAGTTGCTTTATTTTATGATAGTCCGGTATAAAGAGACGAGATGTAGGCTACTGACAGATAAAATAAAAACATGATTGTGATAGCCATTATGATTTGTCTGATTTCTTCAAGTGTTCATATTTACTATGTTAACTATGGTAATGGTTAGCGTGCATAGACTTTTGCATCGCGTATAAATATTTCTACCTTATACGGTGATCAGAATCCACATCGGATCACAAACAGAAGGCTTTCAAACATGAAAGTGAGTTTTGAGGTAAATTATTTTAAAAGTCTTTAATGCTGACATCATCCGGCGCTGCTGTCTCCAGACTCAAGTAAACTCCGCCTCTGTTCGTAACCACTCCTCTAGCCCGAGCTGGCCCGCTTTGGACCAAGGTATTCGACGGGCCAGAAAGTCCTGGCCGTTGGCCCCGAGTAAGCCCCGATCAAGCCCCGGGAGTGACAGTGGAAACGCAACTGGCCCTGGCACGCACTATGCTTATTTAAAAATTATTTATTTCTAATTATTTATTTCTAATATAATAAATATTATGTCAAATAAATAGAACTTATAAATATATCGGCTTTTTATCGTCCACCCTGGGGCTCGTTCTTCGTACGTTGCTTATTACATCCGAGATCAAATGACACATCCAAGATGATATCATCGTGCTAATCATGATCTGGCTAACTCGGTTCTTCGAACACACTTGCCGGATATGATTAGTATCGGTGGATTGAGTTATCTGAGATAATTGCGCGTTCATGCGCTGGTTTAAAAGGGGATATGTATCGATAGTAGAAACATTGATCAGCAATGCTGCTATTGGCTGTTCAGCGTGGCCAAAGATCGCGTGCAGTTTTTCTCCTCAGCAGAGCAAGAAGTCGAAGTTAATTCGGAATTTTAATGTTTAATCAAAACGGGAACACCTCAAAGTCTACAAAAGCCAGGAGAGAGGGCTGGCAAAAAGTAGCAGACAATTTAAATCCGTTAGAAGTGGCCATGTTAGATGTTTTTTTTATCACTTATTAGCCTATATATTTGTATTTTAATAATTGCATAATTACTTTGTTCATTGTAATGTCAGAGTCACTAGAACATGGGAACAAATAAAAGTGAAGTACAAAAATATTCTACATAATGGTAATTTTTAGTTATATTATAGTCTCTTTTATAAAAGGCACTGTTAAATAAATGGTTGTCTGTTTATTAAAGCAACCAAGAAAAAGGCTGAGAAAAAAAAAAAGAAAAGATCTTAATAGCCTACACTGTAAAATAATTTTTGCTGCATTAAATTAAGGCCGTATAGTCATTTCAAATATTAAATCTTGAGTAATGATGAATTGCTTTGACTTGTGAAAGTGAAAACTGATAAACTTATGTTAATGTACAAAGTGGTGGCTGAAATATGTGCAGTAAGTGGACATTTTCTAACTTTCCAAAGGAAAGAAAGTATAAGACTTTGTAATGTCCATTTGTTTCCATTGCCCTGGACAGTGAATAAACCCTCTCAGATAACTGTCATATGGAGGAACTAGCCTACCTGCAAGTGCATAAATAACTTTACTTAATTTATACTTGTATGCTTTATGGCTGCAATATAAGTTGGCAGTGTATAGCCAACTTTTCCTTTTTATTTATTGCATGAGGCATGTGTCTAATATCTCTTGTTGTAGGCATTTTTTTTGGGGCAATGTTGTGTAATATGGCACATGCAACAATGTCACAGGCCCTGTCAGGTGTGCAACCCCAGACACTGAAATCTTCCCTTTAGTTAGCCAAAGTTCATTTCATTGTGTGCCCTTGTCCTGGCTAGAGCTGCATTGTAACTGGTTTGGGTCAGGGAATGGGGTCATAAAACTGCAGGCAGGAACATGTCATAATCACCTATGAAAAAATGCAGTTCTGTTAGGATCAGCATAAGTGTATGTAATACAGCGAGCTTGATATTTAATTGTGGAACTTTCCTTACCACTTTCAAATAATGTGCATAAATGCAACTCTGAAAATTCTTAAGTCATAAACAGATCCTGGCCATTTTGCTTTCACATTTGTGATATGGAAGATTTGAGTCAACTGCCTTTTTTTTTTTTTATATAATATTATTAATCTGGAACATTAAGAATCCCAATAGTAACTGGGCTGCACATTTACATTGTGAACCCCCTTTCTGTTCACATAATCCCCTTCATTGAGGCCTTGATGGCAGTCTATGGTAGCCTATAGTCTATGGTACCAATCACGTTAGTGAAGCCTGAGTGACATACTGTAATCGGCATGGTCATGATTGCATGATCTTCATAAAAAATTATGATAGCCTAAAAAAAAAAAATTGCTTTAAAAAAAACTGCTTTACAACATTGGGTCTTCAGTGGCTTGGAATTGCCACAAAAAAACCTAAAACTGTTTTTTAAACCTAAAAGCGCCAGGTAAACACCGAATGACACGACAGACAGCACTTTCCATCAAGTTCTCTGCATCTCCAAGAGTGTAAAGGAAAGAGCCACTCGCAGATAATCTTAGGGCAATGCAAACAGTTTGTGCTGTAGTTAAAGCCCGACTCCGACAAGTCGAAAATAAATGTGCGTTTCCAACAAATTAATAATGTAAACGACAATCTCACGAGTCACGAGAAAAAATATACATCTCAGAAAGTGCACTATCGCGCTGCGCTGGACTTCCCGTATCAGCTCCGTTAAAAAAGCCGCAATCTAATCCTGTTTACATGAAATAAGCCTGCTCCCGAGCAGGTTCAAGCTTACGGACCTGTTGTTATGACAGCAAGTCCAGGATGAGCTTCGAAGAACCAAACAATCCAAGATCATGCCAAATCGTCAACAATCAAATCCAGCTAACTGAGTTAGCGACGTACGAAGAACGAGCCCCTGCTCTCTAAGATATCGCCCATCAAAAAATTAATATCAGTTGATTTATAAATACCACTAGTTACTCATTTACTTAGCACTGCTGTTGTGGTGTAACTAAAAGCAGTGAAGCTATAGGCTACAAACCTAATTTTCATTAGCCTTACACACTTGTTTTTACAATAGTTTTGCTTCTCCAATAACAAAAAGTTGGATAAAGTAGCTTTTTGTAACTGGAGAAGAGATATTGTAAAACAGTTGAGCTTATGTAACGCTAATGTTGTTATGTTTGTAGCTTCACTGCTTTTAGTTACACCCAAACAGCAGTGTTAAGTGAATATGAGTTATATAACGCTAAAAATAATTGACCTGCATGTAGTGACTCTTTATTGCAGAAACCACTGAAGTTAACCTTTGAATAACACTTAAGACTGTGGCAGTCCTTTTCAAGTTTCCAGTTCTGCTGCAAAAATCAATCCTAAAATCAAATATGAAAGATGAAAGACTATGCAATAATTGAATGTGTGTTCTCTTGGCAGTTACTGGCCGATCTTTCCTAACTCATTTGCTCTCTGCTAGGAAGGGCATTGGAAAACTGAAAACATTCCTGCTGGAATCCATCAATAAATCCACCCAGTGAGCGATTGCATCAACCAACTGGCTGCATGTTTATTTGCTAGTATGATTCACCATGTGCATTAGTTTTGTTGTGTTTGTGTGTGTTTGTGTTGAGTGTTGAGCCCCAAAAGTCACCATGGCTAAATGTAAAAAGGTCATATTCACTTGGACCTTAGACCCAGAAAATGTTTCTGTATTTGAAGTTCAGAGTCTCTTAAAGGCTTCATTGAAGCGCCAATTTTAAGTATACATACAGTAGAAAGGTCTCTAAACCTCAGATCAGGCCCGTTCTGCCACACTGCATGTGTACAGACAGAAGGCAACTGATCTGAGGTCAGAAGAGAGGTGGTTTGTTGGACGAGGGATTAATGGGAGTTGAGGAGGAGGAAGAGGGGTGAGTCAGAGTGTTTTGAGGCTGCAGAGATGACATGAATGTAGCTTTGGCGCCCTCTGTTGAAAAAATGGAGCATGGCATTACACATACAGCACTGGCCATCTCTCTTTTTCTTTCTCTTTTACTCCTAGTGTTGTTAGATCTGCATAATAGGTATTAGAGAGGTACAGAAAGTCTTTGACTGCAAGTTGTCTGTCTTGTTCATGATCTAAATGGTTACGTGTTTTGAAGATGAAAGGACACTGGCATTATGAAAACTAAAATATGCAGAAAGCACTGCGTCTCTCTTGTCTGCTCTGCTGTGAGCTCTTTGATTGGTGGAATAAAAAAATTAAAGGTCTGCCAAACCACTGTGGTCAGAGAGAGACAGAAAAAGGAAGGATGGCAGCTTGATTCTCCAGAGCACATATCCTGGACCAAATCCTCTGCAATTTCAATACTAGGCAAGGCAAGTGACATTTCACTGGCTTAGAAACATCCCTTCTCTCTCCCCCGAGGTGTTTTCTTCAAGGAGGCAAGAGAGGAAGTGCCTCAGAAAAAGAAATAATCAAATATGACTGATTAATGTATAATTATCAAATCAAGTTTCACAAATTTAAGTGTCAGATGGAGAGAGCATCTATTTTGCCTCCCTTAAGCTCATAGTTTTCTCATCGAGATTATGTGTTAAACATGGGGAGTAATGGCAAAAAAACAAAAAAACATTCAGTTAAAAACATATTTCATGTCACTTTTATACAATAGTTTGGCCTGTTCGAACATTTATAACTAAACCAAAAATTACAATTCTGTCATCATTTCCTCACTCTAATGTTGGTCCAAAATGTCATGGCTTGATTTCTTTGTAAGATAAAAGATAGTTTGAACAAACTAAAAATAGGAGTTTGGAATGGCATAATGTGAGTCAATGATTAAAGAGTTAAAAATTTTTGGATGTACTATATGGTGATTTAAAAGAAAGGGATATTAATGGCCCCCTGAACTGAAAAAAAGTTCATTTCATAGCATTTTATTGTGGTTTGTAATGATCAATTTGGAGAGAGACCCTCTTGATTCATATTTGAAACCACAGTGAATGCTAAGTGACCCTTGCGCTCTTCCAGAGGCATGTTTGGGACTCAAATATAGAGCACTCCATAACATATTGCGCTCAGTACAAGTATATATATTACAAACAGGAGCTCATGCGGTGCCCTGGAAGTGTAGTGTAGGGCCCCGGGGCAATACTGCCCTAGACACACTGTTGAGGGCGAACACCGACTGGTTCAGTACCGAGTGAGAGATATATGGATGAGTTTTAGAAATCCCTGGGTAGAGATAATGCACTGTCTGCTATTATAGGATGTCTGGTACCACACGAAGAAGAGGAGGAAAAGAAGGCTAATGATGAAGTACATGACAAAAAGGAGGAAACAGGAAGGGAGGGGAGTGAGACAACCATTAACATAGTGACCAACAGATGGATAAATGTTGTCATCTTATTATCAGGGAGGATTCATTCTCCCTCCTCCCTCTCTCTGGCTCGCTCACCCTCTCTCTGTCCCTGCTAAAGGAGAAGACTGGAGGATCATTAGTACTTGTGTGTGTGTACATATGTAGATGTGGTTGGTGCAAATGCATGTATCAATGTAGTGAGGAATGGTGTGTGTGTTGTCTGAGCTGTGACTCATTATGTATCTCTCTCTCTCTCTCTCTCTCTCTCTCTCTCTCTCTCTAAGTCTCTAATGAGTCTGTACCTGTCACAAAATTAGGAGACATACACAGCACCTGTTCCCTCCATGTCAGCAGTGAACTGCCTAGACTGATGAAAAGTTTCACAAAACTGCACGATAAACAAATCTTTGCAATTTACAATTAGATCGAGACTACATAGGACAGGACAGGACGGAAGGAAGGAAGGAAGGAAGGAAGGAAGGAAGGAAGGAAGGAAGGAAGGAAGGAAGACAGGAAGGAAGGAAGACAGGAAGGAAGACAGGAAGGAAGACAGGAAGGAAGACAGGAAGGAAGACAGGAAGGAAGGAAGGAAGGAAGGAAGGAAGGAAGGAAGGAAGGAAGGAAGGAAGGAAGGAAGGAAGGAAGGAAGGAAGGAAGGGAGGGAGGGAGGCAGGCAGACAGATTGACTGACTGATTGACAGACAGACTAGATAGATAGACAGACAGACAGACAGACAGACAGACAGACAGACAGACAGATAGATAGATAGATAGATAGATAGATAGATAGATAGATAGATAGAGATAGATAGATAGATAGATAGATAGATAGATAGATAGATAGATAGATAGATAGATAGATAGATAGATAGATAGATAGATAGATAGATAGATAGATAATGGAATTGTAGATAGTTTGACAAAACCACAGACTGTTAGTTAGGCATAACAAAGGGATGCTTTTTTGTTTTTATGTTACTGAAATCATTTAGTACAGTCATGCTTGTCTTTGTAAAGCCGACTTACAGTGTCTCAGCAGAGATATAAAAGCAGAGCAGAAAATCCTGTCTCCTAAGAGAAGAGAGCTCACTGCTATTGTGTACAGCTTGTGTAATAGTTACTAATAGAACTGTTTTATCTAACACACACACACAAACACATGCACACGCACTTAAAGGACAGGCAGCATGACTTTAATAAGGAAAACAAAGCAATACAAATAGTACTTGCAGTACAGAAAGTGAGAGACCGAAAGTGAGAACATGCTTTTACCAGTTCCGTTAATGGGTTTTTAAAACTATATGAAGCCCATTCTGCTCACAACACAAAAATGAAAGAAAATGTTTTGCAGACATGGACATGAGTGCATTTATCCTAACTGAAGCTATAATGATGAGTGACATAAGCACCCAAACAAACACACTCACATGGACAGATAGAAAGGTGAAGAGTTCAGACAGGCGGAAATAAGGCTAAACTTGGCAAGACTACCCTAATTGTGCACTCTGGAAGAGAGGCTAAACAATGCGTGTTTGCATGTCTGGCTGAGGGCCAGGGTCTCTAACGGTGGTCTTTTCTCTCACATGTCATAGGTGGTGGCAGAAACTGGTAGAGGGCCAGGACCCTGGCACCCTGGACAGACTCGGGCATGATATGGGCTCAGTGGGAGCCAATGGGGGCAGAGCGATGGTGCTGTGTGATTTCAGTGCGGGCACCACCCTACGTGGCACAGAGTTGCGAACAGCTGTGTCTCTGCAATTCACCCGTCAACAGAGTGCCCAACAACAGATGGCCCCTACACACTGCAGCGTGTGTGTGTGTGTGTGTGTGTGTGTGTGAGAGCCCTAAATACACATGTAAAGTTCTCCTCAAATACTTGTACATTCTTTGGATGCACAGTTCAAGGAACTGGGAAAAACAAACATGAGTAGAATAGAGCAAATACAACATGTTTTGCTGCTTTTTGTCCTCTGACTCAGACTGCGTCTACTAGCTTCAGAGCTTCAGAAGAGAGGCTGGCACTCAAAAAGAAAGAAAAGGAGTAAGGATAAAAGCCCGTTCACACTAAGGTAATAACTTAAAAGATAGTTTTAAACATCTAGTTACTAAAAATACTAGTTTCTAAAAGAAATTAGTCAAATTATTGTCCTGATTGTCACTTTTCAAAACTGGTTCGAAACTCATTTAAAAGAGTAAATCTACAAATCTTTAGTAATTAAAGATTGTTCATACACTTAAATTACTATAATTATCTCTGTGTCGACTTCGTGCAGAACAAATGCATTTATAATACACTAGTAGTAATTTTTAACAGTAGTAATTAGTGCGTGATTAAGTTCAAGTGAAGCCAACACAAAAAATAGCAAGTTCATTACAGCTTTGAGGTCAAGTTAATCAAATCAGTGAAATCACTAGTTAAAATACTTCCACTGGCACAGAGCTGCGATTTTACTTGATTTATTAAAATAATTCATTTATTCTAGCGTGGCAATTGAACCTGGGTCATTCTGCATAAAGAATAACCTACTACTCCTGCCTCTGGCCCAACCAGACACCGCATATGGGTAATAAGAACATGCTAACAATTTAGAAAGGTATTTAAGGTTGCGTTAACTCTTTGAAGCGCATTAGGTTCTAACTAGGGATTGTGTGTGTGTGTGTGTGTGTGTGTGTGTGTGTGTGTGTGTGTGATTTGTGATTTTGTGATGTAATGTGATGTTCTAATGTGATTAGAAACACTAACCCCTCCTCTTGTTTTGATTTAAAGACCCCCTGTGATGAAAATCAAGTTTTTAATGTTGTTTATATGTCTATGTGGTGTTTTTAATATGCTTTAAGAAAGTAATTGTGTTGGCTTATGAATTTGCATATGGTTTGAGTATTTTCTCAAGTGAAAAAAATACGTCAATCACGTCAACGTGCGGGCGGGCAGCCTTTAGCATGTCTTTAACATTCTCTAAAGCAGGGAAGTCTCAAGAAAAAGTCAGGTTATCCTGGTATATTAAAGATTTTTTACATTTAGCAATATAGAGGGTGAATTATGTATACGTATTACTATGTTATAATGATCTGAATCTGAGATGGCAAATGGGAACATTGTTTGTGAATCATTATTAGCTGTTTGATAACGTAGTCAAGCAAAAGGCTAATCATATTAGTTACCGCTTTGTGTTCGACATTGTAGAGAGCGATACATAAATTGCATTACCATTCTGATTCATTGACTTGTAGATGAGCCGGTATGAGTGAGTGGAGGCGGGGCTCATTTGCATATTCATAGATCAGCGTATACTAAATGAAGCAAGGGTGTGGAGTTAAATTCAAGCTATTTTAAGGCATGAATAATTTTTTCACGCGCACACAAAAAAATAAAACATTTAATGCCATTTTGGTGATCAAAGATGAGTTTTAAGGGATACAATTATTGAGTACATGGGGACTTTAATACATTCATATCCTTACACATACATTTATCTAAACTATGAATAAACTCAAATTGAGAGAATCTTTATCATTTACCTTTCAATATTGTTTTAAAAGCCTAGTTTATCACAAAGAATGACAGAGAGAAAGAGAAAGAGAAAGAGAGAGGGGGGGGGGGGGTGCTAAACTCCACCTCCTCTTCTCCCAGGATGATTCATTCCTGAACGATGATAAATATATCAAACTTTGTTACTTTTTCTCTCCACCACTTTAATATTATCTTCCCTTCCTCCCTTCATTTCTTCTCATTTGCTGTAACTCTCTATCCATCATCTGTCTCTGCCTTTTATTCAATGTTGTACCCCCGTGACCCATTCAGTCATTAAAGGTTCCACCATCAAGGCCACTGTCTATAAACAAACAACTCTAGCGCTCTACTGAGATCAGTTTCATAACACTCCACCTGCTCTCGGGCCCTCTGGAGATCAAACTGCGTCTGATTCAGGATCAGTTTCGCTAGCGTTTGGTGTCTCTCGTGGGGAAGTCTACATTAGACACAACTTTATCTGCCAAATGCTTTTGGAGGCAGATCAATTCACTGTGGTGTCACAAAGGAAATCTGAACACACTCGCACACACGTGCATGCAGAGGCTTATGAAGGGGAACTTTTCCATGACCTGAACAAAGGCAGTATTTGACAAATACAATAATACCACTTAAATGTGTTTTTATTGTAAAGTCCTTATTCATTTAAAAAGTTTTCATAGCTCAATAGTTAGCCAGAAAATAAAGCTTTACCTAAATAAGTAGAAAATGACTTTAAGTTCCTTAAATCCACACACAAACCCACCTTCTCCAACCCATCCTATTCAAAGTAGCATATCTAAGCCCAAATATGTGATGTGGTAATTAACTGTCTTCAGAGTTATTTCTGTAGGTATAAAAAAAAAAAAAAAAAAACGTGCAAGTTACCATAGTCAACTCTTGTAGTATTATATCCCAAGCACGCTGGCTTCATTGATCTACAACACGTTTAATCCAATCTTCAGTTCACCTTTCACAGCTGAACCGCTCATATAAGCCAATAAATGACATAAAGCTTACTGTGCGCTCCTCTGATATAAACAATGAATATGTGGTGAGTGTGTGTGAGGGTTGAGAGGTCAACTCACTCAATCTCACATCTCTGCCCCTTGACTAAACAGACTGACTATATATCTGTGAGAATGGGGCAGGAGGGCCGATCTTATTATTGATCTTGTCCACACACACACACACACTCAGACAGTACAGCGCCAGCACAGCTTTGATATTAGGATTTTAGATTTGATCTTCCATATTGATGAAGTAGAGCTAAAGAACAAACGTGAAGTGCGTACAGAGAGTTGAACTACACCTGACCCTTAACATACACATGCACATGAGGATCCACATGATCTTTATATAATATTGCACACTCTCGTTCTCTCTCTCTCTCTCTCTCACACACACACACACATCTAACACAGAATCTTTACAATCAATGCAGTAGACAGGCCTCTCCAGTGCAGCTGTGTACAGTACAGCATGAAAAGAGGGCTGGCAGAAGAGAAATCCAAAATAATTAGCTATCCTGTTGAGGGTTACTGAACTTTGGTGAGATAGATAAAGTTTTTACATATACTAGGGCTGTCAATTTAACACATTCATTCAGCACAATTACGCTTTCAGTATCTGATGTTTGGCTCTGATAGTTTTAAGATTTCATATATTTACACACACAGCATATACATATATACTGTATATACAGTAAACAAACGCATTCATTCACGTCTATGAAGTGCAAGTAATTTCAGTGGATGTTTGTTTTTCTCTAAGGGATTTTCTCACCATCAGAGCAAAATATAGATGGTACGATTTTGGAAATGTAAATAAACCCAATTGCAGACAGAAGACAACAATGTGTCTAGTGTGAACTTAAATTGCATTGCAACTCAACTGAAATGTATTGCTGTGGACTGTAAGCCGATGAAATGCTTGAGTTAAAATATATGGAAATAAAATACATAGCCACTGTCAATCGGGAACCTTGTATGTCCAAAACCGATACTTTTCAAAAAAAAAAAAAAAAAAAAAAAAAAAAAACTCTAGTTATCTAGATCCCTAGTTATAAAAGATGAAGTGCTTTGCACAGGCTATTTAAGACAGTTGCTATGACTCGCTAGTCGCTAGACTAAGACACACGTCTCCGCTCCTCAAATACATAAAACATTTGCCTTTATACTGTATATAGAGTTTCTTAAATAAAGAAAACATTGTATTCATTCAAACAACAGTTCTTTATTTACCCTTGCATTACAAACAGCAGAGATGGTCCAAAATATGAGCGGCACTTCATTTACGATAGAGGCAGGGTGAAGTTATATGGGTTAAACAAACAGTTTGAGGATACAATGGAGTTATGAGGTTTAGACACAAACTCTTTTTAATACTTTTCATTGGTTATTTGCAAAATCCACAGGCATAAAGGGTGACAAATAGTAATGATTTATAAAAAAAAAAGACTAAATATGGAGATACGAGGTTGATACAGTGACAATATATTGACAATGTGAAGCTTTTTTTTTTCCTTCATTGTTCTAATTACTTTAGTCATACTGTAATGTTTACAAGCCAAAGCTTCGGCCCCAGTCCAAAAACACCATTTATGGAATCCATACTGCAAAAATCTGCACACACTCTGAAAACTGCTGGGTTGTTTCAACCCAACTTTGGGTTAAATATGGACAAACCCAGCCATTGGGTTAATTTGTTAAATTACATATTTAACACAACATTTGGGTTTGTCCATATTGGACCCAAAATTGGGTTAAAATAACCCAGCATTTTTTTGGGATTAGCAATTTGGATTAGTTTGCTGTTTGGACTGCTGCTACTGTTATCAACCCTGTGTACGCTTATTGACCACGCTTCCTGTCTTGAACCATACTTTGTTTGTGCCACTGTGTTTGAAACACCACATATGCATGGATTCAACTACTCAAACAAGTCAGTCATCGTTACAGATCCACAAGATCATGTGCATGTATTCCTTGTTTCTAAACTTTTTTTCTAAACTGCAAGGAAAGTCCCACTTGAGCATCCCGTGATAAAGTACCTTGCTCAAGGGCAAAAAGGCACACAAGCAGTACTGAGATTATAGTAAACTATAGTGCACAAATCAAACCAACTTAAAATGCTTGCAGTCCATATCCTGCATAAAGTAGAGGCCAAAAGTGATGTCCTAAGGGGATATTTGTTTTTAATGGCCCTACAAGTTCAATTAAACCATCAAAATATAAGCAATATATTTAATATTTTTAAATATGAGGGAATAACACTAAACTTGGTTAAGGTATTTATCTGACAAAATTATATGGCAAAATACAGCTACAGGTTTTTTTTTTTTTTTATGAAAAAAACTTCAAAGGAAAAAGCATACACTGACTACAAAATAATCAGTTATTAATATAATAATAATAATAATAATAGATTTTATTTGTATTGCACTTTACATTTGGAACAAATCTCAAAGTGCTACAGTTAAGATCATTTAAGGGTGATAGAATACAAATAGATTTAATAGTTAAAAGTCATAGGTTCTCCTAAAAAGAAATGTTTTTAGTTCTTTTTTAAAAGTCTCAGTAGTTTGAGGTGCTCTCAGATGGTCTGGGAGGGCATTCCAAATCCGAGGAGCGGCAGAACAGAAAGCCCGATCACCCATAGTGGTGAGCTTAGTCTTGGGGAGAAGGAGGCGGTTTGATTTTGTTGAACGGAGGGATCGAGTTGTAGTTGAAGGTGTGAGAAGTTCTTTCAGATATGGGGGGGCATTTCCATAGATGCACTGGTGGGTTAGAAGGGAGACCTTATATTCAATCCTGGCGGAAACAGGAAGCCAGTGAAGTGAATGGAGAATGGGTGTGATATGCTCGTATTTTCGAACTCTCAGTTCGAAAGTTATTAATATATTGTTGGTTATCTCTTGTCCGCAGAATTTGGTATGTTTCATTGCATTATCACAAATAAAACAACTGACTCCAATCACAACTATACGCAAAATGCTTACAAAATCTTGAAAACATTTTTTATAATATTTGAATAAAGGGTGAAGATGTATTTTTTTTTTGCCCGCTACTGTATTCATTACAATTCGATAATAAATTCTTATTTTTTTATGTTCATTTCAAATAAATGTTGTTCTTCAGCTTTGCAAATAAATTACATTTTATATTAAATTGTAATAATATTTTTTTACAATAATAGTGTTTTTACTGTATTTTTTTTTATCAAATTAATGCAACCTTGCTGTGCATAAGAGACTTCTTTCAAAAACATAAAAAAAAATGTCACAGGGCCACCGGCCCCAAACTTTTGAATTATATAGTCCAAATAAAAATCACATAAACACCACTCATCTACTACTCGAAATCCGTATTTCATATTCATCACGCATAAAGATCTGCTTGGCTTTTTTCTCAAACAATCAGAGAGTTACGGAAACTACACAGTGTGAAACAATATCCACACAAATGAAGCGTGCTGTTTTGCTCCACTATAAAAGTTTTTGCTCAGTTTTCCATAAATGAACAGAGTAGCGAAAATACAATAAACATAGAGATTTTCCTACTGATGGGCCTTTAGCTACAGCCATGATGTAAACACACAAACAGCCACAGACATGCACACAACGAGGCGTACGCATTTACAAAAAACAATAGGGAACTATTGATTTTCATGGGAGTGTTCTAATATCACAAAACTGTGTTACTTATAATAGGATCTTTTCAAGTTCCACATCAAATGCATATCTAGAGGGCATTTTCTTTGTGTTTTTCCTATTAAAAAGCAATAGCACAAGAATAAAGCAATAGAGAGAGTGGAAGAGGGGGAGTGAGAGAATGAGAGAGAGAGATGTAGGTAAAAACGAATCAAACAGATGTAATTTCACATCTCAGGGACATTATCACTGCACATCCAAGCCTTTGTTTCAAAAAGAAGGCCGTCACTTTATTTTTAGACAGGATTTCTCGCCTCTTTAATGCTATTATTTTTCCTGTTGAAAACCACACACACACACTCACACCAGGGATGTAACTTCTGAATTCACATCTATGAAGCAAAACGGAGCAAAAACTTGAATCTGAATTTGAGGCAGTAAACATGAAACAATAAAATTCACCACAAGTCATATAACTCCAGTAAACTGAATTCATTTGGACTATAAAAATTCATATACACATTTACTGTATGTAAATTAGTCACAAAGTAACTGATCTTGTGTTTGATTAAATTCCTCTGTTGTGTTACTGTGATTTCATTTCAATTCAACATACTGTGGGTCAAACACACACACACACACACACACACACACACACACACACACACACACACACACACACACACACACACACACACACGCAATGCAGAGCCCTTCTAATTAACCTAAGTTGCCTATGAACAATAATTCCATGTTATGTTGTAAATGACCTAATGACCACTCATGGTCACGGTGATTAGAATGTAATTTCAGGCCTGTACATCAGAGCTGAGAGCTGAATATCAAAATGTTCTGGTCTCCTCTGAACGTTGGGCACTATGGCATGGGTACACTGAACTGATAATGCTGTTTAACATACTGTACCAAATATCACTGCGGCGAGAGAAACCAATTGCAATTTATTAATTTATTTGAAAGTATTAACTGAAACAGAATCAGGCGTATTATAGAGGTATGTGGTTGCTTGTCTAAGGTCATCAGTGCCGGTCACCCGCATTTGTGTTTTGCATGCTGATTCCCAGCAAGTCATGCTGATCTGCTGGTGGGTTGGATGGTCAGTATACGTAGGAGTTCAAAATCACATTGAATAACTGGGATTTCCTTAATTTACACCTGGAATAAAATAATTTAAGTTTAATAAAATGAAGAAGAAATCATTTTCTAGGTCACTAATCAAATGCAAGCAAAATCCGCACATTGACAATGTACAAATGGTCAGATTGCTTGCTTTCATAAGATCACATGTATTATCAAGCTAATTGCTGCTCATGTCAGCTTAAGTTGTATATTAAACAGAATTGAGACACAATAAATTATATTATTATGATTAATAATAATAATAATACTAAAACATGCTGGTCTAAACTATTTTATTTTTTAGCACATCCCAATATACATCTGTCACAGTCCCTCTGGAGAAATCTGGGTTAAGCAGTGGTGACATCTCTCTAACCTCATTTCATGAGTTTCCTCGTACGCATTTCACCTTGCAACCTTTGTGTTAACAGCCCTGCTCCATAAATTTCACATTACCACCACCCCATTTGTATGCAAGACACTTTTTTTATTAGGCCTATAATATATTATATAATAACTCCCCAAGCAATATCTGACCTCCATTCATAAATATAAACCATTGCCATTCTCATTAAACCAAATACAGTAAGGCCTCTGTAACAGATAGCCTACACAGAAAAAATTTAAATAAAAATAAATAAATTAGAAGCCACAGACCCATATTGAACCATAATGCCATACTTTTCATGTTTTGTTTATTTTTTATAGGAAATGTACCTACAATGAAGAAGTCTTCTCAAGCTCCATGCGCAGGTGTTGAAATAAAAACTCAATCATTGCATTTGTATGTTTGGTCGTGAACATAGGCTGCGTTCGAAACCGCATACTCAATGAGTAGGTACTTAATTTCAATAAGTACTTACTTAACGAGCGCTAAAAGAGTAGGTACTTTATAGCCAGATCTCGTTGAGTATGAATGCGAACCGGACATCTGCCATGTTGACGTTATCATGTGACCTACGACGCGTTATCACAAGAGCCACAACTTGAAAAATTTGAACGACACGTTTAATTCATCTATCTGTAAATATCTTGATATTGATTAAACTTGCTCATTTTGTGGTCTTTTTGAAGAAACTGCTGCCCATTTATGTTGTGAATACATTTAGGGTTGATTTAAGTTCTTATATTTAACCCTACTAATGTGACCCACCGTTTTATCCTTAACGATATAATTTATTGTTATTACAAAATCCCAAAATTGTCATCTCTTGAATATGTTGTTAATTTCTTTATTTTATATCCAAACATTTTCAGCCACCAGCAAAAGTGGCAAACTGCTTTATGTTTTCCTCTTTTTCTTGATGAATTTAACTCTCGTTTCATCCCTCAGGCCTAGGCCTATATATATTACGATATTCAACCTTGTAGGTTCTTTTTTCCTGTGTATAAAATCTCATATTATGTATGCAAACCCATGATTGATATATGTGTGTGTGTGTATATATATATATATATATATATATATATACCTCATAACATCAGTAACTCAACAGCCCTACCTAGAACGGTTTTCTCCAGCGTTTGTAATGTCTGCACAAAGGGCAGCTGTGCGAAGATTCGCCTTTGGAGAAAACTGTTGATTTTATACTCGAAAAATGTAAGTATCATTAATGTTAAAAATTAATATTACCCCAGAATGAATTGCATTGCTATCCCACCCCAAAACATACAATAATAACAACGATAAATGCTGACCAATACTTAATTATATAAATTTTTACTGAAAATAATTCAATAAAACAAACAAAATGTAATGTATGTCATACGACATAGCTATGCATGAATACACTCTAGATGTGTATAGTGAACATATCTACATTTTCATTCAAACAATAAATAAAGCATTAATTAAATATTTATATTTTATTTACTGACAACAATGAGAAATATTAATACATTTGTAAAAGAATGAATCAAAGTCACCATCACACAATAAACAAATGCATATACAAGTCAACACATGAAACAAAGCTTTATTCAAACTACAATCATGTATGTAGGCTACAGGCGCTGAACCCCACATCCTTCTGCCATCTCAACACAGCGGTTCCCATTCTGAGGCTTTATTCTGATGAATCAGCTGACCGCCAGAGGTGAGCCGTTCCTTCGTGCCTGAGGTTGTTGCATGCTGTGTTGTGCTTCACAATCTGAGGCAATAAGGGCAGGTGGAGTGATGGGGGGTCTCGTAAGGACAGGTGGAGTGATGGAGGGTCTCATAAGGGCAGGTGGAGTGATGGAGGGACTCATCCATGGCACCATCTCCAGGATTCAGCTCTGGGCTCCTCATCCTCAGTGCTCACACCAGACTGCTGACATTTCAGATCCTACAAAAATGCACAAACATAACACAAAAAACAGTCATTTTAACCGCACAATGTCATTTGATTTCAGTATTATTTAGAAGACAAAAACGTGTTTTTTTTTTAACAAATGCCGCCATCATCTTCCCTTTTAGGTCCTGCTCCACCACAAAAGCTGTGCAGCAAATGCACAGAAATAAAGAATCAGAAAAGTGCTGTAATAGCTCTGTTTGAAATTACAATAATTAAAATAAACTACAACTTAATATTTAAATAGTTGTTGTTATTCATTTCTGTAGTATACTCACTCAAAGCCTTTGATGGCAGCATTCAGCTTCATGAGCCACTCTCCACTGGATTAACACACATCTGTTCATCTGTCCCTGTAACATCCAGTTACCTCTGTGATTTATGAGCTCAACACTACATTTACATGTTGAGGTTGTTTTAACTTTTAATCCAACATAAATGTTCCTCAATTTATCAACAGTAATGGACAAATAAAATAGATAACTTATGTTTAGTTACTATATAGATTTGTTCTAGCACACATTCATCACTCAAATGTCTATTTCATGTTGTGATGTGCTCTTCTGCAATACTTACTTAAGATTTTCCTGTCAGATGTAAATAGACATTTTAAATAAGCGTCTTTAAGATATATATGGTTTATGTAAATCCACTTTAGAGACGTAACTTACGTGTCCTTACTGGAGCTCCTCTGTTAGCTAACGTTATACATAATAAAACGTGTTTTTACAGCAAAATCACAACTATACTACACTGTGTAACGTCTTTACACCTTCAACAATTCAACAGTTTACTCTACAGTAGTTCAACACATGCAATTTTAACGCAAGGAACCGTGTTTACTCACATTTGAAAGCACCCGCGTCGCTGATCTCTGCGATGTTTGATAATGACGTATCCTCTCGCGTGGCCTCCTGGGATAGAAGAGTATCCACTGATCAGCACTCAAAAATCTGTGTGGAAGCAGTAAGCCATCCGGGAACTTCTCGCCTACTCTTTTATGAATACTGATGTTTCGAACGTACTGCTTCCTTCACGTACTGTTTTCGCCTACTATATAGTAGGAAAGTAGGCATATTCGAACGCACTTAAGTCCGAATCTCGCGATAATTAATACGTCACCCAGGTAATTCTCGCCTACTCTTTTGGATTCGTACATACTTTTTCGCTCGCCTACTCTTTTTCCCATACTAAATAGTAGGGAAGTATGCGGTTTCGAACGCAGCCACAGTGTCTGGTTTGTGTTTCCCCGGGTGTCCACTAGAGGTCTCTTTCCCTTCCTGTCACCATTCACTCTGGAACCGCAATTCCCATAATCCTTTGTCTGTTCCCATCATTCGTGATTGCACTCAGCTGTTCCCCATTACCTTGTTTGTATCTGTCTATTTATACCCTGTCTGTTTCAGTGTTTGTCATGGAGTCCTTGTTTTATGTCACAGCACTTCCGAAGTTGGTATCTGCCCTGTTCATGTTTATTTCTTGTGTTTTGGATTGCCTTACCGGATATTTGACCCTTGCCTGGACTAGTTGTGAGTACGGATTACCCAATAAATACTGCTCTTGGAACTTACCTTTACCCGTGTGTGTACCGTGACAGTCCTAGGCTGTTTAATAAAGTATTGCAGACACATCCAACTTATGAACTACTATAAAGAAAATCGAGTTGTTCTTTTACTGAGTGAGAAATGGCTCTAAATGATTCAGTGCACATGTGAACTGTGCAAACGATTTAGAGCGAATCCCGATTCTTAAACCGATTCTGAGCTTTTGCGAAGCTGTTTGACCTATTCACATCGCTCTCGCGGTACTTTGATTTCATACATCGATCGGTCTGTGCAGCATTGTTTCAAGTCGAACACACCTATCACAAAACTGTTGACGGTTGAATGCGGTGTCACGTAATATGGAAATATTTATTAAAGTAGGCTATATATCTACTGTACAGTACCTAAAAATCATTTTATCAATAAAAAATTAAAATTCTGTCATTATTTACTCACACTCATGTCTCTTGTATTACTTTCTTTCTTCTGTGGAATATTTTGAAGAATGCTGGTAACCAAACAGTTATGAAACAGTTCGAAGAATGCTGTTATCAAGATTGAGGTTCATTAACTGTAGCTTAATTTTCGGAATGTAATCTTCCTATGTCACTCAGACAGGAATTGCAGGATTAGCATTATCATATAGTGAGGTTAATGAGGAATGGGAAAGCAATTCTTAAATTAACAATACAAATTTGCATGTGCAATGATGCAACAGGTGGACCAAATGCTGCAACCCAGACATGTCTGAGCAGGAAAAGTTTTGTTTGTTAGAAATTCATTAAAAAGTGTAAATGTTCCCTATCCTCTACTGTCGTGTCGCATACACTCAAATTACCACATAATGAGAGATGTGATCTTAGTTCTCTCGGCAATGACACCTACAGTTCTGTAGTAAAAGTGTGTGTGCGTGTGTTTACCCACAGTTATATGGAGACATTTGACACGATGAGTTTATTCAGACACACTGATTTCCCCCGGTGCTGGATTTCACAGTGGAGTTAATTGAATCTTGGCTTAATCCTCCTAAAGCACACACGCACACATGCACGCAGTATGCCTAGCGAAGAGTAGTAATTTTGAAGGGGAAAATAAATGTTTACTGAATAAGGCGGTAATCTTTATTTTGAAGGCGTTAACTCGATCCCTCTCATTTGTCAAGGCTGCTACACTGTCTCAGTGCAGTAAACTGGGCAAGACTGTGCAGACCTCGGTGAAATATACAATCATCAGTTTCGCCTGTTCTAAAACAAAATCTTAAAGAAAATGTGTGTGCATTGATTCCTTGCTACAAGGTGCTCTAAGTGTTTTTAGTTGGTTATTATGTGGTTGTTAGTGTGTTGTGGATTGCTAGAGCTTTTCTAAGAGGTTGCATATCCCCAGATTTATCCTCACTGCACCGTATTGCAGTGTGACAGCATGCCAAACTGAGATCTTGTTCTTCTGAAAACTTTTCCAAGTGATGAAAAATTATCCCGCCCTTTGTGCCCTGACATAATTGGTTCTTGCTTGCAGACCAGTAGGTTTTTGGGGCCAGTGCTGTGCCAGTTTTCCAGCCCAGAACTGTCTGGGTCTTTTTTTAGGTGGAAACGTGCAGAAAAGTTACAGATTGGGAAATGGGGGCTTTTGATACTATATTTTAATGGTCCCTCGATGTTCACTAATGGCGCTTTTCCACTATACAGTACCAGCTAGCCTCGGCTCGGCTCGACTCGCCTCGCCTCGACTCGCCTTTGTTTGGTTTTCCACTGTGTAAAAGTTGTACCTGTACCTGCTTCCAGGTACTTTTTTCCGTACCACCTCCGGCGAGGTTCTAAGCGAGCTGAGGCGATACTAAAATGTGACGTGAAAACACGGCAGACTGCTGATTGGTCAGAGAGAATCGTCACTATTCACTGCGTCATCATTGCACGCGCCAGACGGAGTATCCTGAATAAAAAAACAAAAAAGCATACACTCGATTTCCTCCATTGTCCTGTGTGTGTGGGTAGCGGGGGTGTGTCGCGTAGAAGAAGTCACGGCAGTTTCCTGCGGCGTCGCAATGACGACCAGGTAGGTACTATTGTGGAGGTACTATCTGCAATGGAAAACGGAGCGAAAAGCGAGCCGAACCGAGACGAGGCGAGGCGAGTCGAGTTGAGCTGGTACTGGTAATGGAAAAGCGCCATAAGTCTGTGGGCATTTTTTATAAATTTTTTGCCCTTTTTTTCTTCTTCATGTCAGTCAAATAAAATACTGATTGCAAATAATAGTAACACCTCTTCTCAGCAAACGACACAATTTTAAATATATGTTTTTATAAGTCTGTTCTGCTCATCAAGTCTGCATTTATTTGATCAAAAATACAGAAAAAACTGTAATATTGTGATATTATAAATATTATTGCAATATAAAATAGTTTTCTTCTTTTAATATACTTAAAAATAAAATTTATTTCTGTGATGCAAAGCTGAATTCTCATCAGCCATTACTCCAGTCTTCAGTGTCACATGATCCTTCAGAAATCATTCTGATATGCTGATTTATTATCAATGTTGGAAACAGTTGTGCTGCTTAATATTTTTTTTATAACCTGTGATAACAGCATTTATCTAAATTAGAAATCTTTAATAATAATATTATATATTATTATATATTAGTAATAATATTTTCTGTATTTTTGATCAAATAAATGCAGGCTTGATGAGCATAAGAGACTTCTTTTAAAAAACATTAAAAATTGTTTCAAAACTTTTGACCAGTACTGTTTATATAAAACAGCATTTTTCTATTTTAATATAACTTAGTTTATTATTAGTATTATTATTACTATTATTATTATTAGTAGTAGTAGTATTAGTATTATTATTAGTATTAGTATTATTTTGAGCTTGTAATATTTAATCAAAATGTGAAAACTCAATCAGGTGAAGTCTGGTGATGTATGCTGGGTTTCTCCAATCATTTTGTCCGCATAAACTCTGCCCCTTTCTGACAGTGCAAGCTCACATTCATATCTGCCTCCATCCAATCCATTTTCTTTTCTTTTCGATATGTACAGGTCCTTCTCAATAAATTAGCATATTGTGATAAAGTTCATTATTTTCCATAATGTAATGATAAAAATTAAACTTTCATATATTTTAGATTCATTGCACACCAACTGAAATATTTCAGGTCTTTTATTGTTTTAATACTGATGATTTTGGCATACAGCTCATGAAAACCCAAAATTCCTGTCTCAAAAAATTAGCATATCATGAAAAGGTTCACTAAACGAGCTATTAACCTAATCATCTGAAACAACTAATTAACTCTAAACACCTGCAAAAGATTCCTGAGGCTTTTAAAAACTCCCAGCCTGGTTCATATCTCAAAACCGCAATCATGGGTAAGACTGCTGACCAGAATGCCATCATTGACACCCTCAAGCAAGAGGGTAAGACACAGAAAGAAATTTCTGAACGAATAGGCTGTTCCCAGAGTGCTGTATCAAGGCACCTCAGTGGGAAGTCTGTGGGAAGGAAAAAGTGTGGCAAAAAACGCTGCACAACGAGAAGAGGTGACCTGACCCTGAGGAAGATTGTGAAGAAGGATCGATTCCAGACCTTGGGGGACCTGCGGAAGCAGTGGACTGAGTCTGGAGTAGAAACATCCAGAGCCACCGTGCACAGGCGTGTGCAGGAAATGGGCTACAGGTGCCGCATTCCCCAGGTCAAGCCACTTTTGAACCAGAAACAGCGGCAGAAGCGCCTGATCTGGGCTACAGAGAAGCAGCACTGGACTGTTGCTCAGTGGTTGCTCAAATTTTGCATGTCATTCGGAAATCAAGGTGCCAGAGTCTGGAAGAAGACTGGGGAGAAGGAAATGCCAAAATGCCTGAAGTCCAGTGTCAGGTACCCACAGTCAGTGATGGTCTGGGGTGCCATGTCAGCTGCTGGTGTTGGTCCACTGTGTTTTATCAAGGGCAGGGTCAATGCAGCTAGCTATCAGGAGATTTTGGAGCACTCCATGCTTCCATCTGCTGAAAAGCTTTATGGAGATGAAGATTTCATTCTTCAGCATGACCTGGCACCTGCTCACAGTGCCAAAACCACTGGTAAATGGTTTACTGACCATGGTATTACTGTGCTCAATTGGCCTGCCAACTCTTCTGACCTGAACCCCATAGAGGATCTGTGGGATATTGTGAAGAGAAAGTTGAGAGACGCAAGACCCAACACTCTGGATGAGATTAAGGCCGCTATCGAAGCATCCTGGGCCTCCATAACACCTCAGCAGTGCCACAGGCTGATTACGGCCATGCCACGCCACATTGAAGCAGTCATTTCTGCAAAAAGGATTCCCGACCAAGTATTGAGTGCATAACTGAACATAATTATTTGAAGGTTGACTTTTTTTTGTATTAAAAACACTTTTCTTTTATTGGTCGGATGAAATAAGCTAATTTATTGAGACAGGAATTTTGGGTTTTCATGAGCTGTATGCCAAAATCATCAGTATTAAAACAATAAAAGACCTGAAATATTTCAGTTGGTGTGCAATGAATCTAAAATATATGAAAGTTTAATTTTTATCATTACATTAGGGAAAATAATGAACTTTATCACAATATGCTAATTTATTGAGAAGGACCTGTACTGTATAATAGTACATCACAATCCTGAAGAAAAGACCTAACTACTTCCGTTACATTGCGACTTTAAGAAATGATTCTTATATGCTGATTTGGTACTCAAGAAACCGCTCTTATTATTAGGTGGTGCTTATTAGGTTATTATTAAGTTGCAAATGGTTGTGCTGCTTAAAGGATAATTCCGGTATTTAACACCTTGAGTCTATTTTGTAGTTTGTTATGGATGAACATTTTTCATGTCTGATTTACAAGTTTCATTAATTATTATATGTCATCATTAATCATTAGTCAAGTGTAGGCTAAACATCAATGCATTGACATGTATACTGTATCCTAAGCTCATACTGTATGTATGCATTGAGTGTGTTTGTGTGTGTTGCAGTGACTGATGTCTGGACTGACGACGACACCTAGAGTCTGAACACAGAGAAAAAGCAAATCTCTCTCTCGTCTGGATGAAGGGAAACACATCAATGCCCCCTTGCTTTGCTGTAGACGGCCTTAATTATTTAAAGGGCACCCCCAACACACTTTTCCTCCAAATTTACTTTCATCTTTCATTTTTTCATTCTATCCACCCTTTTTACCCAGATTTATCACTGTTCTATGTTATCTTTGTACTTGTTTTACCCCCTCAAGGCACATCTAGATATCTTACTCTCTCTCATTCGGTCCTCTGAGGCTCTTGGTCCTGCCCGAGGCCACGTCGGCCTGAATGCTCCCAAGGTCCGTCCGCCCAGTGCCCGATGAAAAATACATCAGTCGCTAGGGGCGACAGAGCTCAGTAAAATATTAAGACCATCCACAGTTCTTATATGTCAGGTCCCCATGGGGGTGGGGGTTTGGGAGGGGGGCAGATAAATTATGCACCACCATCTGTCAGATGTAGCTGCTTCCTCAGTAGCGCAAACATAAACTGAGAAGCGTGTAAATTGGAAAATAAAGAGACGCGTGTACAGGCTACCTCAGCCAGGAAACTTCCGGATGGATTAGTGCTTCACTGGATGAGTCTGGTTATGTGTGTGTGTGTGTGTGTGTGTGTGTGTGTGTCTGTAGAGGTGGACTCAGTCAAGCTGAAACACTGGGCTCTCAAGTGGAGGATTACTGTGAAATCTGAGGGACTTTTTGGGGTGTATGTGTTTGTGTGATTTATTACACAAAAAATGGGAATGCTAAAAAAAAATAAAAAAAAATAACTGGTGGCGAATCACCAGAATGGTCCCTGATTTGGATAAGATTGTTTATTTTATGTGCAAATTAAAAAAAGTTTTTTTTTTTTTCTTTCACGCAGATGTCATGTCCACAAACCATTTGATGCATATTCCACATAAATATGGCAGAATCTTTCTCAAAATGGAAAGCTCCATTCTGACTTGGCTGGATTTCTGTAATTTTCAAGAGTTGCACAGGTTTTTGTCCGTCTTTCCAACTTTCTATCTTTCCATTCATCCATCAATTAATCTGCCTCCATCGATCCATTTATAGTATCCATCCATCCGCCTCCATTTATCCATCTATAGTATACATCCATCAATCCATTCATCCATCAACCTGCCTCCATCTATCCATCTATAGTATCCATCCATCCGCCTCCATTTATCCATCTATAGTATCCATCCATCCATCCATCTATCATCCATCCATCCATCCATAGTATCCATCCATCCATCCGAGTGATTGACACCAATGTATACAACAATACCACCCATTGAAAAGACTGTATGCCAATTTCCAATTGCATATAGCAGTAAACCAGAGAAGACCAACAAACACAAAAACTTATCAGTGGTAAGACTCTGTATGCATCAGTTAGTCAGACTCTTCCTGTCTGCAGTATGTGGGCGGTTCTTGGCACCTTTAAGCTGCAAGGTGGAATAGACTTTATGTTGATAGTCAAAAGCAGGAGTCGGCAACCTTGTTGACACAAATAGCAATTGCTTAATTTTTCTTGTTAATTACTGTGCCACATCACCCTCCTTTTCCATCCCACACAGCATACACCACAGCATGAATAAATCATGCAAATTGCTGTCTCACTGTTGCCTATTTTTACTGTTTTCAGCATTATTCGCACTGGTGTTGCCTTGTTTGTTGTTATATATGAGCTAGTTGTCAAGTGGTGGGAACTTAGAGTGTGCTTCTTCTCTTAATGATGTGATTTGGAGTGTCAATTGTGTTTGGTGTGTGGAATGTTAAGGATCATATACAGTACATGTAGGATGGGTTGAATATCTTGATGTATTACTATTTGTGTCACAAGCTGTGTTCTTCTGCAGAGATCATTCTATACATAATATATAACCACAAACAAGAACAACAAGTAAGGAAGTTTGGAATTCAGTCTTTGGGAAAATAAAATAAATCAAAATCAAAATCCATCCATTCATCCATAGTATCTTTCTATCTATCTCTCCACCATCCATCCATCCATCTACTCTATCTATATTTCTGTACACTCTATCTATCTATCTATCTATCTATCTATCTATCTATCTATCTATCTATCTATCTATCTATCTATCTATCTATCTATCTATCTATCTATCTATCTATCTATCTATCTATCTTTCTTTCTTTCTTTCTGTATACTCTATTCATCTATCTATCTATCTATCTATCTATCTATCTATCTATCTATCTATCTATCTATCTATCTATCTATCTATCTATCTATCTATCTATCTATCTATCTATCTATCTATCTATCTGTCTATCTGTCTGTCTGTCTGTCTGTCTGTCCATCCATCTATACATCTATATATCCATCCATCCATCCACTCTACCCATATTTCCATCTACTACATCTATCCATATATATGCATCCATCTGCATCTGAAATATAAAAAACTAAAAACAGAATAAAATGTTAAACTACATTTTTAAATAAGGTATTCAAAATATATCAAAGAAATATTTTTATTTCAGTCTCCCACTCTTATCGCTCACATGCTAATGCTACCCTTTTGTGTGTCACAGTGTCTATTCCTGACCCCTGGTTTGGCTACATGAGACTACTTGCAACCAAACAGTCCTCATTGTGTGGGAGGGGAAAAAATACCTCAGATGCTTTAAAACAATATAAACCACAAGTCCTTCCCGAATAAAAGAGGATAAGCGCAAAAATTATGAGTCAGGTATACATAAATCCTATAGCAGAGGCGGGTCAGAAGTCATTAGGTGCTTTGTGTCTCATCAGCGTTGTTGCTCTTTTGGGTGTGGAGCTCATTAGACCTGCCAAAATGAATTAAATCACACTGCTGATGAGGGAAAGGGGAGCACTTTGCTGTTAGCCTGATCATTACTGGACATTACTGTACTGACACAGCAGATCTCTGCATCTACAGGGATCACAAACTTCTAGGCTTGCTGTTGCACATCGCTTCAATTCAGCAGAGTTGGGGAAGATAATTTGAAACTCCAGTATCCCAGTTAAAGGCACAATTCACCTAAAAAAATATATTATTTCATAATTTACTCATGTTGCTCAAAACTTGCACGACTTTCTTTCTTGTTTGGACAAAAACAGTTAAAACATTCTTCAAAATATATTCTTTTGTGTTCTGCAGAAGATAGAAATGTCATCAGGTTTGGAAAGAAATGAGAGTGAGTAAATGATGACTTTTTCATTGTTGGGTGAACTATCCCTTTAAGTTACCGCTTTTAAAAATAGTTAGTTACACTACAAGTTATGAACAAAAACGAACCTCTTTTTGAGCTTAGGTAAAGTTTGTGTGATATATATATATATATATATATATATATATATATATATATATATATATATATATATATAATAAGTTGATTAAGTATTGATTCGTTTTTTTTGCTCATAACTTTATGGCTTTATGTGGCACTCAAAAGAAGATAATATGATTTTTTTTTTTTTTTTTTTTTTCTTCCATACAATGAAAGTCAATGGTCACCAAAACTGTTTGGTTACCAACATTCTTTTACCAAACATCTTTTTTTGTGTTCTGCAGAAGAAAGCAAGTCATACAGGTGTGAAAAGACATGAAGGTTAGTAGATGATGACATTTATGATTTTTATTTTTGGGTGAACTACTTAGCACTGCTCTTTAGCCATTATATCTGGAACTCAACTATTTATTCATGTGGGCGAATTCAGTTTATCAGACAAATTTGATTCTAACCAACCTGATATTTGCTCAGCCATGACTAAGCCCTGATTCATGACTCCACATTTTCATTGGAATGCTGTAATTAGGTTTGGCGACAGTCGTACATTGATGTACGAGGTAGGGTACGAGCTCTGAGGAACAAGACAAAAGAGGTTAACAGTTTATTCAGAATGACAATAAAACCCAGCGACGGTGTGACAAAGTTCATGGTTAGATTGGTGAGGGAGCTTAAGGATTATGCGAAAATGCCGCTCATTTCAAATTCCATATAATTATCCAAGGTTAGCAGCTGCCGGTTAAATGAATAAATAGCTCTACACCCTTCTCCGCTCTTCAATCCTCAGCCGACTGCCATATCAGACCTCATCTGAATATCCTGGAACTGTTACCAAGCAACACACTACCACCCCCCCACCCCTTTTTTTTGGCAAAGTGAAGGGCAGTGATGCCATTCAGCTGTTGAGGAGCTCAGTTAGTGTTCCTGATGCCAGCATCGCACCCCAGCTATGGCTGCCGCGGGGACAGCCTGAAAAGGAGCAGTCTGGTGGCTTTACAACACTTTGAAGGGAGCTCAGATTCAGAGACGCACAAAGGAACTAGGCTACCTCGACATGTACACACATCCCCACAGTGGCGGAGACGAGACTATATGCGTGAGTAAAAGAAAACTGAAAAATGTGTCTCCATATGCCATAGCAACTTCAATGAACTTCTGTACACAGTCAATTAAACTTGGACCGCAGTGCATTTGGCTGCTTCCTCTTCCCGTTCTGGAGAGAAAAAGAGAAAATTACTGATCACTTAACTGACCTGTCAGTATTACAGCATATTTCTGCTCGCCAGCCAACACGAGAGTACACGAGAGTACACAAGCTCTGTTCCAAAACCTAGCGAGCTGTCTTGCTGTCTCCATAGGCAGATGCCTTCTAAGTCATCATTCTAACCTCACAAAATCTCATAAGCAAGACTTTTCTCGTATGTTCTATGATGACTTTGGAGGAAAATCTGTGGATTTATGCGGATTAAACATGGTGCAATCAGTTAAACGGAACTGAGAATAATTACACTCTGATTGGTTGCTGAAAGCATTATCATATTAGCGAAATATTTAAACAAAACACAAGGGGAAGGAGAAGAGCACAACATTTGAATGTGCAACGTTTCAAATCTGCGGAAATCTATGGAATTTTCAGTTCAGGCAGTCTCTGTCTGGGCCTTCGCTCTTCATAGCCAGCAAATTTGCAGACCACATTAATAGTGCTCCTAATATCAAGTGCATATAGGGGAACTTGACTTACAATCGATTTTAATAGAGTTTGATGTTCGTTTGACACACTCACGGTTGTTTTAATCTTTGAAGATAGCACAACAATGTGTCTTATCTTACAGATTACAAACCTCCCACTGCCACTCCACTTAGACTTAAAACACACTCACATGGCGGAGCAGGGATAAAGAATTTCCACTGTGGGCCGACTGTCAGGCGGCAGATGCCATGGACATCCCGGGCTTTTCCCGCTGCCGTTGGGAGCTCCACACATTGTCTGACACTCCAGACAGCACTGCCTTCAATTAAAAAGAGAAGAGGGGAATGAGAGAAAGACAACTGTAGACAGCCTGGAAATGGCTGTCTGTCTGGAACAAAAATGATGAAAGTGAGAGAGGGAGAGAGACATTGTGTTATCTGTCAGCCTCAACTAGACAATGTCACACTGTACATTCAAGTGCCAGCTCTGAAAACAGAGACTTACTGGTATAACACGTGTATACACACACACACACACACACACACACACACACACACACACAGCAGATTCAGAGGCGCTCTGGCTCTAATAAGCAGATAGTATATCTGATGCCGTGCCATAGAGAATAGGGCCTGCCACAGGCACTGTAGCCTGCAGAGATTGGGAGAACCAGATGACTCAATCTGCTCCAACAGGAGAGAGTAAAAGAAAGTGGTATTACTTCACCTTGTGACTTCCCACCCGACAGATACGAGACTGCATAGACTAAGAATAACCCCTAGTAAAGAAAAACCCACATTCTTGCTTTGATGTCTCAATTGTTTCTTCTAGACAGTTATGAAAATGTGACGTTAAATGAAGAGATAACTAAATTAAGTGTTCTGCTTTTTAGGTTTTCCCCCAGAGAAAAAGGCCCTATTAATTTTTACATGTCTCTTCTAAAGTTTCAAAAGGGATCTCAGCAGGAAAAACTAGAAAAAACTATTTCAGTAGTTTCATCCTATATATTACAGTAAAAAGATCGAATCATCCTTAAAACAAGATCAATTTAATTTAAAAGCAGAATTGCATAGTTTACGGAAAATTGTCTCCAGAGAATATATTTTCAAACAAGTTTTACAAAAAGTAGGAACATAAATTTATATATTTAAATAGTAAATAATACAAAATGCTGAAATGATGATAAAATTAAATAAACAAGTTAAGGTACAATTGTGCAAAGAAAATATATTTTCTTATATTTATATTTTATAGAACAGAACAGAACAGAATAGAATAGAATAGAATAGAATAGAATAGAATAGAATAGAATAGAATAGAATAGAATAGAATAGAATAGAATAGAACAGAGCATACAATTCATGAAAACTCAGTGGCATTGATATTTCTTTGTGGGCACAGTTACCTTGATAGTATTTTTTATTTTTTTCACCTGCAGGTTTCACTTGCATTTTTCAAAAATTCTCATTACATTCTTCATTAAATTCTTCTTTTTCTTTTCTTCTTAATAATAATAATAATTTCGTTTGTACAAGAATTGTACGGGTGTACAATTTTCATCTATCCCTTTGTTTTTTTGTATCTTCACGTCTAAATATGTCTTAAGTTTGTTTAGCATGTGTTGTAGCACTTTGCTTCAACATCTGTTGTTTTTAAATGTACTTTATAAATGAAAAACTAAACTAAATATTTTTTTTTATATTTTTTTATATTTATTTTATGCTAAGTATACTACAAATACATTTACATATTTATGTATTTAATATAAATACCCTGCAATTTTACTTTTAGTATACTAAATAAGTCTGCTAAATTGGAACAGCTCATTTTGTACTTAATGTACTTTAGTTATCCAGAAATAGTGTTGAGGTCCAAATAAAGATATATATACAGTATATTAGTATATTTGATTGTGGTAAAGTGGAACTATTGGACTACTCTACTTTAGGTACACTTTAAATATCTTGCATTTAAAGACTGTTATCATACAGAGATCATACTATCCTTACTAATAGTGATATTAAAACACATGTGAGGCTTAATATTAAGAAATATGCATTGTACAATAAAGTACTTCAAATAAAGTTTAATTATAATGTTTATATCAGTAAGTCTCAAGCGATAGGTCAGTAAATAATATGAAATAAATGCATTTTAAATACATTTTGGTATAGGGTTTTTTCACTAGGGTAAACTAAACTAATAATAATCTGATGCTATCAAAAATAAAATTATGGCTGAAAACATTGTTTACTGAGCACTGAAAGGTCAACCTTTATACATATGTGCTCAATAAATGCAAGCAATTTAAAGCTACTTCTAATTATCACAAGAAAGCAGTCCAGAAGGCTCTCTTGCATGCAATTAAATGAAAATCTATGGCTGGATACCTCTATCACACATGCTGAGTGACAGTTAGACACATAGTTATTATGATCCAAAAGCCTGGCATGTTAGCGTTGATAAATATAAATACAAGCAGTGGTGGTAAATTAGCTCTGGCATAGCGGCCAGCAGTTCTTTTTGAGCAGATGGAGGAAAGCAGGCCTCCAACGCAGTGCTTTGAGGCAATGATAGGGCTTATTTACAGGTGCATTTACACAGGTATGTCTACCAGGCTTTAACACACACTCGAATCAAATAAACTCCTGCTACACTCTCCAGAGAGTTCTTTCGCTTGAGCATTGGCTTTCAGACAGCAGTGTGTTATGAGTATCCTCTGTATCCAGAAAGAGCTCATATTTAATTTAGGTGGGTTCATATGGCTAGGTCTGGCGGAGACTAGTGTTCAGACGGCTGGAAGTGAGAACCATCTGGCCAGCAGAGAGCCCTCATCTGCTGCCCAAATCTGACTCTGTTTACTGGGTAGAGAGGAGTAACATCACTGCCAACTGGCCGAGCACAGAGGATAGAATGACTTTGTTAGCGAAAAAGCTAATAGTTAGCTTTTTTACTGCCAAGCTAGCAGGTGTAGAAGTGCTGCAAAATGTGTAGGCCTAATAAAAAAAATCGGGAAGGGTGGAGATGAATTAATTAAAAATTTTGGACACTAATTCAGGCCACAAAATCACAACATGTCATTTTTACTGGGTACAGCACGGAAAGTATTGCTGTCTGTCTTTAGTCAGTGTGAGAAGCTGTCAAAGCTAAAGCTAACATCTGTGACAATATGGCCGTTTCATGCTAGCTGTGCATGTCTCGTGGGAGAAAGAGCTAAACTAGCCTGTCGAGTATGTCAGCGACATCAATCACAAAGTGCCAGCGAGCACTTTTAAACAGATGTCACCGACAAGACAGAACTATTGGCTAATGCCGGCAACTCTGAAATTCTGACAATCTTTGACAGCAAGCAATTTTAAGGGGATTAGCATCTAAAAAAGAACACTGAAAATTCAATATCAATGTTATTTTCCAGCTTACAGAAAAGAGCAAATATGAATCTTGATTATTAGACTTGTCTATTTATGTCCAAACAGATCTATTTCTCCTTCACTTCCCCAGGCTGATGATTGAGTGAAAAAGCGAAAGAGTACAGAAGAAGGGATTGTGGGCTTTAATTAGATTTGTACCTGTCGTGTCTTTACTCAAAAGACACCGGCAAGTCATTGAAAACAGGAGATTGAAGCTAAATTGCACTCATAACTGTGGCTGGCACATTAATTGGTGTCATTTAAAGAGCTTACATAGATCAATTCAGTTCCCATTGTCCTCAAAAGTTATCAGGAGAATAATTTAGGTGATTGGTTGTGTATGCAGGTCTTTGTTGTAGCTAAATGTGTGGTTAAATTACATAAATCAAGCAATTAAAAATGTATCAGTTTGCCTCGTGAATAGCCTATTAATTAGGTGAAAAATTATTTACAAAAAAAAGTGTGGGGGATATGCAACTCTCCTGAAATTAAGTGACTTAAATGACAATTAATTGAGAGTGTTTAATTAATACAAAACATACTGCTGGGTTTTACTCAAAGCTGAGAGGAGTCATTTGTATTCATAGAAAGTAGGAGGTAAAATAAGCCATACTGCAGTATGTTGACTGTGGGACATTAGTAAAGAGAGAGTGTATTTACCTAAAACCTCAGTTTCTTTGATCAGACCCAAATGCACACAGGGAAACCAAATGCTAGAGACTGAAATGCGAGCGTAGGAAGACTCTATAATGTCAAAATTGGGTTCCTGCTGAATTTAAATGTAAAGTTATTTACATAACAGCTACATAAAGTCTACTTTTCCAATATGCTTCAGAAGGAGTGAATTGTGAACACTTTATATTGAACAGTTTCTTTTTGCAATTCTCATACATTTCTGATTCAGTTTATTTAATGAAATCACTTTTTGAAGGCTTCATTTATTAGATCAGAAATACAGTAGAAACAGTAATGTTGTTAAATATTATTAACATTTAAAATAACGTATCTATTTGAATATATTGTAAAATTTAATTTATTCCTGTTATGGTAAAAGCTGAATTGTAAGCATCATTACTCTAGTCTTCAATGTCACATGATCCTTCAAAAATCATTCTAATATGCTGATTTGATGTTTAAGCAACATCTTATTATATCAACTTTGAAAACAGTTGTGCTGTATTTTTAATAATATTTTTGTGGAAAATATAATATATTTTAATTTGTTTATTTTTTTATGTTCTTTGATTAATATCTTTTTTTTTTCTTTTTGTAATATAAATGTATTTACTGTCACTTTTGATCAATTTAATGTATCTTTGCAGATCAATAGTATTAATTTCTTTTTAAAAATCATACTGACGCAAAAGTGTATAGTGTATAGTTTTTATACGCTCTATCTTAAAATTATGATTTTTAAACCAAGCAGTCATTGCTAAAATATACACATCTGTAGGCCTATACATTACATGCATATCATATTATCTTTTTCTAATTTATTTAGCAAAATCATATGAGCATGCACTTCTCATCAAGCCTAAATTGTTCCTGCTGATTAATCTGATCAAATACCTGTTTGTACCTATAAACTGGATTAAAATAATTGAGCTGTAACACTGAAAATGAATTGCACGATTTGTTTCAACTGGATTAATTCTTCTCAAAACGGTCAAATAAAGCCTGAACCTCAGCCAAAACTCAATACATTTAGATTGATAATTTGGTGTGTGATGATGTGTGTAGCAGGGAGTTGGATATTGGTGACAATTAGAGGAGGAGAAGGTCTTTGTGTGGGTGAGTTGTCATGAACGGCCCATCGTGCCCTTCCAAAGGAATGAATAATGGATCATCGCGTCAGGCACCATCAAATAATAACAAACACACAAAACAGGTTGGCCAGGGAAAACTAGCCGAGCTCCAAAATGCCAAGGCTGAATAATTCAAACTGCATTCCCTCACTGCACACTACGATTGCCTCATTCCGACCAGAGGGATAAGACAGGGGGAGAAAAACAGAGGGAGGGGTGGAGCTCAGAATGAAAAGAGTGCTGGGAGGAAAGAATGGAAGGCAGGAAAGGCCAAAGAACAAATTTTGGACCCTACAAAGGGAAAGAGAGAGGGAGAGGAGCACAATCTGTTGACGACCAACAAGAAGAGCATGCAGGCCAATTCTCCAGCGCTCTGTATTCATGTTGCATTGTGTCCTGAACAGTACAGACTTGCTAGGCAGGGTCAGGCTCCAGGGCTGGGAGGGGGGCTGGCTGCCACATGTGGCCCAGAATGGGTGGACATGGCTGGGGAAGAGCAATGGGGAAGAAGGGTTGAGCTCTGAGCTGCTCAAGAGCTGCATGCCCATTAATCTGACACCAATTAGCATAGCGTCCATCTGCTGCGGACTCCAGACGGGGTGTGGAGCCAACAGGCAAACCATCGCATTCATGCCACAGACATTATACTGTATAGTCATTCTTCCTACCCTATTTTGATCTTTCTCTCTCATTGTACTTTTTTTTTCTTCTGTCTTTTGCAATTGCTTTGTCAGATTTAACAGTATGGATCCCTTTGGGTAACGAATAAGGGATAAATACATCCAGCCGGTTGTTATCGCAAAATAAACCAGGGGCCGGATTCACAAAACATTCTTAAGAATAAAATTCTTCTTAACTTCTATTTTCTTATCTTTTTTGTTTTCTTATTCTATTCTCTGAAAAGAATGTTCTTAAAAACAATCACTAAATAACTTCTTAAAGTTAGGATAATTACCAACCTGTCTTAAATCCCCAGAGGTAAGATGTTTAATAAATGTATTGGGTTGTATAAGATACGAGCTACGAACTACGAGCTTTGATGTGTTTTTCATTCAGCGAGTCTTTCTTCTTAAGAAAAAAATGGAGAACTTCTTAAGAATTTTTCAAGAATTGCAACATTCTTAGGAACTTCTTAGAATTTATCTTAAGTTTCTTAACTTCTTTCAGAAGATTTTTGTGAAAAACCAGGACCCCGATGCGAAGCGGAAGGGTCTTCTATCACCTTTAAGGGTGAGCGTCCAATCTTGTTTGAGAGAACAAGTTCAAACAAGATTGACATTTAAGGGATAATGCACAGTTGTATCTCTTATTACACTGCTTTTCATCACATAAATAATGATGGGGACATGAAACATTGATTTGAGAAGACACATTAATTGGAGTTTACAGTGTTCAAATCAAAACAATCGTTCTAGCAACAAGACGAACACTTAAAAAATATTACCGTAGGCCTCCAATTAATACTGAAGTCCTCTGGTTTCACTTTAATGTAAATACAGTCGATAACTGTGGCACCAGCTGCATTTGAATTAAACAAGTTTGTGGTGTGACACGAGAGACATGAAAGACGCCCCTGGCCTCAAATACCCAGACGAACCGTCATTATCATGGAATAACTGACCTTGGAATGTCATGACTGACCATTCAAAACCAAGCATTTTTGAGAGAGCCATGTAATAATACATATAAGTAAACTTGTTCATGATTGGCAACACTGGTTGGCGTTTTTTTTTTTTTTTTTTGGTCACCAGTCCAACAAAAGTAAAAAATTAAAAAATAACTCTCAAAGTCTTAAGGTTTTGAAGCCAGAAGATAGACATTTTTATCAGAGAAAGCTGGGTGTGTTTGAAAAGCAACTGTAGCATCTGGGTTTGTACTCTCTTACATACATATGATCTACTAAGGCGTGGCTAATACATTAAATACTGCAAATATATGTTACTATAATTTATCATATTTTTACCATTTTGTTCTGTGACTCCTGCCAGATGTTTTTAAGAAGTGGTTGGGAAACAAGGGACCTCATCATATATTCTCTAGTGTCAAAACAGGAAACTCAGTTTACCATGTGAGCACATTCCATTCCTACACAGGCCTCTGCACACAGTCAGATACATTATTATAATAGTAGAATAATTTGTTCGCATAAATGGCTATGTTCACACATTGATTATACTTGTTTCATTTATATTCGGATTCGTACAAAATATTCTACATATTCCCCCCTTTGGGACTTACTTAAGTTCCACCTTTACTGCCTTTACCCAGAGTGCAATTCAGTCTCATCAGTTATTGCTGTCTAGTGTTCTACAGTTTCATTACCAATGACCACACTCTGGTGGAGATTTCAGGACCAAACTTCTCTGTCCATGTTTAAATAGGAATGGAGTTAAACATTCTGTCTCCTTATAACTAAAACATATAAGCATGTTATAAGCATGAGTGTGCAATTGGTTCAGCCTTGCCTGTTGCTGTCACAGTTATGTAGAGTATATCAAAAATAAAACAAAATATTCATCATAATATTTAAAGTTTTTTATTTTTGTTTTTTTTTAATTTATTTTTTTATGTAGTGTAGATATCTTCAATCCTGCCAACTACACCAATTTGTTGTGGCTTCTGCCACCTCTGTGAAAAATCACTCTTAAAGTCCTGGGGTTTTGATGCCAGAAGATAGACTTTATTATCAGGGATAAGCCAAGTTGCCCAAACAAGCTTCCAATGTTGGAAATGTTTTGGGGGGAAAAAATGTCTGAGCAAATTGCAAAAGCATTCACAGACTGCTTTCTCACAGACAGTCATTCAGTTGCTGTGCTCCAGTTGGTTCTTCATTAGACGGCCATCGTAGCAACAGTCACACTGCAGGACTGTGCCTGAAAACGTCCGACACCTCCAGGCAATTAATCCTCCGTCAGTGAGCTTGTCACACTGTGATCCAAGACTCACGATTTTGCCCAAGGATGAGAGAAACTTTTTACAATTCCGAAATCTGTCTCAGATGGCAAAATCATGATATAAATCAAACAGTGTGCTTCATACACCCTGATAAACACACACACACACACACACACACACACACACACGCACACACACACACACACACACACACACACACACACACACACACACACACACACACACACACACACACACACACACACACACACACACACACACACACACACACACACACTCTCTCTCTCTCTCTCTCTCTCTCTCTCTCTCTCTCTCTCTCTCTCTCTCACACACACACACACATCCATCCCATTACAGGGGCTTAAAGGGGTGGTTGATTATGATTTCAGTTAGCTTATACTTTTGCTGGTTGAGCATAAACAACATCTGCAAAGTTGCAACGCTCAAAGTTCAAAGCAAAGGGAGATATTTTCTTTTACAGAAATCGCTTTTTTTTAGGACTACAAACAAATGTCTGGTAGGGACTACACAAGCTTCCTCCCGGGTTAGTGACACCACAAACCCTAAAATTTACATAAACCCCGCCCTCGGGAACACACAACAAAGGGGGTGAGTCCATGAGAAGAGGAAGAGCTGTTGTACAGTAGTAGAGCACATTTGGGACTCTGCTCAAGCTGTCACATCTGTCTTTTCACGTTTATTGCAATACAGTACTTAACACAAATGCAATAGAATGTTACTCTGTAGGCATCTTACAATAGTTCCCACACAAGCGATTTATATATTATCATGACGGAATATGCTAATCAATGACTTGAAGATAGTTAACTCCACATCAGCTACATAAATTCATCAACTAACCATTCAGAAACGTCCTGTTGCATTCTACATGTCGTAATTTCTTCTTGAGTCTCTCCATCTTTATCTGACTCCAATTTGAACATAAAGGCAGAACAGTGTCTGACATTTTAGTGTGTGTCTGCAAGCTGCTAACACACAAGCTCTTGAAACTCTGCCCTCTGTGCTGGGAGCAGCAGCTCATTTGCATTTAAAGGGACACACACAAAACGACGCGTTTTTGCTCCCCCTCAAAAGGGGATAATTTTAGCATGCTATCTGTGGGGTATTTTGAGCTAAAACTTACACACTCTAGGGACATCAGAGACATTAAAGGGGCATTATACCGCCCCTTTAAGCTTTCTCACACACCAAACTGAATGTGTTTGTGTAGGAGAACAGTGTTTAATAATGTGACTAGTTTTTAGGGCTGTATTGTCATTAATATTTATAGCTAGGATGCAATTCATGAAAATTGGGCACTTCTGGAAAAGTTTTTGATTTTTGGCAGGGTGTTAGGTATAGGCCTAAGGTTTTCAAAAATCCATGGATACAAGTTGGGGTGGCCCCCCTAGTGGCAGTTATCCATAAAATCCAAATTGGCCCCCGCCGAAGGTTATATCTCAGCTTCCTTTAGTCTTAAATTGTTGTATAATGTAATTTTTTCTGCTTTGTTTGATACAAGGAATCCAATTCTGATATATTCTTCTTATTTTAAGTCCATTTCCATGTTAAAGCTATTATCATAGTCATATTTAGCTCAAATAAACTGTCAATATCTCTGAAAAAGTCACATTGAAATATTACTCAGGGCACTAGAGCCATATTTTTACCTCCAAGGTATGCTTTTCTTTGTTTATTGGACAGGTCACTATCACTATAGTGTCAAAAATTAGTGTCAAATGTTGTGACCAAAAGGACCATTGTTGAGGCTTTAAATTAACACAACTTCAGAACTATGCCACAGTGAAAAGTTATATTAGGCTTTTCACCATGTTAAGGATCAATATTAAATTTTAGTCAAATAACACACACACCAAAAAAAATTAAAAATAATAATAATAATAATAATACATACTTAAACATCATGTATTTATTCAAAAAAAATTTGTTTCACTCTTCATCATTATTAGTACAGCCTCCCTCACACTTGCACAATGTGGTACAGCGAAGTCCAGCTCGTTGGCACTTACAGTTGCCCTTACAGGCAACCACACAGCCACAGTTGAGGAGGAGTGAGCATCCTTTGCTGACATCTTCCAGATCTGTCCAATATGGCACCCAGACTTTGGTTCTGTCATTCCATTCCCAACCCCACTCACTGGGGTCTGGAATCTCTGGAGTTTTGGAGAGGGACTGCTTCCAGACAAAAGCTGCAGTGTGCAGGGCACGCTTCTCATGCTGGAATAAGGTATGCTGGGTCGGGGGGATTGAATCCAGGGACTTGAGGCCATGAGTGAAAAGAAGCTTCCGGGCTTCATTGACTGACTTGACACCGCAGTTCTTACATGAGTACAGTTCAGCATTCGAGAACTCGCATGTGCACTGATTCCAGTGTGAGGCTGGTTGGGTCTTAGGTGATCACAATGAGGGTGTCGGTGACTTCTGGGTAAGCTACCCACGCATTCCATGCAGTTTTTTTGCCAATTCCATACATTGCTGATACAACGTCACATCCTGTGAACGCGTGGAAGAGGGGCAGTGCTTGGCATTTTTGAGATCCCAACATTTCTGAGATGTGGTGGATTGGAATATCTTTATATGCCTTCCTTGATCCAAATCCAATCCACAGCTCTGAGAGGCCTAACTCCTGGAACAGATTGATGGCCAGCACAACCACATCACTATCTACTGTCCTTAGGTAAGCCTTGGTGTGACCCTGTTGGGCAGCATGACGTAAATGTAGCATCATTCGTGTGTCTGCTTCCACTTGCTGACATGGTGACAATGCTTCTCAGGACCAAGTCAGCCTTTGTTGTGAGGAGGAGGTACTTTGAGCCAGCTGTGGTCTTCAGAAGTTTAGGTAAAAATGGTACCTAATGATACTTAGGAGTGTCAAAATACACCAGAATTGACAATAACTGTGATATGTAAATAACAATATCATGATAATACTACACGTAAATAATTTAGCGCCAGTAACTGTAACTGTATCAGAATTTCACCTTGGTTGCCACACTGATTTAGCCTGGAAATCCAGACCTAAATCTAAAAGATTAATGGTCTGGCGTGTAATGAAAATCGGCAAGCTCGAAGGGCGGCACCAAGCATGCATTTTAACATCTCACTGCACGCAATTGGATAACACTACGACCAATCACAACAAGTTATCGCTTACCGTATCTGGTCGGCAAAACAGCAAAAACGCCCTTCTTGCAAAGGAACGATTCAAGCGCCGTCTTCCTCTTTTAGAGAAAAAGTCTAAATCTTTCACTGTAGCGGCCAAAGCCGTTTCAAACAAATGGTGTTCATCCATAGCCATCTTGCAATGTTTACTAATGATTTCGACCGTTCATCGTCGCAGCGCTGTCGTCATCTCGCCTCTGGCCCGCCTATATCAGATAACCCGATGTGATTGGTGCAGCTCAGATAGAGGGGCATATTTAATGAGCATCGTTACTCGACACCAGAGTAACTCGCTGAGCAAATTCAACTTCAAATTCAAATTCAAGTGATTGTGGATTACCAAGGTAACACTGATTGCCTCCCCGTCATAAAAAATAAAATAAAAAAATAAATCCTCCTACAATCACAAAGTATGTAGCTACTCCACCAGCACCTGAAAAAAGGGAGTATTTGGGATTCTGTTACAAAAGACGAGGTCGACACTAAGTTCTTTTTGTGTGCTTTTACGAATACAAAACTGTGTTCTTTGTTCAATGCTCTACTTGCTATAATAATACATGTATTCCACAAGTGAAAGTGTCTAATAACAGATGGGAGTTACTGAGAAAAAGCCAGTGGTATCCACGTGGTCATGTGATCTCAAAATGACGGCCTCCATAAAGCGAACAGCTCCATTTAAAATAAAACTTTTATGACTGGATATGACTAAAGTCTTCATATCATGAAGGTGGTGGTGGTGGCGCAATGGATAAGACACATGCCTTTGGTGTGAGAGACCCGGGTTCGAATCCACTGTGAGACACCAATGTGTCCCTGAGCAAGACACTTAACCCCTAGTTGCTCCAGAGGCGTGCGACCTCTGACATATATAGTAATTGTAAGTCGCTTTGGATAAAAGCGTCAGCTAAATGAATAAATGTAAATGTAAATATCATGTGTTACATGATTTTTAAACAATATACCGCTAATTTCTTTATAGGGATTAACCTTTAAAAAAAGAAGAAACAAATACTAAGTTAATCTTTAAGAGTAATTTCAAGGTAAACCAAGGAAGATGTTTCCTTTAAAAAATATTTATTTTTATTTTTATTTTAACTGGTACAATTCCAAGGTGAGAATTTCATTCCAAGTAGATTTACAATTTGAGATCTAAATGCAAGAACTCTTGGAAAAAGACAGCATTATTTTGCAAAGTGAGGTTCAAGTTTGCCTCTTACATCTAACAAAATGTTTTGAAACAATATCTTTCTATCCTCCTTCTATTCTCTTCTGATAAACAGAAATCAGCAATCAATATATATGTATCTTCCACAGAGCGAGAATTCACATGCTGACTGATGCAACTATGAGCACATAAAAGGAGAATAAACAGTGCAGATCAATGTTGAACTCTGAAATCCTGTTTGATAGGAAAAGTCAAGTGAAAACAAAAGTGGAAGACATGAAGGAGATGCGAGCGCTCTCAGCAGGTAGACTGCAGAACACTTTTTATGAAGGGCACAGAAAGTAACAGAAGAGAGATAGATCGAGAGAGGGGAAAGCAGTGTGAAATTACTCTGGCAGTGTGACAGTAGCAGTGGGGGAAAAGCAGCGTTAGCCAAACGCAAACACCCCTTAACCACTTCCCCATGGGCCCTCAGTTTAATTATTCACACACACACACACACACGCACACCAGAGAGAGAGAGAATAATTTCACTACCTCCCGATGTCTTTACATGTCCCTCTAGTCAACTCATACCCTATTTCTTTCTTTCTGTATTGTCAATTATTTTATCTGGTCGTTCCGTCCCATTCATTTTTCACATCACTCTTTCCAAACCCTCATCCACAAATCCACACACACACACACTGGAGGTTTTGCACTGGGGGGATGCAGGGAGGCGTGAAATCAGCAGTGTGTATGCATTTCTGAACACAGCAGTGTGTCGCTGTGTCCCTACTGTTTTAAAGGTCATGCACTCAGGGACACACACAACCGTGCATGTGAATACAACTTAACCCTTGTGTTCAATTTAGATGGACGCCAATGATGTACGTGTCCATTTTAGTGATTGGATGGATGGATGGACGGACAGACAGACGGAATTATTGTAATGACCAAGGTTAGAACTAGGCTGTGAGGGCTGAATGTAGGGGAAGGCAGAGAAACTAGTTGCAGAAATGAGAGCTCAGTCAGGGAATACACTTCTTTTGAATTAGTCCAGAAAGTAGTGATGGCAATTTCAAAACACTGCTTCATGAAGCTTCGGAGCCTTTACGAATCTTTTGTTCCGAATCAATGGTTTGGAAGGTGTATCAAACTCCCAGAGTCATTACGTCATGAATGTTTCGAAACGTTTCGAAACACTTCGAAATTTCAATGGTGCACCGCTGGGGGCGATGATATCTGTGGTCACTAGACCACATGGTCACATAAGGCCACATATCTGTGGTCACATTAGTCACTGAAAACCAGTGAACAAGTGTCTGTGGGTTTTACCTGATCTCTGATCAGTTTTATACATTTGTAGACATTTTAAGTAGACATTAGTATAATTAAAATGAATAATGGTAGTTAATAGTCTTATTGGCCTGTTTAGCTGAGCCATTCATAGAACAAACAAAACAAACCCTGAAAATGTATAAAAGAACATATTTACACTTGATAATCTTATTAGATGATTAGGTAATTGCATTTGAGAGATTTTACTTTCAGTAAAAAAACTGCAATAGATTTGTGAAAGGTGTTTTTATGCATGTTTGGCCTGGGTTTTTGTTGCATTTACACTGTTCTGACCACTAGGGGTCACCGTGGAGACAGGTGTCGGATTGTTTCGAAGCCTTGGCACAACACGGCACATTTGATTCAACTGTTTCAGTGTTTCACGAAGCCTCGATCTGCCCAAGGACACAATACAAAAAGCCACTTTACAAAGCAGCAGGGTCAAAACCAAGGGACAGATAATCAAAGGAGCACTCAGAAATGCAGTTGTGACACATACAAGACTTAGCAATGAATGACTAAATAAACTGGGCTTAAATAGGCAGAGTTAACAAGGTCAATGATATACAGCTACCAGCAATCAGGGATCAGTCCAGGCAGAGAGTTCTGGGAAATGTAGTCCATGTTGGAATAACAATGAACAAGAGGGGAGTTCCCTCTGGTGGATATCAAGGGCACTCCAACTGATGACCGTTACATTATTGCTGAAGAAAAAGTGTTGAACTTTCTTCTCCTGCATCCTATTCTTCTGCAATCCAGAATGGCAGCACAGCTGAAAGATTGTAGAGCTATACGCTTTCTACTTTACGATGTGAATTTGCATTTCCTTCAGCCTGAGGCTTTTTCAGTTCACTTTTGGTGTCAAAGGACCTTTACATTTTCCCAAACGAGAAAAAGCAAAGCATACTTTCCATAAAAGAAAAAAAAAAGTGACTAAATAACACAATTAGTAACTTTTTTTAGGGAGTAACACAATAATGTAATGCATAACTTAATAATGTAAAGCTTCAAATTAAAGGCAGCAACTGAACTTAAGTTTTTTAAGTTAAATTGGTGGTGGTGGTGGGGGTGTTAACTGTAGTATTGATCAACCAAGATTAAATACAAAGTATGAGGATACAAATGTTATTCTTTTACAGTATGTAAATCTAATAACGCACACACCAATCTCTTCATTAATTGAATAGATTTTTCACTCAAATGTTTCTTTCTTTATCTTTTTTTTCCCACCAACAGCCATCTGTGTATGTGAACTTGGAAATGAAGAGAGCATGTTTGTGTAATAAGTATACATGTATCGATATGGTGGACAAGAATTGAGTCTAAAAGCAAACATGCAGTCCCAGAAATCCACAGGAGGCCTCTCCTCCCCCTCACAGATTTGAAGATATCAGCATGGGAACTTTTAATTTAGTAGATAACAAAATTAGCTGCGGGAGCCAAATTTAGAATTACGCAGAACTGGCTTCAGATGGATGGATTCATGACAGATGGATGGATGGATAGAAGGATAGATGGATTGTTTTATCAACCCATTCACTAAAAGAATTATGCAAATCAGATAGCATTGCATACAAGTCCCAAAAATAAGCGCTGAATGCAAATTGCAAGGTGCAATTCCCCATCTTGCAGGCCGGGTTGGGGTTCCGGAAGATGCCGCAGAAACGGTCTGGAATGCTTTGCTGGACTGCACAGAATCACTCCATTAATGTTCTCAAAAACATCATATAAATATAAAAGGAGTTGTTTTTTCTTGGCAATGATGATGATGATGATGATGATGATGATGAGTATCATTATTATACTAATAAAATTTAGTGTTATTATTATAATACTAATAAAAGGCATGAATTCTAAATAAAAATTAATTAAAACATTAAAAAATTAAAGTAGAAATAATAATAATAATAATAATAAAATAATACATAATATTTTTTTAAATGTAAAAATAAAAAGTATTAATATTATTCATAAATATTATAATATATAAATAATAATAAAAAATATATTTTTGAATTAATTACTTTTTCAATTAATTTAGCACCTACATTAACGGGGTTGCGAGTGAATAGTGAATTTGTCCCGTGATGCGCAATGTTAATCTCTCATACCAATACATGCAAATACATCCTAGACGGGACTTTATTGTGCATTAAACCAGAGTGAACATACCAAATCACAGTAAGACACAATGCTTTATAACATTAATGTTTACTAAGAAACCAACTCCACATACATTTAGACATAAGGTCCGAACATCAAAGTTTTGGCCCTTCAGGCCTCGGGGTTACTGTTATATGCAAGCAAACAGTGTTTTTCAACTGTACATCTCTGACCTTATTTGAAACGCCTATATGCTCCATCCAGCTCATTCATAATTCAAACCAAACATTCCTTTTGGCTGTTCTGTATTCATGGTCCTAATAAAATATGTGTTGCATATAAAACTGCATTCAGGCTTGAAGCCATGTCAGTCCTTGATATTTAAAGGTCGTGAAAACAGATCTAGAAAAGGTGTATTAACACTACAGGTACCAGCGGGAGGAGGACGTCGGGTTGAAGAAGACACGTGAGACCTCGGCTCTTAAGAATTTGATAAACTGTTTTAAAAGCAATCGATATCTACACCTCAATACTAGCATCTCCCTCAGCAGCGCTATGGAAGTGTAATATTTCAGACGCACAAGAACAACATTACCGGACATCAATTTGAGGCCAGTCTCTCGGCGCTCTTCTATATGGAGAACTGTTGCTGTAGAGAGAGGCATTTTACAGTGTTTCAGAGCCACACTGAATATAAAATCAAATCACTGGTTAATATTCAAGCAGTAAACTCTGTAAACAATTCTGCGGAAATCATTTAAATATTGGTTTAAGAGATCTGAGAGACCACGTAAGTGTTTAAGACTGTAACTGAATAATGAAAGTTGACAGTGCTTGAGAGATTAAACAAAGGGACTTTGTTTTACATATTGAATGATTTTAACTCAAAAAGTCCAAAATGATACTCTACCTCTGTCTCTGAATGGATGGGTGTTCTTGAATACATTAAAATTAGTTTGCAGAAATGTTGTCAGATATTCATGTTTCGCTTGGACTGTGGTCAAATTAAATAAATTCCCGTCAAAGCCAATCGAGTTCCATTTTCTCACTTCAGGGGACAGACATTTCATTCATCTCTCTGTATATCAAGAGAATGAGAATCTCAGCACCGTGACTGAAAGCAGGCCTGATAATGCTCCCACACACACAGTAAATGAATGAAGTGGATGTGCCTCTCTAGAGTTTCTAGATTCTGATGCAAGGTAAGTAGAGTCAGAAGGATTGTCATGCAGAGCAGTGTGTGTGTGTGTGTGTGTGTGTGTGTGTGTGTGTGTGTGTGTGTGTGTGTGTGTGTGTGTGTGTGTCAAGCTCTTGAGCCAGGGTCAAGTCCAAAGAGACCGTTGATTCACTATGTTCAATACTGCACACCCACTGGAAAATAATGAGTGAGATACTGTACTGCACTAACAAGAGCCAAAAGTGTTCTTGTTAAATGTTCTGAATGTGTATTATGGTACTACTGTAGGTTGTTTTTTTTTTTGTATTTTTTTTTTTTTTTGTATATCATTTACCATCATTTTTGTACCATGGTATTTACATGGTACTCCATAAGATTACTAGAGTGCATGACAAAAAATTGTGATACCATTGCAAAAATGAACCATGGTACTACCATCACAAACCATTGTATCATGATATCGCTACAGCACTTTTTTATATACCATGGTAAAGTTTTATGGTACATTGAAGGTATGGGATGGTTATACATGTACCATGGTACTTTGATATGTATCATTCATTACAAAAAGTACTATTGTGATACCTTGGTACAGTGGCAGTATCACATGGTAATACCATGGTACTAAAATTCACGTCCCATGTAATACTATACTGCAATGTACAGTATTTCAATGAATACCATGATACCACCAGGTTACATAGACCCGTGGCACTTTTTGTATGATATTCCTTGAAGTACCTAGCAGTTTAATATTAATACCATGATAAATTATTGCAATGCTTTTAAAATATGTTACCATAGTATTACCATGGATTTCACAACAGTAATAACAGAAAAATGTGTGTGTGTGTGTGTGTGTGTGTGTGTGTGTGTGTGTGTGTGTGTGTGTGTGTGTGTGTGTGTGTGTGTGTGTGTGTGTGTATTTTAAAATGTAATTTATTCCTGCGATGGCAAAGCTGAATTTTCAGCATCATTACTCCAGTCTTCAGTGTCACATGATCCTTCAGAAATCATTCTAATATGCTGATTTGCTGCTCATGAAGTCAAGTCAAGTCATCTTCATTTATATAGCGCTTTTAACAATGTAGATTGTTTCAAAGCAGCTTCACAGAGATAAACGTATAATTTAAGGTAACAGAGATTGTTTTGGCTTTATAGCGGTTCTCTAATAAAGTTATTTTCCAGCTAAAGTTAGTTTTGATTGATTCGCTTGATGAAGCATTTCTTATTAGTATCAATGTTAAAAACATATGCAACCATATTTCTTTGATGAATAGAAATATCAAAAGAACGGCATTTATTTTAAATAGATTTCTTTTGGAAATATCTTTACTGTCACTTTTGATCAATTTAATGCATTTTTCCTAATAAAAGTATTAATTTCTTTAAAACAAACTTTTGAACGTTAGTGTATATTACAATAGTACCACAGTATCACCATATTTTTTAGGATAAGAATACTATTTGAAGTTTACATTTATTTCCTTCTACTTGCTAAAGAGTACCAAACTGTACCATGGTATGACCATGTTTTATTTGGATCTATCATAAATACAAATGATACATGAATTCCAGTACCATAGTGTATTTCAGAGTATCATAATTGCCCTAGTGAAGAGAAAGTATACTTTATTGTATTTGAAATATTTTCCCTTTTTCAATAGTACATTGCAAATATACTAACAAAAATGTTACTATCTTTAAGCATATTAAAAGTATAATAGCTTCATGCTTTTACCTATTTTCACAATACAACTTTTAACACACTTTAAAATAATTGTACTTTAGTATATTTTCTAAAAATATATTTTAGAAACATATACATGAAGTGAAAATTCAGTTTATTTTGTAAAAGTATATTTATTTGCACTTTATTAAAAGTTTTAGGTATATTTTAACTGTGTGCTGGAGATGATCATTGTAACAATGCATTTAAAGTACTTTGAAAATACATTATAGTATGCAAAAGTATTTTGTACAAAGTATAGCTAAGTTTTATGTCTAATAATGTACATTTGTTATTGAAGACAAAGTAGCCTATGCAATTTGTAGTATTTGTAAAAAGCCAAATGTATTAATGAGCCTATACTTTTAAAATAAAATATATCACAAGTGAGCCGTGAGCCGACATGTGCTTCAGGAGACCAGAGTTCAAGTCCAGGCTCGTGGACCTTTCCTGATCCCATCCCTCCTCTCTCTCTCTCCCACCTCACTTCCGGTCTACTGTCCTATCCTAATAAAAGACGAAAACGCCAAAAATAATTTTATACACATATGGTATATTGCTTGTATGTTTCGAAGACACTCGTAATTAATTTATAATGTACTTGTAACACAAATAAAATCACACGTGTGACTTATATAAAAAGTATTTTATATCACTAATATCACTAATCAAGCATGTAATTAGTCCCTACACAGGCATATACTTGAATTATACTAAGTATACTTAGTACACAAAAGTACACAAATACACTTAAAATATTGTTTTACTACAATGTAATTACAACTAAAATATACTTAGTACAAAATTAGTTGTTTCAAAATAGCACACTTCAAGTTAACTAATCATTAACACACTTGAAGTATACTGATAATTAGTCTGGCTGCAAGTATACTTAGCATTTATTTATTTTTTTACACCAGGGTGTACCATCTGATAGCTGGAACGGCACGTGTGCAGGAGTGTGAACGATCAGGGTACTAGTACGAGGTTGAGAAGGAGAGGGAGACGGGGCAGGTCGCTCACAAACACTGCCTACAGTTAGCAGTGACCCAGCAACCACCTCTTCTTCATTAAACAGAGAGAGTGCGTCTCCTCTGACCTCTAAAACAGCAAAACACAGGCACCCGCAGACATACACAGCACCCGCTGAATCCAAAACAGCAGCACACCTCTCCCAGTGCATGAGAAAAAAGAAAAATAACCCAGAAATATTGTTCGTCAGCAAGATTAGAAAAGCAATATCGCTCACTAGAGAGGAAAGACGCATGTGAAAGGAAGCATTGCGAGGGTGGGTGGCTTTTCAAAAGTCAATGACAGTGGGAAAAAAAGGAGTCTTTGTGCATTGTGGGGGATTTTCAGAAGTGTTAAGCAAAACTGATACTCTTTAATTTCAGGGGAAGCAAGACGGAGATAAAGGAGAATTGAAGGAGACGTTAAACTCTTCATTAATAATAAAGCAACACCTGGATCCTAGAGAAGAGAAAGTAAGCGCTAGAGAGCAAAACAAATGGAAATTCATATTGTATGAGGCATGTGTGCGTGTGTGTGTTTAGCGTGACCTTTCCATTTTATTGGAAGTAATTTTTATTTGTCTGTCTGTTTGTGTTTGTGTGAGTATATCTGTGTGTGTGTGTCTGTGTGTCTGTCTACGCGAGTTCGACAGTCTTAGAAAATACTGTCAGGATGAGGGTTGGAACCCTCTATGAATAAACAAATAATGAAATAAAATATAAAAATCAATCACCACCTGGGTGTGCAGAGTCTTAACTCCCTCATTATCACCGTGAAGGTTATTTTATGGTTATTTCATGCTGAATCCACCATCGACCGACAGGCACCATCTGGTTATGCTTGTTCTGTTGGACAGTTCCTATTTAATAAACAGGATGTATGATTATGACGAGGTGCATGATCGTCAGGCTGTGTTAGCGCTGTCTGCACAGGTTGCCATACACAGGCGCTGGCTGAGAAAACGAACACTGTCAAGTAGTCTGACAGGCTGGGGTTAAAAGCACACACAAAACGCAACCATATGAAACAGTAGCACATACATTCCAACATGTTTGTTTCACCCTATTAGTAAGGACATTCCATAGACTTCCAATGCATTTTTATCAGGTTAATGATATTTTCTGTCGCCTAACCAAACTCCTACCCATTACAAAAGAATTTGTTTAAATAAAAACATGTTTTTGCCAATTTATGAGCCTTTTTAACTAAAGGACCAGTAAAATGTCCTCACTAGTTTGTTGTCATAATATTTCACTATATAAGTGAGTCAAAAATCTAAAAATGACAAAATATCTACACGCAATATATATCCTAACCCAAACCCAACCCCTAAACCTACCCATCACAGAAAACTTTCTGTGTAAAGTGCAACAGAAATAAAGGTGACTTGACTTGTATGCATATTCAGTATATATTTACAAAATAAACTCTTTGAGTATTTATCTCTCAAAACATTGATTTTTGATTCCTAAGTGATCAACTTAGGTATATATTTACACTATATTTAACGGATCTTCCATCGCGCTCTTTAAGATCACTAAATTCAAGGCTTTTGGTCATACATAGGATATCCAGAACCACCAAAGGAGGGAGAGAATTTTCACATTTGGCTACAAAACTCTGGAATAGTCTTCCTGATACTGTTCGTTGCTCAGACTCGCTCTCCCAGTTTAAAACTAGATTAAAGTCGCATCTCTTCAGCCAGGCATTCATATAATCATACAGTTCAAACTACAATCCGGCCTCTAGCTCATAAATGCCAGAGGAGAACTGGCCCCCGACTGAGCCTGGGTTCTCCCAAGGTTTTTTTTTTTTTTCTCCATTAGGTCACCTGATGGAGTTTTAGGACACCAGTAGGTCACTTGATGGAGTTTTTCGGTTCCTTGCCACTGTTGCCTTTGGCTTGCTCAGTTGGGAATATTTTGGGGATATTTAATAAAATTTTATCAATCAATAAATTCCTCTTGAAACAAACTTTGTTGTATTATTTTAATTTAATACTGTGAAGCTGCTTTGATACAATCTGTATTGTGAAAAGCGCTATACAAATAAACTTGACTTGACTTGACTATATAAACAGAAATGCACGGGGCCAAATATAAATTATTTATTTCTCAAAACACTGAGTTTTGATTTTAAAGTGAACAAATTAGGAATAAATGTTTTCACACATCATTGGGTGTAGGTAATCAGTAAATAATTGTGGCATTTAAATTGCAGTGATTTCCAAACAAAACACAAGGGCTGTTAGTTTTGAATGATGTGTCTAACGTAGAGAACTGTGTTTAGAGTTTTGCAAAAAGTTTGTTTTTATAATTACAAACTGAGTGTAAAGCAGATCATGTGCTTGCAGTTTTGCAGACTTGGTCTTAAGATTAGGTATATGAATGAATGATTTTTGCTACCCTTTTCTTAAGCATTTTAAAAAACAACAACAACAACTGTAAAATGATTTCTGAAGGATCATGTGACACTGAAGACTAGAGTAATGGAATTACAGGAGCAAATAATATTTTTAACTGTATTAAAATATAAAGTTATTCAAAATGTTTTTTTATGAGTTAAATGGTAATTTTTATTTTTTTCAAGATATAACTGTTTTTTTACTATTTTTGATCAAATACATCTTTGGTGAACATTAAACATTACTGATCACAAACTTATGAACCACAGCGGGAACAACAATGTTTGATGTAAAAGGATAGAATAAAGGATACACTCTAAAAACTGCTGGGTTGTGTTAACCCAATTTTGGGTCAAATATGGACTAACCCAACATTGGGTTAAAAAATGCAATTTAAAAATGGACAAATTGCATTTTGGACAAAATCAAAAATGGACAAAAATGCAATTTAAAAATGGACAAATTGCATTGGTTACATAAAAAATGTAAACCAACGGCTGGGTTTGTCCATTTTTAAATTGAATTTTTAACCCAACGTTGGGTTAGTCCATATTTGACCCAACATTGGGTTAACACAACCCAGCATTTAGGTAGTCTATGTAGTAGAAAAGTGGGCTATAAAAATATTAGGTGCTTGTTTTTGGTTATTAAGGCTTGCCTGCATCTCTCTGTCAGTGTGTGTGACAAGCATGATGGCTGTATTTGCAGACCATCCTGCATTTTAAATGCAATGCATTGTTGGATGGCTGTTCGTGCACAAGTACAGTAATGCGCAATTCTGCTGGTCTAAACAAGGTTTCATAAATGGTATAGTCTAATTTAGGTGCTTACTGTTTGGAACAGCCCTTGTATTGTTGCCTAGGTAGGCGGCTCACTGTGACTCATCTCGTCTTCTCTTCCCTCTGCATCTTCAGAGTTACTTACATTTCTAGAATTGTTGCAGAGTAGCTAAATTCTGTCGATTGACAATAAGAGCATATATGCTTATGAATACACATACAGAGGGATAAATAAAACTCCTGCAATTACTGTCAAATAAAATCCCCCCAAAAAAGGGGGAAACAAAAAACACACAAAAAAATGTTTTGTAAGGTGTGGTACCAATATCAGCCACTAGAGGCATCCACATTTACAAACCATGTATTATGTTGCAGTTCCTAATAAAGCATAAGACTGCTGCGCTGATTATAGTTTAAAGAAAAGCCAGCAGCATTTCCTGAGGACATTAAGCTTTTTAAAGTGGATACTTTTAAAGCGACAGTTTTGTTGAAAGAAGTTACTTTGACATTTTTGTAGTGTCAGCTGGGTTGGAAAAAGTACTGTCGCATAGATATTCCCAGAGAAAGACTTTGAACGCTGCAGGCAAGGCAATAGCACTAAACAAAGAAGGTTTGAAGAGATTTTTGAATGAAAAAAATAACAGCATTGGCCACTAAGGCCAGACATTGCCTCATAGGGGAATCTGAATCATTTCTGTCTGGGAGGTGTTTATACACAAAAAGAGTCCTTCCTCTGTGACTACTAATATTTTGCAATAAATGAAACTATTTTAAAGTATGTAGCCTGTAGTCAGGCAAACTTTTCATGTTTCAAGAGTTTCAGATGTTTTGGATGAAATGATATCTGAATGGTTTGGGTGAAACGTTGTTAACACCAATTCAGTCTACGGGAACTGAGTTTTAGTGATATCGCAATCCTGCTTTATCACCATTGTGCCTTTGAGCAAAGCACTTAACCCTGGGTCTTTCCATGGAGACTGTACCTGCAATTATTGAGCTATAAGTCGCCTCATGTAAAAAAAAAAACGTCTGCTAAATGGCCAGTAATTCACGAGTCACCTGAAACTAGCACATGCTCTAAACTAGCAGAGCTGACAGCTCTTTTATTTATTTTTGGCCTTGTTGCCATATTTCATTCACTTGCAAGAGGATAGGAAATTGGAAAAAGAGGATTGAGTGGGATCACGTGCGCTAACCGCTAATTCACAGACCTGAAGCTGAACTCGCCAAGTATAGGCTATAACATCACAAACATGATGGCATTTGGGGAATTGTACAGAATATATGATATATATTCACTTTTAAGCAAATTAAAAACCTTTAAATGTATAAAAATTCCAACATTAAATAATATAAAACCTGTTTATCAAACATTTGCAGAGACAGATCAGTCATACAACTTCAAAACAAATGCTAGCCTTGCCTTTTTGTTTCTTTGGAGGTCATCTTCATGCCTCGGACAACAGTAAAAAAAGATATAAGATTATCCTACATTGTGTAATCGGCCCTACTCGACCCGTTCCGAGCGGGACTCGAACCGGCGTGGGAGGTGGGTGCACTAACAAGGATGCTAAATACCGGAGCCACTGTCAGTCGCTGGCACACCTCTTAAGGCCAAGGGAGTGATGTTTATACAGTACACACAGCTCTTACTGTCCATTACACTCACCACCCTAAACCTCACTCCCATCCAGGTCAACAGCACCAAATGTAACCAGTGGCTCACGACGCCAAGTGTGATGTGCAGTCAGCGACACCCGTTATAAAACACTTTAACCTCTGTGTTGTGTAGTTTTGGGAGTTGTTGGACACAGACGCGGGACAGCAGGCAGCATTTTCACTGGGTCTTTTATTCCTCTCCCTAACACAAACACAAAAAAGAAGTCTCTTTGAGTGAATAAAATAAATATGATGTAGGCTATAGGCTACACTTATTACCATGTGATCGCCATGTGCTCTCATTTCCACGTATTTGGACAGAAGACTAAAATATAACTTAAAAAGGGTAAAATGACAAAAATAATCACACAGGTATAGTAAAATAACATTATACACATGAATTGGAGTGAAAATATAGACAAAGGCAATAATTACAATAAAGATTAAATAAGATTATCAGAAAGTCAAAATAAATCTACCTCGCCCATGCAAAAGGGTTACAATGCAAAAAGGAAGGGAAGGGGACAGAACAGAAAGTTATGTTGATTCGTGACATCACAACAATTAAAAGGGAAAACACTCAAACACTCACTCATACATCAGGTATGTAAATGAACAATTTTGAGTGAATTCTACTAAACAATATATACATTTAACAGTAAAATTACAATTACAGTTACACCACACATATTTTTTATGGTAAAGTTCTAGCAACCACAGCCATTTTATGTTTTATGCCTATTCTACAGTATGTTGCAGCACAACAAGTTGAATGAATGTCATAACACTAAATTGTAAATCCAGCACATTATTATTTAAATTAGTTTCAGCCTAATCACCGTTTTAAGTTGTGAGTGTATCTCTAAAGCTCAATTTTAGTCTTTTTCCAGCCTCATTCTCTTTTGTAATGTCTCTGTTTTGGTTCTGTGAGTCACAGTGAATGAATTCAGCCAGTGGCCATAAAGTAGTAATTTTACCCGCAGTCAGGTCTTATTCTGGGTCACATCGCCATTAAGAAAAGGGTGTTATTTGCCCAATGTAATCACCCACCCATACACAAACCTTAACCTCAGAGAGAAGAGAGGACTATAAAATGTTCCGCTTGAAATGGGTCCCCTCACACACAGATGTCCATTTTAAGATGCTTTAAAAAATGGAATTGATGTTGCTATGGCAAGAGTCTTCTGATTGGCCAGAGGGAGCACCCCAGGCTTGAACCTGGTCTTCAGGTCTTCAACTGTTCTGCCCTTGGCTACAATAGAGAAATGTAAGAGAAACACATACTGTACACACAGAGAGAAATGTCTAAAAAGAAGTAGCTATATTTAGAGATGTGCAAACCTATTTTCAACGATGGGATACCAAAAATCTATCGAATTCAAAAAAAGATTGGTACACAATGCAGGGTCATGGGACTGATTTTAACTTAACACAGCAACCTACAAAACCAGGGCCATGAACCAGTTCACAGAATGAAAACAAAAACTGGAAACGCTGAATAATATATTGTTCTGAACAGAAAAGCTTATTTGAAATTTCCATTAAAGTTTAGTAAATTTGATCATTCTGAACTTCTGTTTAATATTTTAATTTGGCAGTCATCCAATCATGAATTCAAATAGTAGCTATTCAAATTACAGCTCTGGTTGACCCTCTCATCTTCAACCATAGAATTACCCATAAAAACGCACAGGATTATGACAGCTGTCATACAATGACAGCAATAGAATTTGTAATGCATTCTGTCCTTTTACCCACTTCACATGCAAGCAATTGTTTTTGAATAAATCTTGTTCTTTTATCTCAACTCAGATGAGACACCTGATGCTATTCTGAGCAAGGAAGGAGTGACAGTCAAAGCATAGAAAGAGTCGTACATATTCAACACGAGCCCTCTGGAGGACCAACTAACCCCCAGGCCTCTCAGAAAAATCTCAGGAATCTCAGTAAGAACGGAAAAAGGTAAACCTGGAAGGAAGAAAAAAAAAAAAAACAGGTGTCTCTGAGCTGTACTTTCTGCATCAGAGGGAGCAAATCCCACACACACTCACTCAAGCTCCGTCTTCCACGGCTGCCGGTTTCTGGAGTGTGTCTGTTTCAGTAAAGCTCTGTCATTTGGATTTACAGGGGCAAAAAAAAAGAAAGAAAAGAAACACTCAGTGCTGTCACTCAATGTGTGTGTGTGTCACAATGTGTGTATGCCTCAAAAGTTGCCTAATGGATCATTCGTTACAAATAACAATCAAGTAACACTTTCTTTCCATGGTCCACTTTAGACATTTTACTCACTATAAGTACCTTTGCAACTACATGTCAACTACCAGTCATTGGGGCAACAACAACAGCACCAGTAGCAACAACTCAGAACACCTTAGCAACTGTCAACCACCCACACCACTATCTTCAAGACACGCATGACTCATATTTTCATTATAAAATATATAAAAAACTAGTTCTTAACTGCATACTGTAATTACCCACATACACAAAATGTTGTTGCATCCAGACTGGCACAAAACATTTTTTGAGTGAATTTTAATACACCCACAGAATTCTTAAAAGGCTATTAGTTATATACACACACCAAAAATTCAGACAACATCAGGAGAGGCTCTTGAGAGGAAGGTAATTCATAACAAGGTACGGAGAGTTAAAACTCATAAAATAAGTCTAATTGCAAATGCAGAAGGTAATTATCTCAGTAAATTAGCTCACTGCCTTACAGTGGAATAATTTAAGAGGAGCATTAAGAAGTGTTCAGAATGGGAATTTAGCTGCAAAGCCTCTGGAGATACAGCGGCCGCTTCTGCTTTCACGGCTTTATTTATAGAATGAGGAAAATACATAATCATCATTATATCTTTATTTGGAGAGAGGAAACGTATAAAGGGCTGTGTGTATAGAAAGAAAGAAAGAAAGAAAGAAAGAAAGAAAGAAAGAAAGAAAGAAAGAAAGAAAGAAAGAAAGAAAGAAAGAAAGAAAGAAAGAAAGAAAGAAAGAAAGAAAGAAAGAAAGAAAGAAAGAAAGAAAGAAAGAAAGAAAGAAAGAAAGGGACATTGAAAGACTGAAAATGAATATGTGTGATATTTTTTACACTGTAGGAACAAAATCTGTAGAAAAAAAAACAGAATGTCCTGGCAGAAAAAAATTACCACTACATTTTCCGTTAATTTTACAGACATTTCATTCAACCCTAAAACACAATACAATGCAATGCATAATACAAAACATCAATACGGAAAATACCTTCATATTAACAACGTACAGGCATACTGGACAAAAACAATATCACTGATTAAGTTATAGACAAAGAAAATTATGTTTCTTTTTATGTCAGTTCAACAGGCATTGTGATATTTATTTGATATAGTTTAAGAAAAATGTAATTGAGCTCCGAGAGTACAATGGCTGCATACTTTCATTGATTCACAAAGGTCAGTGATATGCATTATTTTCATAATTTAGGTCAATATTCTGGTTATGTCCTGATTCAGAAAAAGACACAAAACGGATAAAAATCTGATCTACTGTTCCTACATTATATGATACATCATCAGCAGAAATATTCTGATATTAATCAGAATTTAGTATCGTAAAAAACTGATTGCCATAACCAAATTCAACCAATACTGTGGTTTCTAGGAATATACATTTTTGTAAATGTTTACATGACTACATAATCAAATTCTGGCCATATTCGGATAAATATCATATTGATGTAGCATGTAACAGTCACTGAAAATACTCCTAGCAGGATTTGCATTACCAGAAAAATCCCATGTTATGTTTGACTACATCAAAGCTAAAACGTCAATAACGGGGGATTTATGCATCATTTAGTATGTATAATTAGTGAAACAGTTTGATTAAACACAAAGCATACTTTACACTTATGGGGTAAACTGTTTCACCAGAAACATATGACTGAGAGGCAGCAGTGAGGGAGAAATGATGTCAGTGTGAGATGAAGTGATGAGGGAATGACAGAGAACAACAGAATGATTAGGTAGCTGAGAGTGTGTCTTGCGGTGTTGATTGCTGGAAGATGGAGTGATGACATGAAAGAGAAAGAGTAATGCTCTGTTCCAAAACCAAGTGAGTTGTTTACAGTAGCACTTTAAGGCATCGGGAAGCAAACCCAGCAAGCAATGGCCGTCATTTCACCGTCTAGGTTAACTATAGACCCGATATAGACCGGCTATGAGTAACCCACTTCTAACCAAAATAACCTCGTTTTTGCCAAAATAACTTGCGAGATGTATGATATTCCATCATATAAGCAAAGTAAACATTGATTACAAGGTGTTTGGTTTCATTTCTTCACTCCTTTAATGTCTTTGTTATCTAATTGATAACTAGTCTATTCTTGGGCTATGGTTAGACATCCATTACACTTTCACAGACAGCCCACATTTTACCTTGTTTTAGCCTAGACGTCTGGGCTGTGTTTTGGACGGCTACTAGTCTTTTAAACGCACAATTTCTTTGCTGGGAAGGTTCTTCTAAAAGGAAGGTGTCTTGTTCACACTGCCTCCTAAGACAGTGTTTTGGACAAATTATGGAGAAAGAAATCTTAGAAGGCTACATTGCATTTAGCTCAGTGAAAATGTAAACACAAGATGGTGGATGAGGCAAGATAAACGTTGATTATAAATAAACCTATTTCGTTAAAAAATATAATACAAATACTATGATTGTTTTTACAAGAATGTGTCTGTGTGCTTTGCATTAAAGGGGATATATCATGAAAATCTGACTTTAAGTGCTATAATCAGGTCCCCGGTGCATCTACCAACCCAGAAAACGTGAAAAGTGACAACCCAGTAATTTTGTTTTGGTAAGCCTCTCTCTGCAAGCATGTAAAAAAATCAGCCGATCAGATTTCGCTCCACTTCTGACGTAGGAAGGGAATCTTATTATAATATTACCGCCCCTTAATCTGCACGTTTCCGCCCGCGCCACCATTTGGTTTATACAAGCGACAACAGTGTAACCAGTTCAAACGCAATGGCAAAAGTTCGAGCAAGGCATGCAAACTGTTCTGTCATTGGCTGCACAGACGAGCAAAGAACACTGATAAAAAAATCTAAAATTGTCTTATAAAGACCTCAAGGAACTGTCAACTTGTGTAAAAGTTAAACATGATGGTACATCCAAGTCGATGAGATAAATCAATGTAACCCCACAACAACTACATAAATGTATCCACTAACCATTCAGAAACGTATGTCTACAAGTTGCATCCTCTTCCTGTCTCTCCGTTAGGCTGCACTCCGCTACTGGTTATTTTTGAGATTTTGGATGACTGAGATTTGTGTGTTTTGTTATTGCTGGAGTATCCGAAATTCGTGCAAAGGATCGGCTCACTTCTGAACAGGATGGGGAGCAGCAGCTCATTTGCATTTAAAGGGACACACTTAAAAAAACTGCGCGTTTTTTGCTCACACCCAAAAACAGCCAAATTTGACAAGTTACAATAAATGATCTGGGGGGTATTTTGAGCTGAAATTTCACAGACACATTCTGTGGACACCGTAGATTTATATTACATCTTGTGAAAAGGGGCATAATATGTACTAACCTTTAATGTTTACTGAGCCGCCTGACATCCACATACAGATTCAAATTGGTTGTGAAGCAGACTTTACCCTCCACATATTCACTGTGGTAAAATCTTTTGTTATTGAAACTGAAAACAGCAGATCATGAGCTTCTTTTGCGTAAAAGAACGCATAACAGCACTTCACTCAATTATTTTTTTTATTTAATTAAATTGCAGCATTTGCAATTTGATGATCGCACTGAGCCATAATCATGATGTCGTTTTTATTTGTATTAATCATAACCTGGCATTTGACAGAAAAAGTGTTTAAATAATACAATTTTGGTGGGAACATGTTAATTCTCACCTAAATGCTTATAATTTTGATTTAAAATACTTCACATTTGGTTGGGCGGTCACATACAGTCTAGCTGAAAAAGTTCAAATATTTCAGTGCAACAAAAGCTTAAATTGAAAAAATAAATAAATAAAAAATTGTGCAAACGCATATGATCAGAAATCCACAGCACACAGCTCCCGTAATGCTCTCTTTTATAAAATAAAAAATTCTAGTCTGTTGTTTGTCAGACATATAAGCGGTTTTAGAGTATCACTTGGTTTTCTTAGAAATATGTTAACTTAAGTGCAGTTCCCTAAAAGTGCATACATTTGCTATATTTGGTCAACTTCACTAGAGTGATGACTCTAATATAAGTCTAATATAAAGTACAACTTGCATTTTGATTTAATGGGTTTTTCTCTCTTTTTCTGTTGTCTTCTGAGCTGCAGTCTCTGTGTGTGAGCACATTACATACACGGTTTGTCCTGCTGTGTAGAATGTTCTAGAAAATGGAGTGATGGGCTGAAAGACAAGAGCAGAGTGAGGAGGAAGGTAAGTATGTGTGTGTCCATTGCAGGCTGTGTGAATCCTACTGTGTAGAATGTGCTAGAAGCTCAGTCTGCGCACTGCAAGCGCCGTCTCAGTCAGTCTGCTCAATCAGAAACCAGCTGGAGAAAATCAATACAACAGGGGATTGCTCACTAACTCTCACACACACACACACACACACAAACACTGAACTGTGACAGGCCCTCACCTCACACACTAATGACAGCAGAGAAAATGGCTGCTGCTTCATGACATGTCTGAGGCCCATTTAGTGCTGTCAGGGACAGAAATGATTTCTAAAAGCCTTTTAACGTAGCGAAATGCACTCATTATACAGCTAATTCTCATATCAGAAACGGTAATGAATTGCTTTATGATTTGTTAGTCAATGCGGTGCAATGAATGTTTAACTGTGCATATAACTACTGCTCCCACAAGGAAAGAAAAACAAGGTACAAACCTGATAGGCTGAAAAGGGACAGCGGGAGGTCAATCGTATATAAAAGAGTCTCTTGTTCTACTTCACCTGCTTAGTGCAGATCTTCACCGATCCCTTGGCAAAGTGCGACCCAGCTGTGCTTTACCCCGTTCAGTCGATACATTTGCGACAACATTATAGCGGAGTCAGTTGAACCAAGCAGGAAAGCTCAAAATCTTATGACATGAATCGCTGCAACCTGCTCCCCACTGAAATCAAACCTATGATTTAGAAGGCGGCTTATAAGACTTGATGGAGAGGCACTAGCTCTGATAACATACAAACAACAAACTGCACAAAAAGTGTCATGGATGTAACCTCCATAGTCCACTGATAAAATAACACATGAATGTAAAAAAACTAACACAAACAGATTATTATGCCCTTTTTCAAAGTCTTGATTTTGGGGTCTACTATGTTTTCATGGTTGAATGTTTAAAAAAAAACAACATTATTTTTCACATATTTGACATTGTTGCAAGTTGTAACACCTCGCTTCCCACGTCCCAGTAATGCTCTGTTTGGTCTTTATGAAGCCCCTCCTTCCGAAAAGCGCAATGTGCTCTGATTGGTCACCTGGACTTGTGTGTTATGCTTATGGGTGTCATATTGGGTGTCAGTATTTAAAATGAATAGTACACTCATGATAATATGACACATAAATAATCCAGCGCCAGTATCTGATTGACATCCCAACTTACAGTAGGTGGCAGTATTGCAACTTAATGATGGTTGCCACCTGTCATAAAACACAAGTAGACACAGCACGCAGCTGCTACTGCCATGTAAAAGCATGTGGTCGGATATGACAGACAAGACACTCCAAAATAAGTTAGCTCGTCATTGTGGACATTTTTTGGATTCCGCGAAAATGATTCGTTAATCACCCCGGTTGCAGGATTTGCCGATCAACAGTGAGCGAAAAAGGGCCACCCCTTTTCACCAATAATAATCATAAAATAATAATAATTATTATAATATGTTTTTTACACTTTTATATTACTCGATTGTTTTATTTTACAGTAAAATATTACAATTGTAAAATTGCTTTTTGCTATTTTGTTTCATATTTAATATTTGTATTTAGTAATGTTCATTATTATTAATAATGTATTAAATAAAGTATTATTGTTTTATAGTCATACTGATAAATAATCATAAGATTTTTGGCCAAATTGTGCAGCCCTATTATAGTAGGTGTTTCACAAATTTAGTTTTTACCTGTTTGCTAAAGGAGTTTTAATATAGAGTTAACATGAGAGCAGTTGTGTTTTAGACCAAACATATAATGGTGACCGAGTGCGGCCTGAGTTCAATCAGTGACTAGTGAAATATTTTGCTAAATAAAATGATCCTGCCAGAAGGATAGTGTGAGAACTTTATGATGTCTGTTCCGTCTATATCATCTCAGAGAGATTTTGAAAGAAAGTATGAAAGAAAAACAAAAAACGGCCGGTGGCCCAGTATGAAAGAAAAGATGGCCGGTGGCCCAGTATAAAAGAAAAACAAAAGATGGTCGGTGGACCAGTATGAAACAATAGATGGCCAGTGGCCTAGTATGAAAGAAAAACAAAAGATGGCCGGTGGCCCAGTATGAAAGAAAAAGAAAAGATGGCCGGTGGCCCAGTATGAAAGAAAAAGAAAAGATGGCCGGTGGCCCAGTATGAAAGAAAAAGAAAAGATGGCCGGTGGCCCAGTATGAAAGAAAAACAAAAGATGGTCGGTGGCCCAGAATGAAAGAAAAGATGGCCGGTGGCCCTGTATGAAAAAAAAGAAAAGATGGCTGGTGGCCCTGTATGGAAGAAAAAGAAAAGATGGGCGGTGGCCCAGTATGAAAGAAAAGATGGCCTGTGGCCCTGAATGAAAGAAAAACAGTATGAAAGAAAACATGGCCGGTGGCCCAGTATGAAAGAAAAGATGGCCGGTGGCCCAGTATGAAAGAAAAGATGGCCGGTGGCCCTGTATGAAAGAAAAGATGGCCGGTGGCCCAGTATGACAAAAAAACAAAAGATGGCCGGTGGCCCTGTATGAAAGAAAAACAAAAGATGGCCGGTGGCCCTGTATGAAAGAAAAGATGGCCGGTGGCCCAGTATGAAAGAAAAACAAAAGATGGCCGGTGGCCCAGTATGAAAGAAAAACAAAAGATGGCCGGTGGCCCAGTATGAAAGAAAAGATGGCCGGTGGCCCAGTATGAAAGAAAAGATGGCCTGTGGCCCTGAATGAAAGAAAAGATTGCCGGTAGCCCAGTATGAAAGAAAAACAAAAGATGGCCGGTGGCCCAGTGTGAAAGAAAAGATGGCCGGTGGCCCAGTATAAAAGAAAAACAAAAGATGGTCGGTGGACCAGTATGAAACAATAGATGGCCAGTGGCCCAGTATGAAAGAAAAACAAAAGATGGCCGGTGGCCCAGTATGAAAGAAAAACAAAAGATGGCCGGTGGCCCAGTATGAAAGAAAAGATGGCCGGTGGCCCAGTATGAAAGAAAAGATGGCCTGTGGCCCTGAATGAAAGAAAAGATTGCCGGTAGCCCAGTATGAAAGAAAAACAAAAGATGGCCGGTGGCCCAGTATGAAAGAAAAGATGGCCGGTGGCCCAGTATGAAAGAAAAGATGGCCGATGGTCCAGTATGAAAGAAAAACAAAAGATGGCCGGTGGCCCAGTATGAAAGAAAAAGAAAAGATGGCCGGTGGCCCTGTATGAAAGAAAAGATGGCCGGTGGCCCAGTATGAAAGAAAAATAAAAGATGGCCGGTGGCCCAGTATGAAAGAAAAACAAAAGATGACCGATGGCCCAGTATGAAAGAAAAGATGGCTGGTGGCCCAGTATGAAATAAAAGATGGCCGGTGGCCCAGTATGACAGAAAAACAAAAGATGGCCGGTGGCCCTGTATGAAAGAAAAGATGGCCGGTGGCCCAGTATGAAAGAAAAACAAAAGATGGCCGGTGGCCCAGTATGAAAGAAAAGATGGCCGGTGGCCCAGTATAAAAGAAAAACAAAAGATGGCCGGTGGCCCAGTATGAAAGAAAAGATGGCCGGTGGCCCAGTATGAAAGAAAAACAAGAGATGGCCGATGGCCCAGTATGAAAGAAAAGATGGCCGGTTGCCCTGTATGAAAGATAAACAAAAATGGCCGGTGGCCCTGTATGAAACAAACAAAAGATGGCTGGTGGCCCAGTATGAAAGAAAAAACAAAAGATGGCTAGTGGCCCTTCGTCTTCAGGCAGGAAATACAGATTCCGTACCCTCGGAATGCGAGCGACGGACAAAGAACTTCATATCATAATTGTGCTTGCCGAGCTGTTAATAAATGTATACTTGTTACAGTATATATTCTCCCAAGTCATTCTGGTAGAAATTAAAGCTTTAGCGTAAGTTCTGCCGGGAAGACTCAATTGTTACGTCACTTCTATCCAATCATGTTCTAATACTTACAGTATAAAAGAGCAGTACTTACACATGTCTGAGTTCGCAGATGCTGACGCTTTCATTCACCTCCATCCTCCCCACCACCACCAAGATGGTTCCTTCCCCTCCATCCTCCCCACCACCACCAGGATGGTCCCTTCCCATACCTCACAGTGTATTTCATTAGAACTAAATCTGCGATAAAAGTACACGCTATTTAAGCCCACTGTATGAAATGCTTGAACATCCACATTTGTGTATTACCATCTGAACGGGGTAGGTAATATGACAATATTTGGCCAAGATACAACTACTTGAAAATTTTGAATCTGAGGGTGCAAAAAAATCGAAACATTGAGAAAATCGACTTTAAAGTTGTCCATTTACGTTCGCAATTGTGCTGCATTCACTCTCAAAAATATATTTTTTATATATTTACGGTAGGAAAATTACAAAATATCTTCATGGAACATGATCTTTACTTAATATCCTAATGATTTTTGGCATAAAAGAAAAATCGATAACTTTGACCCATACAATGTATTGTTGGCTATAGCCACAAATATACCTGTGCTACTTGTGACTGGTTTTGTGATCCAGGGTCACATATGTGAAGTCTGTTTTTATATTATATGCTTATATTTGTCAACTCATTTACAATTAGGGAATGAACTTGCACTCCCGGGGGCGGTTCAGCGAAAAGAGGCGGCGTGTTCCGGCGCAAACGTTCCCTGGTGCTATTTTGCAGTTCCAGAAAACAATTCCGCCACAGACCAGGAAAAACCTAGTCTAAAGTCAGTGGCGCGTTCAGATGCTATTTTAAGGGCGCATGCTTGGCCATAATGTAGGGTGTGCACAACGCGCATACACTTTGCTTCTCTCATCTACACAGCGATGTCAACAGCATGTCAACAGCAGTTGACATTTTTGCAAACCATACATAATTACAAGGAAAAATATTCCACACGAGGGAAATCATTGTGGTGTCCATGAAGATGTGAAAAAATAGGCATAAATCTAGCTTACACATTTACCCAAATTATACGCCTGTTTAACCAAAGCTTATTTGGGTGGGTTTCTCCCATCCCCATACAATGTCACTTCTCTGTCTTTTACGGCCCTGACGAGAACGTCGGTCTCCTCGGCTGTGAACCGCTCCTGGCGTGCGCCTGGCAAATCTGCCGTTATAATAGTAATCCACCATGGAACAAGCGTGCCTGCTCTTAAAGGGAATGTGAGATGACGCTCTGATTGGTTTATTTCACGTTACGCCCAAACCACACCTATGAGTAATGTACTGTAGCTACTTCAGACCAATCCATTTTAGATTTGCGTCGAGATCCGCCCACAAAGTAACTTGCGTTTAGCGTTTGATACTTGCGTTTCAGATCGTTAAAATAGGGCCCATAAAGTGTCTGCATAATCTTGGCTACATGACCAACGCATTCTCATCCTAGGGCGTCATATACTGATGCTTTTGACATTTCGTCTACATCCAACGCACATGGCTACCTTTAGCATCAATATGACACGCACAGAGCTTTGTTCGGTTATGGGTAGGTTTAGGTCTGGGGTAGGGTTAGGGTTAGACTGCTAGGAGGCGCCTTCTGGCCCATATCTATCTGCGTCTCATATTGACGCTAAAGGGTGCCATGTGCGTTGGATGTAGACGAAATGTCAAAAGCGTCAGTATATGACGCCTTGGGATGAGATCGGGCTCACATGACCATTCACAATAATTCATAATGATGTCAGACTAAGCTGTAACTGTTTTAAGCTCTATCTGTGGGTCTATAATATAGTCTACTATATTTATTTATAATATATTCATAATATTATATGCCCGACATATTTTGAGCAGTAGAATGGAGTTTATACAATTTCAAAATAAATAAACATTCATCGATCAGTATTTTTTAACGTTTAATACTTAAGTACATTAAAAATCAAGTGATTTTGAAGTTTTACTCAAGTAAAATTGAAAAGGAGTACTTAATACTTTCACTGGAGTATTATTTTACTAGGGTATCTGTACTTTTACTCAAGTAGCATACTTGATTTGAGTCAAATCAGTAACAAAATCTTGCTAGCAATTTAAGGAAAGATTAGTAGTGCTTAAAGTATACTATCGGTTTAATGTTTTAAACGGTTTTAAAACAACAACATTTTAATTCATTTTTAATAACACTGTCCACAAATAGCAGGCGGTAAATTGAATATTATTTAAAAGAGACATTTACCTCTAGTGATTTCTAGTGATCAAGGCAAAAGTTATTCATAATATGATGATCAAATAAGAGAGAAGAGCATAACTAGGCAGCTGTTTAGATCCGTTTAGTCAAATGCAAGTTTGGCATTTTACAGAGGCGATACAGGTGCCTGGATTGTACTGATGCTGTACAGTTCCAGCAAAGCGTGCCAAATTGCGGTAGTCTACTGCATCTTCCACAGCCTAGCATTTATACCCAACCCTCAAAATGAGGAATCGCATATGCAAATCAGGCTCAACACAATTTTTTGGCCGCATATGCGTCACTACCTGGTCTGCATAATTATTTTAGTGAATCAAGTGCTAAAACAACAAACAAACAAACAACACAATCAGTGATTCATTCCTAGTGAATTCTTGTACTTAATGAACAGAAAGTCTTGACTTTTTACATCAGCTGTTACAACTGATAACCATAGTTAGGTAACCGAGACTGCAGACGCCAGATGTTAACCATTAAGAACAAGAAGGAGTAGCTTATTAGCGGAAGTAATTGATTAAAAGAAGGTTGTGCAGGGAGGTGCTGGCAGGGATCACAAACAGGTGTGTTTGTATGTGAAAGTGACAAAGAAGGAAAGATGACTGTTGTTCTGCATGTGTGGGCAACTCCTCCCATCAGTGTAGCAATGGATTGCACCTGTTGTACAACACAGCTGGATGCTGATCCCACAGCACCCCCCAGTGGCAGGTGGAGGAACTTCACAAGGGTAAAAATTGCGGCGAAATAATACAGACATACATATTCGTGCTTTCAGGACACACACCACAAAGAACTTTTATACTTACTTTTATACTCATCATACAAAGTTTAAGGAATGGTTTGCCCAAAAATGAAAGCGTATCATTTATCATGACGACATGAAGGTGACATAAACGATGACACGTGCATGCTAGCTAGGTTTTGGGGTGAAATAATTTAAGAGAGATGGCAGAGGCGAGCAGAGAGGGATTTGGGAGAGAAGGTAGGATCAGGTGAAGGAGAAGTAGGAAGAGGAAGAGACAGGGGAAGAAAGATTGGAACGGAGGTAGAGAAAAATAAGTTAATGAGTAGAGATGGGGAAAAGAACGAATAGGAGAGGAGGCAGAATGAGGGGGGAGAGACGAAGAGATGGGAGCAGGATCTCTCAGCCGACTGATTTGCCGCCCCCGTGTTTCCACGGCAATGGGACGGGTGAAGGCAGTGTGCTGTGAAATGTAATCAGTCCATCTCCCTCAGTGCTGTGTCTAATAAATCACACATACCCAAACACACACACACACACACACACACACACACACACACACACACACACACTCTAATACATATACGCACATGCTCAGTCTCTGAAATATGTGTGTGGACATGCAATTCATGACTCGGCAATGCCATTGGCTACAAAAAAAGAGAAAACAAGGGGTAAACATGACGTTTAAAAAAATTCACTCTGGTTACCACAGAGTGAGTCAGTATATAATGTCAGTATTGTGTCATGAGATCTCAGAGGCCAAAATGGTTGTCGACACTCTTTAAAATAAAGGTTCTAGAAGGGGGTTTTCACAGTGATGCCACAGAAGAACCATTTTTGGTTTCCCATTGAAGCTTTCACTGAACAGTTCTCAAAAGAACCATTTTTTCCACCTCAGTGTGAAAAACATTTTAATAATCTGAAGAACTTTTTTCCACTATAAATGATTTTTTGTGCAATGGAAAGGTTCTACACTCTTAAAACTAAGGCTATGTTCAATCGATTTTTTCTCAAATCAATCTGATTTTTGCTGGCAGTCTGAATACCTAAAGACTCCAAAGGGGGTTTCCACAGGTATTCCATAGAATGGCCATTTTGGTTTTCCTGAAGAACCTTTCAGTGAACAGTTCTTAAAAGAACCAATTTGGTCTTTGTTTGAATTTTCTTGTTTGACACTTTTTTTCCACTATGAAGACCTTTTATCCAATGAAAAGTTTCCATGGATGTTAAAGGTTATTCATGGAACTATAGATGCCAATAAAGAACCTTTATTTTTAAGAGTGTATGTGTGTATGTACAGCTCACTCAACAAAAAGTCTGGCATATTTACCATGGTATATGCCCAATATCTTACTATTGCAGTTTGGCTTTCTGTCAAATGAAATGGCTTTTGTGGCAGACACTACCCAAGACTATGAGCATCAGATCAAATAAAATATCTTAAATACAGAAACTCTGATTGGCTGCCTCTAGAGACATTTTTACCATGAGCCTAATTAAAAGCTGTTGCTTATTTATGCAATGCACTCCTCTTCCAGCACTTGTCATTTGTGAATATATGATGATGAATTCTAATCAGTTTTGTAATCAAGAAAGCACTGATAACTCCTGAATATATTTAAGAAGATTTATTTTAAATTTTTTTTAGCAAAACATAGAACCTCTGTTACTAATATAAGATAACGAAACATTAACAGTTATTCTTACAGTATATAACATTTATGGTCCTGGATAAACATTCCTATCGATCAATTCGATTTTTGGATTACAGTTATTCCCAAAGGTAGGCTTTGAAAAACAATCCAAACAACCCTTCCCTGTTATTTTAGGAGTAGATAATGATTCAGGTTTAAGATTGGGATTATGTTTGATAAGTATGTTCTTCTGTAAGATCAACAAAAGATTCTCTACTTGGAAAATGGCATTTTTGTTGTCTGTGTGCCCAACACCTGGAATGATGCTCAAATCTGGATGCTCCAGATGGGAATTTTCATTATTGCTAAATGAATAAAATGGCATGACTTTCTGGTTCAAGTAATTTTGTTATAGCTTTTGAATATTGTGTGTAAGATAAACAGGATAACAAAACTACGAAAATTACCTAGTATGTCCAAATGTATATTACTAATCAAAAGTTTGGGGTCAGACTTTTTTTTTGTTTTTTGAAAGAAACAAATTCTTTCATTCAGCAAATATACTTTAAATTGAACAAAAGTGACAGTAAAGACATTTAAAATGTTTAAAAACATATATATATATATATATATATATATATATATATATATATTAAGCAGCACAACTATTTTCAACATTGATTATTAGAAGTCAAATACGCATATTATAATACAATTCTGAAGGATCATGTGACACTAAAATATATATTTTAAATGGTCATTTTATTTTACAATATTGCTGTTTTTACTGTATTTTGGGTCAAATAAAGCATAAGAGACTTCTTTTAAAAACAAACAAACAGAAAAAATATCCGAACTCAAATATTTAAATAGTAGTGTATAAAAGAAATTATAAGGAATACTATCAGTGTAAGGACATTTTCTGTTTTTTTGTTGTTGTTTTTTGTCCTGAACCT